>JAVBHV010000020.1:6000000-6600000 GCA_033992175.1 Spiraea crenata | reverse complement strand
CAGAATTACTCAAATTACCCTCGGCAGATAAACCAAACAAAAATCACCGAATGGAGGACTCCGACGGCGTCCTCAATTTCGACTTCGAGGGCGGCCTCGACGTCCCCGCCCCGTCCGGCCCCGCCAACACCGGCCCAACCTCCAATTCCCTAATCCAGTCCGACCCGGCCCATTCCGCAACCGCCATAACCCACCCGGCCTCGGCGCCGCCTCAACCCGACCCGAACTCCAACCCCTCGGGTCGGCGGAGCTTTCGGCAAACGGTGTGCCGTCACTGGCTTCGCGCCCTGTGTATGAAGGGCGACGCCTGTGGGTTCCTCCACCAGTACGATAAGTCGCGCATGCCGGTGTGTCGGTTCTTTCGGTTGTTCGGTGAGTGCCGCGAGCAGGACTGCGTGTACAAGCACACCAACGAGGACATTAAAGAGTGCAATATGTAGGCTTTTGTTCTTCTTTGTTGTGTTTTTGGTTCAATTTTGTGGTTTTAGTTTGCTGTTTTCGATCTGGAGCTCTGTGGTAGAAATTAGAATTGAATAGATTGAGATTGTTGGTTTTGTTTGGCTTTAGATGAGGCGGATTTCGTTACGAACTGTTGTTATTGGTGTTGTGGATCATAGGGTTTTGGTAAATTCAATTCTGATGGTTTAGAAGCGCTTATGTTATTGAGCTAATTGCTTAGGTTTTGTTGAGGTTGAAAAGCTTAGACTGGCTTGAGTTCGAATGACGGTTGGTTTTCTTTTTCTTTTTTTCATGACAACTACGTATGGTGTACGCCTTGGGTTAAGATCTGCTTGAATTGTGTACGTTCGCATACAGTAGACGTTGAAGCAGATGTTGTTTGTTATGTTCATGAGTTCAAAAGTGAGTCTTTGGCTTGTATTTACTAATGGCAAATTGTAGAGGTGGAATAAAACTGGAATGCAGGAGTTTGGAGCATAAGGAATAAGACTAATAGTAGTTCTTGTTTCTCCTTTGAACTCGCCCATACTAATGTTTGGCTCTATTTCTGTTGCTATCGAACTATTAATGTTTGAATTGAAGATGTATGTGCATGTTCTAATCAATGGATTTTTTCCTTGCAGGTACAAGCTAGGTTTTTGTCCAAATGGTCCGGATTGCCGGTATAGACATCAAAAGCTGCCTGGACCCCCACCCTCTGTGGAAGAAGTCCTTCAGAAGATTCAGCATTTGAATTCTTACAATTACAACAACTCAAATAAATTTTATCAACAACGAAATGCTGGTTTTCCCCAGCAAGCAGATAAATATCAGCCTCCACAAGGCCCAAATTTTGTAAATCAAGGTGTGATGGGAAAACCTTCAACAGTAGAGCCTGCTAATATCCAGCTGCAACAGGTTCCGCAAACCCAACAACAGATTGGTCAGACACCAACACAAAATCTTCCCAATGGTCTGGCTAATCAGGGAAGTAGAATTGCGTCGCCTTTGCCTCAAGGAATATCTAGGTGTGTTCAGAGTCCCAAGGTTTTTTATTAGGTTTTGTAACTCACTTACTGTATTCTTTCATGGATATTGTTTGATGTGATCAATAATTTCCTTATAGAGTTCTGTCCTCCCCATCAGCTGTAACTATTTTTCTCTACATCTACGTTACTTAGCTTTATAAAGAAATATGCTGTATAATTTCCATTCGGCCATGTGATGCATGGTTTTACCTTGCTTATTTTTATCTTTTAATGTGTAGTTTACGTTCTTTTATGATACGTACACGGGTTGCTATCTCCCAGTAAGTTGGCCTAATTATGCTATGGGGTTAAAGATGAATCTTATTCTTCCATCAGACTGAGAAAACAAAACCTGATAGCAAGGCATACTTTTGTTGGTGCTATAAAAAACTGGTGAAAATATTTTACTATCCGCTATAAATCATATTATTTCACAGTTTTTTAACATCTTTTATGGGAAGGAAAACAATTTATATTCCTTGTTTTATCTGATATATGGTATATGTTGTACTTGGCTGGAATTGAATTAATTTGAATTCTTTTGGAATACTTAAACTTTAATTAAAGTTTAGACTGTGCTTATAATTATTAATTTTTATCATTACTTATTTTTCTCTTTACTTATGAAAATAGAAAACTTATGCCTGAATTTGGTGGCAAACACTTTTGGTGTTCTGATGCCATACTTCGGTCATTTTGTCAGTCTTCCTTTTTCCTTAATATGTTCTGTCCACTCTACTGCAAAAGAATCTCACTGGAAAAAAATACACAGATAATCAAGGTAACCTTTTTCTATTAGAGATGCTCTATCATTGCTTCATAGAAAATCTGTTTAGCAGTACTGTTGTTAGACACGTAGTGTTTCCGAGAGTGTTCTGCTAAAGAGATTTGGTCAAATGGTTGGTGTAAGTGCATTTAGATTGTATAAGCATTGACAAAGGTAGGATGTCATAAGTATCTTGTAATAGGCATCCCATAACTATTTTCTTCACAATGAAGAATGCATAACTATTGAGCTTTCTTTGTGTCCTTAAGCGTGAATAATGTGAAGATGCTGAGAGTCTAGTTGACTAAAAAACGGTATGAACAGTATAAAGGGATTTGTTGAAGTGAAGGGCTTCAACACTGATGTATTTTTTCTAAATGCAAATGAGTAGAGTAGGGTTTCTTAGCTGATTTCTTTGCCTTACTAATGACGTCCGGTTGCCTGATCTGAAATCACTGCCGCATTCTTTGCACTGCTTATGCGAGAGTAAGTGATTGGAAATTATCTTTTCTACTTCGGACCTGGGGTTCCTGCGAACAATATGTGTGATCATGGGTGGGGGGGAAGAATCTAGCTTTCAGCATTGTTGAATGAAGTGGTTGAGCTGGTGTGCTTCTGCTTGACAGCTGAAAGCGCTCATTAAAATAGCTTCGCTCAGTAGGGTTTGAGACTGAAAGGCTTCACTTGTAGACCACAGGGTGCTGTCTCATCAGTAAGTAGGGAGCGATGAGGGAGATGAAGAACTGCGTAACCAAAGCAATTGCACTATGAATTTGTGCAGTAAGGAGCAAAACCATTTTCTGTTGTAGCCACTTGAATAGGGTAGTATGTGCTAGGAGGTGTTCCTAGATGTAAGCCTTGAGCAATTTATGAAAATGCCTCTTAAATTGGAGTTTGGTTGAATAAGTATGTTATACCTGGAGCTTGGAGAAGTAGAAGTCCCCTAAACTTATGTGATACTGTTATGGGATGTTCATTAGAAACCATTTAGTGATTCTTATGCAGACTTTGGGATTCCATATGTGCTTATTATACGTTTGGTGAAGTGTTAGTTTATAATTCAAATATGTGTTTTTCCAAGAAGCATTCTGAGTCTGAGAATTTACTGTGATATAGTCATGCATAAAATTGCCTTGGTGGAATTGACCCAAGTTTTCAGACTGGTCACCAATTATGTAACATTTTCTTGTTACATAGTTGTAGATTTGTACAATCTAGCTAAAGTTATAATGTAAGATGGCTGTATAGGTTCAAAGACATAAATCCCAGCCAGGCTGCAACATGATAATTTTCTTCATGTCCTTTATCCTTGTGAAACTTTGTACTGTACCTCTTACTACTTAAACAGACATCATTCTTTTGTTCTGACCTGATGGAAGCTCTATACTGCTTTTCTATGCATGTATTTTTTTCGTCTTTCCAGTTTATTCACCTGCTTTTATGATTTTGATTCTACTTACTTATTTCAAACATCAAACTTTAGGTATTTTATTGTTAAAAGTTGCAACCGTGAAAATTTGGAACTATCTGTGCAACAAGGAGTGTGGGCAACTCAAAGGAGCAATGAGTCCAAACTCAATGAAGCTTTTGACTCTGCTGATAATGTCATTTTAATTTTCTCAGTCAACCGGACTCGGCACTTTCAGGTAGCATCGCAAATTACAACCCTATTTGTTTCTGTAGCTTACTATTTTTTCACTCTATGGAGTTCTTCGATATCCTTATCTTTAATTTGCTGGAAGTGCTTGAATTTAAGTGATCTTTCCTTTATTAGGGTTGTGCAAAGATGATATCCAGAATTGGTGGGTCTGTCGGTGGAGGGAACTGGAAATACGCACATGGAACTGCGCATTATGGGAGAAACTTCAGTGTCAAATGGTTAAAGGTATTATTTTATTCTACCTCTTGAAACTTTCCAGGTCACCATTTACATTTTGTGTCCCTGTTTTATTGTTTTTCCTGTTGAGAATGATACTCAGCATATCAAATATATGTTTTCCTGTTGCGTAAATTGCATCTTACATTAATGGTGTAGTTATCATTTGCCAATTCATTGGCCAGGATTAGATCAATAATGGTATTATTGGCTAGAAGAACGGTTATGGGATGGTGTAGGTTGGCAGAAAGCTCTAGCATTCTCAAATTATTATTCCTGTTATTCTTATTGATTTGCCATGCTAGTCAGTATGGCTTTGTTTCCCTGCCCTTTGTTCATGCTACTGTGAGCTTAGACTAATATTTCAAGCTATTTTTTGAGGGAGCAACATCAAAATGAATGGGCAGTCGATCACTTTAATTGAGTATAATTTGATATATCATGTATACTTTAGATCCTAATGGCTACAGTGAAACAGTAAGTTTATAAGATGTGACTAATTTCAGTTTCTTTTGTGCAGCTATGTGAATTGTCCTTTCACAAAACTCGCCATTTGAGGAATCCCTACAATGAGAACTTACCAGTGAAGGTAAGATTGGGATCTTTAAACTTATAGAATCACCCTAAGAACTGTTTGTTTTATGTGTTCCGTCTCTACTCTGGATCTTTCAGCATTTTCAGTACGTAGGTAGGATTAGTGTGCAAATTGGTCATGCTAATACAATCCTATTTCTTTCTGTCTTTACTTTTCCTGGAAAATATGTTTATACTTTATTCATGTTCATCCTAGCAGCGATAATAGCTACAATCGTTATTGGAAATAATGGGTCAAAATTTTGAAAGACAATATTCAGAAGGATAAGAAATTTGCAGACAAAAGCGAACAATCATACTCGTTGATGGATGAGAATTTCAAAATAAAAAATTAAAAATAGGATAACCATAAGACACAGCAGCACTGCTCATGTAAAAAACAGTTTCGAAGAAATAATAAGAAAACTCAGGGCATAGCAGTGAAGTTGTATTGAAAGACTATGCATACATGTATGCCTATTTTCTTTTGGCTCTTTGTGATCTGTGCGTGTGTTATGAGCTTATGCGCATATATGTTAGGATTATTTTTACTTACAAGTGAAGAACCCTTGTGTGATGTTAAGAGAATATTATAGTATTCCTTGGCTGGGCTTTAATTTGACTGCTTGGCCTGCTGAAGTTGCGTGGCTCTCATGTAGGCTCAAAACTTTTCTTTTCTTACTATGCTGCATTACAATATTAGCTGTGATGTATTACTGGGAGCTTGAATGATAGTAATGTTACAGGATGTTATTTTGTTGACTTTTGCGCATGCTCATTTTTTCATCAGCTATGTCACTGTGCTTTTATTTGCGCTCATTGATTGTATGCTGGCTGAGGTGATACAACTGTTTGTACTTGAAGTCATGTTGTGAACCCAAATAAAATTAGCTTTTGAGCTTATTGCTTTGCCTGTCCAATTGCAGATAAGTAGAGATTGCCAAGAGCTAGAGTCCTCTGTTGGCGAGCAGCTAGCTTCCTTGCTTTATCTTGAGCCAGATAGTGAACTTATGGTATGTTTAATAGGAGGGAATTTGTTAATCATGGGCATTGAAACTAGTAGTGTATGGTTACAAGGAGGGAGAAACTGAATTTGAAGATAAATCAAGTGAATTTTAATTTTTCCCCTTCCCCAAAAGCTGTTCAGAAACAATATCTACAGTAATTTGTTTAATTTCAACGAAGGAATTTGTTTAATTTCTCAAATGGATGAAAGATACGTCCATTGAGTAATTCTCATTTGTCATCCAGTGCATCGGGGCAGCACAATCTTTGTTTTGCTCTAGAATGTGTCCTGTCTTTTTACTTATAACGGCCAAAACCTGATGAATCTAAATGTTGTTTATACTTCTTTGTACAGGCAATATCGGTTGCCGCAGAATCAAAACGCGAAGAAGAAAAAGCTAAGGGTGTCAATCCAGAAAATGGTGGTGAGAACCCAGACATTGTCCCATTTGATGACAATGAAGAGGAAGAAGAGGAAGAAAGTGAAGATGAGGAAGAAAGCTTTGGTCAAGTCCCTGGGGCAAATGAGGGCAGAGGACGGGGCAGAGGAGTCATGTGGCCCCCTCACATGCCACTAGGAAGAGGTGGCAGACCCATGCCCGGGATGCAGGGTTTTCCCCCTGGAATGATGGGTACTGATGCAATGCCTTACGGACCTGTTACACCTGATGGATTTGTTATGCCAAATCCTTTTGGTGTGGGTCCTCGGGGTTTCAATCCATATGGTCCCCGGTTTGCTGGTGAGTTTGGGGGGCCGGCGCCTGGCATGATGTTTCGTGGACGGCCGCAGCCTGGCACTGGGTTTCCACCCGGTGGGTATGGGATGATGATGGGTCCTGGACGGGGACCATTTATGGGAGGGATGGGGATGGGGGGTAATAATCCAGGTCGTGGTGGTCGGCCAGCTGGTATGTCTCCAATGTATCCACCACCCCCACCCGCATCATCTCAGAACACTAACCGCCTGCAGAAGAGAGATCCAAGGGGGCCTTCCAATGATCGAAATGAGAGGTATAGTACTGGATCAGGCCAGGGGAGGGGTCAAGAGATGCCAGGTCTGGCTGGTGGACCAGACAATGAAGCACATTATCAGCAACAACCAAAGGGTTATCAGGAAGATCACTATGGTGCTGGAAACAACTCTAGAAACGAAGACAGCGATAGTGAGGATGAGGCACCCAGGCGATCAAGACACGGAGAGGGAAAGAAGAAACGACGAGGCTCAGAAGGAGATGCCACCTCTGAGCACTAGCGGATGCTGATAGCTCAGCAGTACTACTGATGCTACAGACGTCCGAACACTTCTTCCCCTTTAGGTCTACAAATGGCCAGACCATCGATTCTAGACATGAATTCTTTTTGGTGCTGAAGGAACCTTAGCTGTTTAAATGAATCTTCCTGTCCTATTTCAATTTTGTAAAATGTTTCCAGTGTGTTGCAGCTCTATGTGATACTTGTCTAATTGTGCCGCAAAAAGGCGACGACTGGAATGAGTTTAGGAAACCCGGATTAATTGACTTGTAAAGTAGAGATCTCACATCGTGTTATCCAATATATAGAGTATAATTGTACCGATACTAATCAATGCCACTTATTCAGCTGTTGCTTCTGGTTCGTAGACTGATCACCTGTTTTTGAACTCTAAATTTGGATTTTATGTCCCTTAATATGTCAAAAATGTACAAATTCTCTCAAAACCATTGGATTCGTTAGTTTTTTCTCTTTATTGTTGTTGTTGTGGAACACAGATGACTCAATTCAAGCTGCCCCTTTAGATAAGACGTATGATTTAATTCTCAACTGAAATGTATTGAATAGAATGTGAAGGTTCAGTTCATAACCTAAAACCATCAATTGCTAGACGGAAAAATTAGGAAAATTGTCCAAAAAAAGTACTTTTAGATTATCTTTTCCCAAAATGTCCAGGGCAGTTCGGACCATTCCATACTAAGCACAACATTACTTTATTTGCACGATTGAACTATGCAGGTACTATATGTGTACTACGAGACTATTATGATACTATAATATACATACACATTGAACTATACATGAACTATATTAAGCATACTCAGTCCAAATGGGCTCGGACAGCAAATTAAGTGTCCATTTTATTAAAGAAAAACTGACCACACATTTTGATGAGAAATTGTCAAAAAAATGCTTATTTTGGACAATATTGAGCATTTCAGCTCTGTAATGGCGGAATTGGGCTCCAATTTGACGGAAAACGGCAGTGGGATGTAAAAAGGGAAGGAGGTTAAGCGGAGAATTGGAATACATTCGCTAGATGAATGACAAATATCAGGGTCAGTAAACACTAATCAGAAGCTATTGTGTTTACTTAACTAATGACTAATGACCATACTTTAAAGAAAAACAAACTGAATTATATAGCTCGGTTGAAGAGAGAAAATTTTCAGTTTCGTTTTTTGGCTTCAAATAGAGCTCCAATTTCTTGCAAACAAATTGTAAGAACCAGTGCTTTAAGATGGAGGACAGAGACATAGCTGCTAGATCCTCTTGTTTGGTTTCAGACACTGCATTTGATTTTGGTTTCTTTAACACCAAAACCGATTTACAGAGACGCAGTAGTAAATTTAAAGAAACCACATAGAAACGCAGCCAGCAATCAGGTTTACCCAACTGGCCAAACAATCAGGAAACGAAAATACGGTAATTACATAAAGTGTCAACCATAAACTTCCTTACTGAAGTTCTCACCATATTTAACTGCAAAAGATATCACGATTCACCACCCAGTGCCTAGATTAGCACCAAACTAGCTATCCCATTCTACTTGTTGGAGTTCACCTACACTTCAAGCACCAATCTTTCACATATATACTACCATCTAAATAAATAAAAACAAAATCCGAAATCTACAGAGGCATTCCTACGCAGAACACGCTGGTGTTGCCACTAATTTTTCAAAATGGCTTGACGCAGCAGCAGCAGTCGACATGCTGGAAATGCTATGTAAAACACAATGACAGTGGAACAAAGGAAAGATAAGTGTCGAAGAGACATTGCTTACAATGTCCACTTCCACAAATATGACCTAAACAAAAGCTAATGGTGTTTAAACTTTAAAGACTATCATAAATGTTAAACCCGAAACAACATCAACTATACCACAAACATAACCTACATACAATTACCAACACATAATCTCCGCCGCTATGTGTTTGAGACTCGAAAAGAAGCCTACATTATCATTCAATTTCACTAGACTACCAAAACGACAGAATATAATGCAACATACACCCATCTCGAAATCAATTTCAACAAATAAGAACCGAGACGCGATAGATTGCTCCATAAGTATAGAGTAATTTCATTAGAGATAACAAAACAAAGCCGAAAGCTTCCGAGGTTCACATAAAGACCACCGATTACTGTAAATAGGAACTGATACTAAATAGTCTTCTAACCGACCATAACAACAATAACCAAAATCATCGAATCCTTAACATCCCCGAAACACGAAACTACTAGACAGATCAAAAGCTCAGAAACCAAAGGAGAAGCGACCTAGGTGTTGGTCGCCCGGGTGTAGATCTGCTGGCTGGCGTGAGCAGACACCATCCGAATCGCACCTTTCGCCATGAGCTCTCTGATGGCCTTCCTCGCCAGCGACCCGTTGACCCTCAGGCGGTCGGAGAGAATGGACGGCGTGATCAGCTTGTACTTGGGGGCCTCGGCGATCAGCTTCTCGTAGGTGCCCTTGTCGAACAGCACCATGTTGTTCACCTTCTCCTTCTGCTTTCCCTTGCTCCACTTCTTCTTCTTTTGCTTGCCGCCGCCGGACTTGGCCGGCTTCGACGACGGCGGGGGAGCCTTATCCTTCTTCGGTGCCTGGAAATCAAAACCAACAAAGAGAAACGGTCAAAAACGAATGGAGATCAGTACGGAAGAGAGTTGAGTCACGGCAATCGGAACACTACGTACCATCGGAGTGGCGGATGAGAAGCTGCGGCGGAGAGACGGAGAAAAGGGGGGTGTTGGGGAAAGTGAGAGTGAATGTGCAGGAGGCTGCTAGGGTTTCTGTTCCGGGGAATTTATATAGGCTTTATTGGGCTAATTTGAGTGATCAACATATTTGGGCCTAGAAGTTTTTGCCCAAATGGATTGGATAAGCCCTAGGTCATTGGACATTCTCAATGAAAAATGTGTAGAGAACAAGGTTAATAAGTGAGAATTTTCAGTCAGAAAAAAAGCTAGAATTTATGAACACATATTATCCATTTTGACCTATGCATTTTATTAGTATGACATCTGCTTTATGCAATTTATTTTAGAAAAATTTTGCTCCAATTTTCATTAAGTTAACATTTTCCCTTAAATTTGCTAACGTAGATATTCAACATTAGCAAAAGTGGGTTCCATATTTGTCTACACATCAACAAAAAAAATTAAAAGAAGTTGAGAAATTTTGAATTGAAGAAGTTAATGGCAGCTTTATGTAGAACAAATGTCTCCTTATGAAGGGGAAACTGTGCAATCTGTGTAGGTAGGAGGAATCAGGGTGTCGGTAAACAGTCGCCTCCACAAAAGATCTATTGCACATAATTGCAAAGACGAATCTGTTGCACCTAGGTCCAGGGCCGGCCTTACCAATTTTGTGGCCGAATGCCGGAAAAAAAAATCGGGGCCCATAGTAACAAAATTTTGCTTCATTATATATTAATTGAATGTAAAAATAATTAAGAAAACACAAGTTTGCATATGTATTTACGGCTATTTGCACTATGACCAAGGTTCAAAGTTTCGGTTTCGATTGAAATTTCGGTCGTCAAAATCTATGGAAATTTCGGAAAAAGTTTCGATTTCGGTGGAAATTTCGGTAAAAAAAAAAAGGACGAAAAACATGCTAGAACACCTATAAATTAATATCTCTATCCTCTATAGGCTCTAAAATCAACAAATAATGCAATTTAACACTTAAGCTATGCAACATTGTCCATATGGATTAACTTTTATATACATAAGAGAGAAGAATCCGTGTTTTGCATTCCACTAAGCTGTCAATAGCACAATATCTTAAATGTTATTGTGGAATACTTAAGCTGAGTCTCATGAAACATACAATAATCATTACATTAATATTACAATATATCATAAGAGTTTTAAGGAATATAATACATCAGAATTACACACACATATTATTCTAATACATAAAACTATTACGATGAGGCTCATGTTTGCTTCTTGATATATTATCTTGGAACTGACAATATTGCTCTCATGACTTTTGGTAGCAGGCAGAGTGAATGTAATATTCAACATGCATATTGTACGTATTTTGATCTCTCCCTACCGTGTCTCCAAAAATTGGATATGCCGAGTTCACCCAATCATATGAATCATATGAATCATATGAGCATAACTATTGCATTGAGCTTGTTAATTGACGGAGGAGTGGAGGTGGGAGGGAATCATAAAGTAAGAAGAAGCCTAATGTTTGTTTGTATGATAGATGATGAAGGTAGAGAGAAGTAAACATAATGGAAGAAGCCTATTGTTTGTTTGTTAGCTTGATAATTGACAGTGGAGGTGGTAGAGAGAAGCTATGTAAATAAAACATCTTCACCGAAACCTACATCAAATTTTCACAGAAATTGTACCGAAATTTCACCGAAATTTTTAAATTTTGTTTTTATATAAAAAATTTTAAGTTCAGAATATGGTAAAAATAAAAAATAAAATAAGGGGGGTTTTTTAAATAAAAAGAAATTTTTAGTAAGTGGGGGAAAATATTGGGTTTGAAAAAGGAAAAATATAAAAAAAAAAAAAAAATAAAATTAAATAAATGATAAAAATTAAAAAAAAAGGGGGGTGGGGATTGAAGCGAAAGAGGTAGGTTGCTAGGTTGAAAAAGAATTATAATTAATGATAAAAAAAATGGTTAAAAAAATTTTATGGGAGATGGTAAAAGAGGAAAAAAAAAAAAAAAAAAGAGTAAAAAATAGTATAAAAAAAGGAGAGAAGGAAGGGTAGGGGTTACACACCCCGACCCAAAAAGTAGGGCCCGGGAGTGCGGCCATCACCCCCAAAGAGTGACGAAGCCTTAAACAAATAAAAACGACAAAAACGGAAGAAAAAGATTACAAATTAATATCAGAGCATCTACAGCGGAAGAGAAACAACACACTACAACTGCCCCAAGGGCGGAATACACAGCTGTACAGCTTAACTCATAACCTGCGCGACAAAGACAACGAAGATCTCCTACCCTTCGTTGGTGGAAGTAGAGCTATCGGCAGGTCTCAGCGACTCGGTGATGCACTTCAAGAATCAGATCCTGAGGGGGCGCAAAACCAAGGGTGAGTGGACGGAAAAAGAAGTCAGTGAAAAACATTTAACAGATATGCCAATAACCCCCTCTGTCAAAACAGATAGTATAATAATAATATCATACCTCAATCCAGCCAACACGTACAGTAACTAACATCCGAGCAACCTATACACACAAAACATTCCCAACACTAAAACGTAATGTGGTCGAGGGCCATAACACCCGACCGAGATATATCTCTCATGGACGAGGGCCATACCCACCCGATCCATGATTTAATGGACGAGGGCCATACCCACCCGATCCATAATATATCTCTCATGGACGAGGGCCATACCCACCCGATCCATGATTTAATGGACGAGGGCCATACCCACCCGATCCATATAATGCGCCCCTAATAGTACTAATCACAACAAACTAACTAGGAACAACCAAGCAACGACTACCAACAATAGTCACAACAACCAGCAGCATAACCAATTTATAAGCATAAAAATATACGAATATAGATATATACGAAAACAAAGCACACTCAAACACATTTAAAACCAAAACCCGTCCACTCACAGTGACACCGGGCGATCGTCGTCGTCCTCCTCGCAGGCACGATTCGGTGATGCTGATTCCTCGAAATCTGATCACCTATCAATCCCAATAATCCAAAGTTAATAACCGAAACTTAACGAATAACCGAGAAACCCTACTTTTCCTAGTTTTGCTCAATCGGGGTATAACCGTATCTCGGATGGCAAAACGGAGTTCGCCATTGGATCCGGAACGTCGTTTCCACTCTGAAAAAGTGGTCGGTCAACAGTGGTCAACGCCGGTCAACGGCTGCGACGTCAGGACCTGCGTGCTGACGTGGCACTGACACAGTGCTGACGTGGCGCTGACCTGGCAGCCACGTGGCGCTGACATGGCGTGACACGTGGCGCTGACGTGGCGCCACGCGGCACACGCGTGTCATCCACGTGTCGCGCGACGTCAGGACCGGCGCTGACGCCGAGGACCGCCGCGCCCCCGAACCTGGATTTCCCTTGGCTTCCCCAAAATCCTAAAACCTTCAATTCTCAACCAAATCCATCGAATTTTATGTCAAAACGCATCTACGGAATCCAAGGAATCCAAAAATCAAGGTTCCGAGAACTTACCACGGCCTGTACCTGGCCGGAATCTCGCCGAAAGCTCGCCCATTCCGTCGACGTCGTTGCCGGCGATTCCGCCGTTGCTGGCTCCGATCTTTGGTGCTCCGTGCTCGTGAGGATGAGGCGAAGCTGATGCAGGTGGTCGCCGGCCCGATCCGTCGCCGCGAAGGGTCAACGCCGGCGAAGAGATTTCGGCTTCTTTTTCACTGTTCGGACGCGACTTGCGAACTCGGGTTTCCCTTTTGGGAAACTCGGGGTTAAACCGGGTTTAAAAACAACCCCAAAATATCTTCCCCAAACCGACCAATCAGAAGCTGCCACGTGGCACTTCACTACACCAAAATTCCGTTTTTCGTCCGTAACTTCTTCGATACAACTCGGAATTCGATTTCGTCTTCGCGGACGCGCTCGTATCGTCGAGCTCTTCGCATCGAGTCCAATATCGAATATGTAAATTTCTACTGTTCACAAAGTCAACGTTTGACCATCAAGGGCATTTTGGTCATTTCATGCATTTTGGGAAATTTTCGGAACGGGTCGTATCAATCTACCCCCCTTATAAGAATTTCGTCCTCGAAATTCAAAAACAACCCAAGGGAGGAGGTACGTACCTAGAACAAGTACGGATACTCCTTCCAATGTATTCCTCCGTCTCCCAAGTGGCTTCCTCATCACCGTGGGTGTTGCACAAGACAATCACCATTAGGACGTTCGGTCGCGCAGGCCTATATCTTTCCACCCTTCTGAGTAAACCGGTCCTTCCACTTCTCAAAACACACTTAACCCCGTTCCAAGTGGTTGAAATTCCAAGACATAGAACGAATCTCGGTATCCGCCTTCTGGAGCATCTACACATGAAACACCCTGTGCACCCAAGATAGCTCCTGTAGTAACCCAACTGATATGCCACGTCACCAACTCTATGACAACGGGTCGTGTCATCATCGCTTCCTCTACTTCCAACCCTCAGGACAAGAATGGAAAAGATCTCAAAAGTTCCACACAGATTGTCGCCATCTTGTCACCTCATTTCGATAACCACATCACCAATCCTTAGTTACCAAAAGTCAACTGGCTACCAAGGTATATTATCATGCCGAAACTTCAACGATTAAGTTGACTCTATCCTCCTGTTGACTTCCAACGATGGAGAGACCGAGATGAATGGTGGTGCTGAAAGAGTGCAAGGTCTCTTTAACGCAGCCAAAGGAATGGCCTGCATGGAGAAGGTTAAAGGTAAATCCCAAATTTCCTCCACTTGACGTATGGATGCACGTACATCTCATACACATCAACTTCATGCAGCACCAAGCACTCCCTTAAACTTGAGCCAAGCAAGCAGAAAAGGGGAAGTCACCTTCACCAGCAAAAAGAACCTTTCGAGAGCTACAATAGTGCCGAAACAATCCCACTTTGGTTTTCCGACTTCAAGTCAAACTTTTTGAACTTGAAGGAAACATTTCGTCAATGACCAACCCACAACTTCACAAGGTCCCAAACAACTCAAACAAGCCAACGAAACAAAACTCTAACTAACTTCCCGAAAAGGGTCAACAACCACTAAAACAATAACATGACCCCCTCCAAAGCCATCAATTCATTCTCCTTTGGCAACTCTTCAACACTGATAAACTCGGCTGATGTAGGGGTTTGGTAGACTCACTGGTCTACCTGCAGAACCAACTCCATCTTTAAACTTGCATCAGCCCTCAAATTTTGCCCCTGTTTAGTGTCACACTTAACCAAAAGTCATGATCTTCGCTACGCTTAAATCACGCCTTCATAAATCACCCAAGCAGATAGTTCACCTAATGATGACTTTCTGAACAAAGCAACTTCACTGCCTTGTAGATCTCTCAACTCCTTGCGTGCAATCTCACATGTCATCATCTTCAGTTTCAGAAATCCGCTTGTAGAGTGAGTCTATCACCTCCTCACAGAAAACTGAGTACGCTCACAAGTCCGGTAACGAGGAGTATGCGGTCACTGCCTTGACTTGACCAACGTAGCAATTGATGACACATATAACTGCCCAAGTGAGGTCCATGGGATACCTCCATCCCCAAAGATAACGGTTGGTGCCTTGGCATCCGAGAAGCTCTTACCACAAGTGCGTCCCGTAGCATCTTCATGTCTCAGGTTCCCAATCACACGTGCTAGGTAATCGGTACCACTATTACACAAGAATTTCTTCACCCAAAAAGGTGGTGACCAACCTAACTACTACGCCTTCAGCTCACCCAAACCAAACATTGGGTAACCAAGGTATTTGGGAAAACCACCGTTTCCCCACCACAGTTCACCCATACAGGAAAGTAAGTTGACCAATCCATTCCAAGGATACATCGAAGCCAACGATATTACAAGGAAGGAAGTCAATCCCTAGTACAACGTCGGTAACAATCACAAGACACTCATGTGATTCTTACTCTCATGAAACACATCCCTAAAACCACAACCGCTTAGGAGTAGAGTTCGCTTAAGCCTCACAACCAAAATTAACACCGCTAGACCAACAAAACTTCAACCCAAACAACCAAGGATAAACAACATACCAGTATTTATGTCGGGATTAAACCGAGCTTCCAGCTGGTTCATGGAGTAGACTTGCCCTTGAGCTCGACTTCTGCCTCGGTCTCCACGACCCCGATTTCGACGTCTAGCACGGTTTCCCTGGCCTACATTGTCGGCCACTCCAAATAGAAGCTGATCCGGAGTTTCAACTCGTCCACCAGTGTTTCCATCGATGACCGCTCCCTGTTGCATTTTCTGGTTACCCTGGACGACTCCCCATGCACATTCCTCCAGTTGAAGGGACATTGACGCTGCCAATGGCTCTGACTCTCACAGATACGGCATCCAGAACCATCATCGGATCGGCGGGAGCCCGGGACACGAGAGCCCCCGAAGATCTTCCACTCGAGCTAGAGGCTCCACTAGAAGATCCGGAACTCCGTGATGTCCTCCTAAAAGACCGCTGTTGCCTCGGCCCTCCCACCGAGGGTCGATTCCTACCCTGGCGTCGGAAGCCACGAGTGACAGAACTGCTAGCACTTCCCTGACCAGCTCCACTGGCACTGCCCCTCGTAGTTCAACTCAAAAGGCCGTCTTACCATGTACTGCTCCACACTCAAAGCTGCCTGAAACAAATCATTGTAAGTGGTGAACCGCCTACCACCTACAGCCAGCCTGATGTCTTCCTGTAATCCAATTTGAAACTGAATCATCAATTCAAGCGGACGATTGGCTGTTCCAGGGTAAAAGCATGCGAGTTCTCGAAACCGCTGTTCATAATCACTAACGGATAGCTCCTCCTGGCGAAAGGAAATAAACTCTGACATCTTCCTCCACTGAAACTCCGGGCTGAGAAACTTATCACAAAAGATGCTCGTAAGTTGCTCCCATGTAACGGTATCTTCGGGATAGGCTCTCTGCATATCCTGCCACCATATTGCAGTGTCTCCCGAAAAGAAAGAGGATGCCACCTCTACCTTCTGCTCCGGTGGACAGCTCATGGCTCTTAGCACTGTCTCCATCCTATCCCACCAGGACTCGGAGCCACATTCCTTCCGATGTTATTCAACTCCTGAACACCCAGATTACGGGCCATCTCCAGCAAAGTGGGTCTCCTACCCTGGCCTCGGTTGACCGGAATAACGTTCTCTAACTCAGCGCTAAGCCGACCTAGGCTGGAAAATCTGTCGACAATATGGGGGTTACTCGATACCACGTCCACCCCGCTGCCAATGTGCACCACGCCGAGACGACATAGCTCTGACAAAGACAAAACAAGGGTTCAAGAACAACACTGCCCAACAAGACTTGACAGGAAGTCGGAAACCTAGAGCTCTGATACCAATTCACACACCCCGACCCAAAAAGTAGGGCCCGGGAGTGCGGCCATCACCCCCAAAGAGTGACGAAGCCTTAAACAAATAAAAACGACAAAAACGGAAGAAAAAGATTACAAATTAATATCAGAGCATCTACAGCGGAAGAGAAACAACACACTACAACTGCCCCAAGGGCGGAATACACAGCTGTACAGCTTAACTCATAACCTGCCTGACAAAGACAACGAAGATCTCCTACCCTTCGTTGGTGGAAGTAGAGCTATCGGCAGGTCTCAGCGACTCGTGATGCACTTCAGAATCAGATCCTGAGGGGCGCAAAACCAAGGGTGAGTGGACGGAAAAAGAAGTCAGTGAAAAACATTTAACAGATATGCCAATAACCCCCTCTGTCAAAACAGATAGTATAATAATAATATCATACCTCAATCCAGCCAACACGTACAGTAACTAACATCCGAGCAACCTATACACACAAAACATTCCCAACACTAAAACGTAATGTGGTCGAGGGCCATAACACCCGACCGAGATATATCTCTCATGGACGAGGGCCATACCCACCCGATCCATGATTTAATGGACGAGGGCCATACCCACCCGATCCATATATATCTCTCATGGACGAGGGCCATACCCACCCGATCCATGATTTAATGGACGAGGGCCATACCCACCCGATCCATATAATGCGCCCCTAATAGTACTAATCACAACAAACTAACTAGGAACAACCAAGCAACGACTACCAACAATAGTCACAACAACCAGCAGCATAACCAATTTATAAGCATAAAAATATACGAATATATAAATATACGAAAACAAAGCACACTCAAACACATTTAAAACCAAAACCCGTCCACTCACAGTGACACCCGGCGATCGTCGTCGTCCTCCTCTGCAGGCACGATTCGGTTATGCTGATTCCTCGAAATCTGATCACCTATCAATCCCAATAATCCAAAGTTAATAACCGAAACTTAACGAATAACCGAGAAACCCTACTTTTCCTAGTTTTGCTCAATCGGGGTATAACCGTATCTCGGATGGCAAACGGAGTTCGCCATTGGATCCGGAACGTCGTTTCCACTCTGAAAAGTGGTCGGTCAACAGTGGTCAACGCCGGTCAACGGCCCTGGACGTCAGGACCGCGCGTGCTGACGTGGCACTGACACAGTGCCGACGTGGCGCTGACCTGGCAGCCACGTGGCGCTGACATGGCGTGACACGTGGCGCGACGTGGCGCCACGCGGCACACGCGTGTCATCCACGTGTCGCTGACGTCAGGACGCGCTGACGTCGAGGACCGCGCCGCCGGAAAACTTGGGATTTCCCTCGGCCGTTCCCCAAAATCCTAAAACCTTCAATTCTCAACCAAATCCATCGAATTTTATGTCAAAATGCATCTACGGAATCCAAGGAATCCAAAAATCAAGGTTCCAGAACTTACCACGGCCTGTGCTGGCCGAATCTCGCCGAAAGCTCGCGGATTCCGTCGACGTCGTTGCCGGCGATTCCGACGGTTGCTGGCTCCGATCTTTGGTGCTCCGTGCTCGTGAGGATGAGGCGAAGCTCGATGCAGGTGGTCGCCGGCCCGATCCGTCGCCGCGAAGGGTCAACGGCGGCGAAGAGATTTCGGCTTCTTTTTCACTGTTCGGACGCGACTTGCGAACTCGGGGTTAAACCGGGTTTAAAAACAACCCCAAAATATCTTCCCCAAACCGACCAATCAGAAGCTGCCACGTGGCACTTCACTACACCAAAATTCCGTTTTTCGTCCGTAACTTCTTCGATACAACTCGGAATTCGATTTCGTCTTCGCGGACGCGCTCGTATCGTCGAGCTCTTCGCATCGAGTCCAATATCGAATATGTAAATTTCTACTGTTCACAAAGTCAACGTTTGACCATCAAGGGCATTTTGGTCATTTCATGCATTTTGGGAAATTTTCGGAACGGGTCGTATCATTTTTTTTTTTTTTTGTGTTTAATGGGTTTGTTGTTTTCGACCAAGTATTTCGCAAATCTGATTAGGGGTGGGTATGGTAGGTATACCGTACCAAACCCCCAATACCGTGTACCAACCAAGTTAAGGGTATTTCTACAAATCAACTACCAATACCGTACCAAAGTTTTGGTATGGTATGGTACGGTACGGTAGTGTTTGGTATTGGTACAATACCAAACTATCTACCTATATATTTTACAAAATTAAATTCAAAGCCAATTTTATCAATCCACCACATTCAAACTAAAACTTTCAAAGTGTATCATAATTTTACAACCCAACATTTAAATAACAAATTACAAAGTTCAACTTCAAATTCAAATGCAATAATAATCTCAAATAAAATAAAACACACTAGGAGTTTTTTGAAAGGAAAAAAATAATAAGTACACCATATTCCAAAGCTCTATATATGCGGCGCGGCGGATGCATTTGAACTTCCAAGTTGGCTTAAACTTCCAAGTTGGCTTGAAGAAAGTCTCATTGTTTGCATAGCTACATATAAAAAGATATCATTAGAATATGAAATAATATTTGGGTAGGATAAAAACTATTCTTTTAAATTTAAATACATACATCTTTCTAGTTCTTCACATTCCTTATACAATTCAAGCTCATCTTTCATTTGCTCTTGGTAGAAGTTAAACCCTTCCGCCCTAAGCCAATCACTAGTGCACACTAAAGCTTCCACCATTTTAGGACTCAATGAAGCTCTAAAAGGATCAACCACTCTCTTTCCTAGGCTAAATGCACTCTCACTTGCCACGATTGAAGATGGAATGGCCAAGACATCCTTGGCAATATTTGAAAGAATGGGGTATTTAGATTGGCTACATTTTCACCAATCCAAGAGGTTGAATCTTGAGTTTTTGAGACTTTCATGAGGGTTGGTAAGATACTTTTCCACTTCATTCTCTATCTCTTGAAGCTTTTGCTCTTTCCTTTCTTGCATAAGGTCTTTTATAAATGGTTATTCATCATCATCAATCTCTTGATCATCATCCATGGGTTCAATACCATAATATGCATTATATATGTTAATTAAAAAATAAAAATAAAAATATATATTTCGGTACTCGGTATACCGTGGTATTGGGTTTTCAATACCAATACCGTACCAAAGTTTTTCGGTACGGTAGTGTACCGTACTGAATAGTGCCTATACCGAAAATGTACCGTACCAATCGGTATGGCGTATGGTACGGGAGGTATTCGATAGTTGGTATTAAAATCCCACCCGCTATTGTTGTTGTGTTTTGGGGGTTTGTGTTTTTTTTTTGGGTTGTGGGTGTGTTGTTTATTGGGGAGGGGGGGGGGTTTGTGGGTGTTTTGTGTATGGTGGGTCGTTCTGCTTGGTGGTGGGGTGTCTTTTTCTTTTTTGTTTGGTGTTGTTGGGGGGCCGCGCTGTCTTATGTGGGGGGGGGGGGGGTGGTGGTGGGTTGGTTTTGTGGGCGGGTGCGGGTGGCTTTTTTTTTTAATAGTGTAGTTTTTTTTTTTTTTGTTGTGTTTTTTTTTTTTTTTTTTTTTTTTTTGTATTTTGTTTTTTTTTTTTTTTTTTTTTTTTTTTTCTCTACGTGCGTTGTCGTTTTTTGTTTCTTTGTCTACTTCTACTTCTCAAGTGTGAATATCCTTATTACCAAATAGTTTTCCGGAAGCAACGGCTTGTATTTGGCTAAAGCACTCAATATTGTTTGCAAGGATAACCTCTCATAGGATGAATAAAAAGCGACTTTGAGGGCATGTTTACATAAGGGATGGAAATTGAATTAATGAGAATCATTGAGAATTATTCCATTTTTTTTGGTTACCCTATGTTTACTAACCCACTTGGAAATCAAAATTTAGTGACCCTTAATACAATTTGGGGGCACAAGCACCTCAAGGTTTAGGTATCCCAATTCTCATCCCAGAATTTTGTTTCCGATTCCCTCTTAAGAGTAAAGAGGCCTTGAATGTTCGAACTTCAATGTGAAAAGACATTATATAGCCAAATTAAAATGCCAATTATCAATTATGGCTTTGATGAGAAGCTTTAACCTCATGTGTTCACTAAAGATATAACACGTTAAAGGGGACAATTGTTAATGATTGACTCAACAGGCCTTGGTCTTTAAGTTCTTCAACCAAAAGAAATCCATACAGAATAAACGAGCCAGCATAATTAAAGTCATTATTAAGTCGACAATATTCGAACACATAGTAGCTGCAAAAAAAAAAAAAAAAAAAAAGTGTTTCTTCTGTGATTTGCCTGATCAATGAGTGATGGCAAAATGTAAAATACATAGGATTTTCATTGTCCTTATTTTAATTTGAATTGTGGATATCAATATCCCGTATAACGTAGAATATATATCAATATAATTTGACAAGAGAATATATGTAAAGATTAATAGTTAAATTCTAGACTGTGGAATCGTAACCGGGATGAAGAGTTTGGGTGTTACATCAACTAATAAAGAGAGCCAGTTTTCGAAGAACCATTAGTTCTTAATTAATCAAACTCTTTTCAGCTTTAGTTTGTGGGAACCTTATCTCTTTTCCAAAGTCTTTGTAGGCAAGAAAAGTGGCCTAAACACTTAACAACAAATTAAAGTTTCAGCTTGAATCAAATCAACAACTGATTCCATAATTATTGTGTGTGTGGATTGGGCAGAAGACCAAAAGTTTCCACATTATTTTTCAGATTTCAAAGGCATTTGTTTCTCTCTTCAGTCTTCAGACACACAATTGGATAATATAACCAGTAAAGAAAATGGAGCCCAGAGATCTAAGCCCGTTTGAAGTTGGTTGAAGTGGCACCCCATAATCCCCCATTACATTAATCAATCATGGACAAATTTGTCTGCCAAGTGGTCCCACAAAGGATTTGTTATGACTCATGAGTATCATGTATTTTTAATGGGCATTTGTACTTGGTATTCTTAGCACTCCACTCTAAATTATTTAACAGTTGCACTATAAAATTTCTAATTTTATAAACAAGCAATGAGAATGTAAATATTAAAAAACATTCTTATTTATTTTTTTTATTTACTTAAGTACTTGAAAATGAAAAAAATAATGAATCTCATTATAAATTTGGGAATAATTTCCCTTCTAATGGAAGAATTTGATACTATGGATAATGAATCTCATTAGGTATCTCATTCTCATTCCCTTTTCAATTTTGATTATTCTGATTTTTTTTGTAATAAATATGCCCTAAACTTTCATTTACCATTTTCTTGAAAAGATTAGATTTAGAATCTCCACTTCGCCTCCTCCTAATTGATGACCAAGGGGTGATATTTTTCAGTTAGGTTCCACGATTGATGGGACAAAGGTGTAAAAGTAAAACCAAGATGCATAGTAAGGCGCCACATAGCATGCAGGTCCACAATAAAGAGGGCGCGCGCACCATAGTCGGCAGAGCACTATGGGTATGGGTGGGTCACTTAAGGCACGGAAGTAACTGAAAGAAAGGTAATGCCAATTATTTATAAAAATAATGCACAAATAACTGAATAAATAAAGCAAAAAAGCAAGAGAAAGTAGCGTTATTTTGCAAATTCTTAGTGAGTAAGAAATTGAGACTCTGGATCTAGACGACAGCGATGCATCCATGTTTGCTGCCACCTGAGGGTCGCCATCTACATCCAGCACACTGGAAAGCTACAGTAGTAACTTCTAGATTACTCTTCTCAATTACAAACATTCTATGACTTGTAGTTAGTTACACTAAAGAATATAGCAGAAAGATCATTTCTCATATTAACAATTAACAGCTTCACATGTAACTTAGCAAAAAGAAATTGATTTAGAGCAGTAGACAAAACACGCACCCAAAACTATTTCTTATATGTCACAAAAAAAAAGATATGTCTCCCACCAAAGATGAAGGAGCAACGCGTTTTTTTCCTTTTTTTCCATCCATAAGGCAAAAAATGTATCTCAACTATTATTCAATAATTTACATTCTACACACAATTTCTTTCTCACAATATTTTATAACTAATTAGAGATTACATCCTAACAAGCAAAATTAAATATACGAAGTTTATAATTAGTTAGACTGAAAAATTAAATAAAGGTGGCAAAATTAGGTGAAAATGTAATTATTAGAAAAAAGAAAATGTAGGTGATGAATTTATTTTTTACTAGTAAAAAAATTATGATGACAACATTTGTCAAACTAAATATCATGAAAGTTAAAAAATAGTTTACTTGAAATAATATTAATATTATTGAATTAATTATTTAATTAAAAATAGTATATGTGAATATTTTAATATATCAAAGTAATAAAATAATAATATGCATTAATAGTTTTATCTTATCTGATGTAAGACAGATTTTCACTAAACTAAATTCTCAAGGCAAACATGGCACATCAGCCATCAAACAACAAATTTGCTTTATGAATTTACCTTATTTACCGTATTTGCTCTTATGAAGCAAGCGGCAGAAGCAGAGATGACCAGTTCAATTTTCAATTGTCATATTATTCTTAATACCTTTTCCCATGCTCTTTTATATCCTAATCCTTCCTAGTATACCAATATTCCACAAAATCATGGAGCAAGATGGCCTTGGTATAATGGAGCCTTGGATAAACCCTCAACTTGCAAAATTTGAAATAAAGAAAATGAATGGAATATGTTTTTTAATGAATGGAATATGAGACAAAGGAAAAGCTATTCTCCCAAGCAAAAACTCAAAAAGAAGAAAAAGGAAAAAGTTGCCTATTCCCTTAGCCTATAAATACACAGCCTGCAGCAAGTGGAGGGTTCAACACAAAACATCTCATCCACTTCACTCTGTTTTCTCTGTCCAAACAGAGCTCGGAGCTTGTTTAGTTATCCAATTTCGTTCTTTTCTCCGTTTTCATGCTTTGGATAATCAAATCCCTCACAAAATCTACTATTCTGATAGTAGTGCCCTTGTTGGGTCTGATCAGAGACATGGTGGGTTACAAATCCGAATTCTTATTCGAGTGAGAAACTTTCAAAACCTACAAAACCCTTTACAGGATTTTCATTGTTTTTTCTTGAAACACCATCAAGAAGTATGGATTCAATCAACTTTTATGACATCAAAGCTGAGAAGGCAAACGCCATACTGAAGTACCGCCAGCTTAGGAAGATTGCAAACTTGTTCCGGTTAATCGAGGTGCTTGTTGTTCTGCTCCTGCTTTCCAGGTTCTCTTTTCATCTCCCTGATGCTGTCAAGAGCTCTGGTTGCTTCTTCAAAGACATATCTGGCTTCGTGGTCAGTCCTCGCTTCGTGTTCGTCGTAGGAAATGCAATAGTGATCATTCTCTTCGTCAAGTCAGGCAAGTTTGCAGGTGAAGACTGCAGCACAAGCAACTCAGGAGATGACCTTTACGAGGAGTTTGTTCAAAACAGCGAAAAGAATCAGAAGATTCGACGCGAAGGGATTGAGTACCAGCCCATAAAGAACACAGCTGAGGATGCTATAGCTTCTGAGCACGCTCAAACTACTCCTTTGGAGATCAAGAACTTTGCGAGGAGTCAATCAGAGAACTTAGAACGCGAGCTTCGCAAGAACTCACGGCGCCAGTTAAGGCGGTCAGAGACAGAGAAGTTCAAGAAAAGTGTTGAGTCTGGTGTGAAATCGGCAGAAGGTACGTATCCTGAAGATGGCATGAGTAACGAGGAGTTCCAGAGAAAGGTTGAAGCTTTCATTGCCAGGCAGCAGAAGTTTCGACTCCAAGAAGAATACTCTGTAATGTAGATTGAAGAATTGGGAGAAGCTCAGTATCTGTTTTGGTTTTATCTTGTTTTTGGGGGTGTTCATATATGTACCTGTACATTGCCATATGAGGAATGCAATGTAAATTATTGTAGTTCTCTTCATATTTCTCAAAATGATAGATCTCAGTTCAAGAAGCATAAGCAAATATCTTGTCAAAATCAAGAGACCAGCTTCAGGTCTCGTTTGGGACTACTGTAGAGTGATATTTACAATATGTGAGAAGCACTTTGGGTCAAAAGCACTTTTGAATGATTGAGAAACACATTGGAGTGAAAGCACTTTTAACACTGGTAGAGCATCTCCACCCCGAGCAGTTTCGGACAGGCGATCAAGGGTATCGAATGCGGGCGAGGGCGAGGGCAAGCTTCCACCGCCTGAGGATCGGATGGCAAATCGGGGAGGAAATCGGACGAGGGCACGGGTGGAGGTGAAAATCAGACTCGCCCTCGCCTGCGGGCGATTCCGTTGCTGACGTCAGCACACTCCGGATTTTCTTTTTCTTGTTTTGGTTTTTTCTTGTTTTTTGGGGGTGCTCCTATACGGTACATTGCCATATGAGGAATGCAATGTAAATTATTGTAGTTCTCTTCATATTTCTCAAAATGATAGATCTCTGTTCAAGCATAAGCAAATATCTTGTCAAGACCAGCTTTCCTCTCGGAAGACAAGGTAACATAGTCAAGAGACTAGATTCAGGTCTCGTTTGGGACTACTGTTGTACACTTGAAAGTGATTTAGAATGTGTGAGAAGCACATGAGAAGCATTTTGAGGTCAAAAGCACTTTTAACATTGTTAGGACCAACAGCACTTATAATATGCTTCTTGCAAAATCACCAGCATTTCTGAGCCTTCTAGGAAATTGTGAGCCTTCTGGAAAACAGTTTCAACTTACTGATTCAGCGTTTACTACGACCAAAGTTTACTTCTTCCCAAAACTTAGCCCTCCAGTCTACCCGAAACAAAGGGTTTCCATCTGACGTGACTCATCTCACCACGTTACCAAATCAACTACAACTTCTTAGACATTTAGAATATTCCAATGCGCCAAAAGGGACACCAGAGAATAAGTTTGCAGATAAGAGCATTTTAACGGGGTGTTTGTATTGTCTTTGTGGCCCAACAAATGGCATACCAGCAAAGAACATATTCTAAATTCTGTTTTCAACATTATTATGCATCAATCCAGACTTGAGAAGTCCATACAGATGAGCATATTCTTTACCCTTTTACCCTAATAGCACAAACCAGAGTAAGGACACTGGAGCACACAACTATACAGGCACTAATTTCAGGATAGTCAACTTCTTCTGTTCATTCAATAAAAATCTCTGCCTTTTCACTACCACTAACTATAAACACTTTTTTGTAACCCCCACTGAACTATAACCCTATCGTACATCCTAAGATAAGGTGCTTACAAATCAGGATTCAGATGTAGCTTGCGCTAGGACACGGACAACAATGCCACACTTAACTAACTTTTATTCCCAACCAATGTGACACTAGTAAATTCACGAACAAAGCTGCATTTACCAACTTTCATCCCAACTTATTTGGGACATAGTTACCTTTCCATTGCAGTGGGATAGTGTGTTTATCAAACGCCACACAGGTTCAGGGAAAAAAGATCCGGGAGAAAAAGTTGAGTAATCAAAATTGGCAGACTCACTATTAGTAATGCCATGAGCTACAAATTGACCAACTACGTTTCCATAAAAAGATATACGAAAAGATTATAAGCTGATGATGTTCATCTTTATAAGCTTTCAGAAATCTGATTCAAAATGTGAACTGACTCAAACAGTTTTACCACGGTTGAAAGAAGATTGCAAAACAAGCTAGGTGATATTGAGAGGGCATACTTTCGTTGTTTGCAATGGCTACTATACTGAAGAACGAGAACTTAAAGAAGTGTTGGACGACACATTTTGTTGTCTATATTCTAAACCTTATGACAGAAAACTCCTGATGCAGGATTACCAATCTATTTTAGCACTGGGCAGGCATGCAAAACATTTAAACTCACTCACATTTGCACTTCGTACTTCAAGGGCACTTCATACTTCAAACGCATCATAATAATGAAAAGCTATATAGCTCAAGCTAGAACTGAAACATACATAAGGAATATATAGCATAACAATTTAGCAATAGTTTGTACATGTTAACATACGATGAGCATTAACGATTTATTACAACAAGATGCAGCTGCAGAAACATCCAACAAAAAATGATGAAATATCTTACCGCGTGCACTGCAGGAGTCGATGAGCCAAAGATTCGAGAGGACCAAAATGAACAACAACATGTCTCCATCATGCCTTAGAATGCTGATATAAATTGATTAGCAAAATAAACGACCTACCCAGCAGAGAAGGTGGACGAAAATTTGTGGAATATGTTATATAGCCTTCAATCCAGAATGAGGAAACAAGACTTGACGAGACCAAACAAACAACAAAACAGCACACCAACATTGAAGGCTGGCCAATCAAAAGCTCAATAATAGTGAAAAGGAGCTCACACCTTACTAAAACTTGGTACCCTAATATCAGCATTAGTTTCTCCTTGTCAGTCTATGGAAAGTTGTGGATGTATAAGGACAAGAATGGTTCAAGAGAAGGTGAAGATGGATTGATTCTCTGCGTTTCGTTGCCAATTCTTCTTTATGAAAGCCTCCCTTAAATCATCAGCTTCAACATCCCTCACTGACAGCTACTGAAGTAATCCACGTTAATGATTCCTCTGTCCACTTCAATCATGATTTCAGCATAAGCGAGTCATTGAAGTTGACAGAATGTTGGAACTGTTTAAGCATACATATACAGAAAGCACGACACAGAATTCTGCAGACTTTCAGGTTCTATCTTTCTTGCTCGGCTAAAAATCTCAGAAAGAGATCACGTAACCTGATATACATATGCATGTTAGCATGTTTATAAGATGACCTAATATTTCCTATCAATTTCTGTTGCCAAGCATAACAAAGATTCCTTCCAAAAGCTCTGGGAAAAAAAAGGAGAACATCTAGCACATTGGTTTTCAATAATTCAAACTAAAAGAAGTTGACATAGATATTCTCATCCTCCATTCTACTTGCCATATTCAAGAAACAAGGGTCTGTAATTAACCTTACTGGCGACTAGTCTTACAGGGGCAAAATTCACCATTACTAGTTGGGCACATACATACCAATGCAGCATTTGTAGCTGATAACTCCATAATCAGCCCTCTTGATCGACCTTGCAGATGGACAGTGCATTCTTCATTGTGAAGCCAATGACATCCTGTAATAGAACTGCCAGCGCCCCATGCTTTGTAGACCCTACTCTTCTTTACAAAGCTGCATGACGTATTTATGAAAAGCCCTTGGTATTCCAAACTACCAAAGACCCTTTCTTTGCAAATTCACATGGATGGAAACCACTCATGGCCTTTCCCATAAGTGCCATAGCACCAATACTTGGAAACCTCTTCTTCTGAAATTTATCAACTGTTCCCTTCAAGCATTGCGACGGAAACACACCAACTGGTTTGGGTATGTTTTGTGATGCTACTTTGTGGGACCACCTCCTAATCCAAGGATGTGAAAGTGTTATATTTTGACCTTTCCTTGCTGATTCAATAGAAGAGGATTCGCCATTTCTTAATGATGTTGAATTTGGATCCAATGTCATCTGTTCTTTACCCAAAAAGCCTCCCATAGTAGGTTGTGAACTAGTTATACTGCATTTCACAATTCTGTTAGAAAATATGTTCACTTTTTTGTGCGAAGAAGCTTCTCCCAGTTTAGAGCTTTTTGTACCACAACCAGAGTGAGAAGCACTCAACTGGAGACGCTTAACCCACCTACTACTTGGCTCTAGTCCCTGAGATCCATCAGGGCATGCATTGGACATTGAATTTTCAGGTTGCTCAGAATGGGGAAGCAGATGTTCCACATCCAAACTCTGGGTTCTTGAAGTGCTCTCGTCCCTTTCCTCAGCTGAATTTGCAAAAGCTCCAAGATCAGGAAGCTCTTGATTTATGTCAAGTAAATTTGTGCATTGTTTACCTCCAATCTCTTTACTAGCTGAAGAAAAAGCTGATTGCGATGCTGGTGACTTCTTGCCGCTTTCAATATGCTGCAAAATTCAAAATTGAAAAAGCTTCCCATTTAGAGTTTTCTGTATATGTCATCAAACACGAACCAGCACAGTGTGATCCTTAAAGTGCCAATTTACTAAAAAAAAAAGAAACATTAAGGCATAATGGGAGAACCAACTGTGAGTTCAAGACTAGTTATGATAAAAACTATTCGAAAGATCACAATTAGTAAGCATTACCTTATTTGATGGGGATGACGTAGCACCTGATACAACACACAGAAGCATTAGCCAAAAGATATGATAAAGCAGAACACATTACAGTTACTACTATACGAACTTCAGCAATAATCACTTCCTAAAAATTATGTTAATCAAGCAAGATGCTGTTAAACCTACACAGCCATTTTAGCATGGTATTAAACAATGTTCAACTAAATTGAGAGTTCTGAAACTTATGCATTCGAGTGTGTAAATACCAGGAAGAAGATTCTCTTGGAAAGTATCCATGCCCATTATATCTGTTTCAGATGATGATTCCACTGCAGGAGTCTTGGCCTCTCTAGAAAATTCTTCTCCTTCACTATCTGTAGAGCTCCTGTAAGGTAGCAGTTCCAGTCCAGACTTAACAGGGAGTCCCCACTCCGGAGAAAAACCAAGGAGCCCACTGAAAGCTTTTCCTTTCAATTGGGTTGATACAGTTGATCGTCCAAATAATTGACCTCCTTCAGACAAGTTAACTTCAGTATTTTTTGAGAACTGAAAATGGTGACTTGATTTTGAAAATATTGGAGGACCTCTAGATGATCCTTCGCCGGCGTCAACAGTAGAGCATACTCTCATATTCTCCATGTTCTGCACAGAACGCTGCAGGCTTGGCAAAGTATAGCAGCTGCGATACACTTTCCCCAATTTGGTCAGCTCCGGGGGACTGCTGTAGCTTGGCAGCAATCCAATACCAGACTGATTTTGCACTTCCTGGAATTTCATACCAACAAAATCTGGTTGCGGATTACTGCTTGTAGAGGGGTCATGTTCTAACAAAACCACATCATTCAGCCTAAACGCCGAACCTCCTGATCTACTAGAGACGAACTTACTATTTGCATTCTTCTCATGAGCGGAAAATGTGAGATCATTAGTGTTAGTGGCATGTGGTTGAGGTGCTAGAAAAGAATGTGAATGATTAACCTCCTCCACTCTACACATGAAAGGAGGCAAAGAAGTGCTCCCATCCTTAATTTGATGTGGCACAATTGTAGAATCCGATCTACGTAGTACATCCTGAAAAGAGTTGGAAACAGCTAGGCTATCATTCTCAAGAAAATTATGAAATTTCACCTGCCGCTCTGGAAGCGGTCGGTTGATTTCCAGTGGCCATGTATCAGTACGAGTCCTGGCAGACATGGCAGGTGGGTTACTCTCACTAAGTAATCCCCTGTGGACAGTAGAAGCCTGCTGATTCTGTTTAGCCAAACCAGTCTTTGGAGGAAGACTGAACATTGGAAAGCACTGACCTTCCCATCTCTCGTTCCTTGTCTTCTTTGAACTCTCTGTCAAACTCAGGCCCTCATTGACTTCTCTAACTCTCTTAGATTCAGTCACTTCTCTGTAACCCCGAAACGAGGAATGCTTGGTAAAATCATGATTTTGTTGCTGAGTGTGCTGTTGGGCGTCCTCATAACGGACTGATACATGACCACATGCCTTGGTTTCTGACTTGCAGCTTGTGCACATCCAATGAGCCATCCACACAGATTTGAAAGGATGTGAAGCTTGATCACTTGCACCATCACTACCATTATACGATCTAACTACGCGATCAGACATGATAGCTACACTTGTAGGGTCTATCCAAATTCAGTATGATGGACTATCTCAAAGGCTCATCAAAAAACACCTGAAAAACCACCACACCGACAAGTCATCAGACTCCATTTTGATACCAAACATGAAAATGTTTAAACCATTCAAAATCCCTATCCCCATCTTCTTGATTCCTAAAATAATTACAAACAGCCAAGAGATTATAAACACCTTCCTGCGCTACATCCAATTCCAAAATTTCCCAAATCCATGGAAAAAAGCTCTAAATTCGTTTTTAATTCAGATGTAAACTCTTCTGGTACTTATATTACTGCCCAAGGAACCTCCTTTTTCATTTCTCTCAACACAAACACATAAACTCCAACATATTTTACACAAACAGACACAACCCAGTTCATAATATGGTCAAGAGAAACGAAAGTGGACATTGAAGTCAAAGACTTTACCTCCAGAGGTGGTAGGGATCCCAAAAGGGAAGATGCAAACCAAAGCTGCAATATCGAGGAAGAAAATTTGTGTAGAAATGAAATTAGAGCCAAAAGAGAAAGGGGTTTAAAAGGAGGAGTTGAAGCAGAGGAAGAGCATCTAAAAGCCGAGGCTTGATACTCTCTCTGCTCAGCCAAGGCAGCCACAGCCACAACTTGTGAGCTTCAAGCCATGGCCTAACTAACAGTGTGGACCAATTCATCTGCACTTTTTGCCATTTTATACTTTTTCTTTTTTTTTTCTTTTCTTTTCTTTAATCATTTTATTTTTTTTTGCTTAATTTAATCATTTAATGTAGGTTCATGCAATCAAATTAATTGCTATATTTTTTTCTTAATAAAACACCACATGTTTTCATTGTATTAGGACAAATTGGGGCCTCTTTTCTGGATTCGTAACGTAGGATATATTATGTTAGGCGTAGTGTTCATCATAATGTATGACTGTTATATTTTAAGGACATTGTACTAGCAAATTATGCTTTTGCAAATCATAATTTAGAATTATATTGAATTGAAGTTTAACGAAGTTTCGAGATCATAAAACAGATAAATTATCACTTCCACACATACTTTTAAGAAGCCTTCTTAAAGTGGTCTGAATTTTTAGGAGGAGTTAAAATGACCATAAACTCTTACACTCTCAATTTTCACAAAGTTTTGAGAATTTTGAATATTACAAGCTTGAATGCAATTTTAATGGTAGATATTTTAGCCTAGTTCATTGGGGAAGTGTTCTCCCCGCCTTCTTTTGCACAATCCCTTCCTCGTAGTTTAGAGACATTTTGCAATAAAAATAGGCTGCAAGTTCTGGTGTACTTTTACTTGTTCTTATGGCATATGGCCTCCAAGTCTTCTGACAATAGGATTCATACTACTTGATCATTGTGAATAGCATTCCTCCGTTCTTCATTTGTCAACTTCTGATAAAATTAATTCATGATCGATATATAAATATGAGGTAAACTAAAATTCTCTAAGCCACTCTTGCTTGGATCTCGAGTCTTTGCATTACCTTATTCATGCTTTTCCATATTTCATGACATCTAGACCATTAGATTGTTTGTGACGGTTGAATCTAATGTGGAAAATGCATTAAATGGTGTTAAATACAGAAAATACGTGAATAAGGTAATACAAAGATTCGAAATCTCTCTTGCTTACTTTAATTCCATTTTAGTAATGAAAATGACATAATGAATAAACCTTTTCATCTAATGAATTAAAAAGTGAATTATGAGAGAGTATGTGGAAAAGATTAATGACTCCATAGTCCATATAATAATTCATCTTCCCCCTTTTTCCTCTACAACTTACATATATTTGTTTTGATCATAACTCTTTTCATTCGGTGTTCGGTGTCCAATTGATGTGAGATCAATTGCGTTAGACTCGTATCGATCTCTATTTTCTATTCATACTAAGATCACGACCTGAATACTAGTATAGAAGGAAACCAAGATATCAATATTTTTGACATTTTGGGGCAAAATTGACCTATTCCGATCAAATTCTACCACCATTAAGGTCAAGTGAGGTGTCAATCTTCTTGTTTTTTCAAGATCTACAATGCCCATAACTTATTTTCAGTTTTAGTTGAGTTTTGTAAACCACCATTGAACCACAATGATGCTGCCCTAACTGTTTCTGTGTTAATTAGCATGAACTATTTCTGTGTTGCATGAACTGTTTCTATATTTGGCAAAAACTGTTTCTGTGTTGGTCTTGGGTTCACAATGGGGAGAGCTAGCATGTGCATGGGATTTGGTAAGGGTGGTGGTCCCCGGGGAATAATGATAATGATTTTTTATTTAAAATGTTTTTGAATGTGAACATTTAAAATACTTGTCCTAACATAGAATTAAAATTTTTTTTTTGTCCTTGGGGGTGATTTCCCCATGTGGAAATATCAAAAAAAGTCTGTATGTTACCGAAACAAAAGATTTTGGGATAGTAATTTTTTTTAGTCTAAAAGATGGTAATGTGTTCGTAGGCCAAGAGTACAGAGCCATTCCAATGAAAAGTTTCTAAGGCCATCTTTAGAGATAAAGGGGCTAAAGGGCTATTTGGCTAAATTTTAGCCTTCCAAAAAATAATTTTTTAGTATTTAGACTACCCCTAAATTTTATCATCTTTAGTGGTTTTGGGGGCTTTGCTTGTGGGTTTTACAAATTTAGTGTGGGCACCCTAATTAGTAAAATACGGGATGAGTATAGTACGTTAAAAATATGTACTTGTTTTATTTGGTAACTTTCTTGAAAAAATTCGGCCACTTATAATTTTTTATTAATTTCTTTTTTATAATTAATATTCTCAATAATACGGATAAAATACGGAAAAAATACTTGTATTATTATTAAATTTTAGAAAATACATGTATTATTTGGAAATAATATGTACGGACGCATATAATACGCGAATAATACATCCAAGGTAAAAAATACGTATATTTTACCGTATCTTTGAAACCAATATGGAAAGTGAAAGTATTTTTAAAAAATACGTACAAACGCGTATAATACATCAAAAGTAAAAAATATACATATTTTACCGTATCTTTCAAACCAATACTGAAAGCGAAAGTATTTTTAAAAAATACGTACAAACGCATATAATACATCAAAGGTAAAAAATATACGTATTTTACCGTATCTTTCAAACTAATACGGAAAGCGAAAGTATTTTAAAAAATACGTGCAAACGCGTATAATATATCAAAGGTAAAAAATATACGTATTTTACCGTATTTTTCAAACTAATACGAAAAATGAAAGTATTTTTAAAAAATACATACGGACGCGTATAATACACGTATTTTTCAACTATGGTGGGCACCACAAAAAGAGAGCTTGATAGAGGCTAAAGGGCTAGCTAAAGGGTTAAAGGTAGCCACCCCCAAGCCCTTTGGCCCCCTTGGTAGCCCTTTGGCCATTTAGCCCATTCATTGTTAAAGATGGTTTTTTACAAAAAAAAGAAGGCTAATAGTGTTTAGGGTACCCCTAAAGTCCATTGCTAGAGATGGTCTAATATATCGTAATCCACCGGGGGCCAAAGGTAGGGGTTTTAGAGGAATTTTACCTTATACGTAGTGTACGATACTAGATTATATAATTTATTTCTTGACTTTAGAAAGTACAAAGAAATTATGTAAAAGCTGAAAAAATGAGGATTTGGTGAATAGAGTTTATATATATATATTTAGTTAAGCAAAAGAGAAAAGAAAAAAATGAAACTAAAAGTGTCTTATGAAAAAAAATATGGAAAATTGAATGCCTCTGCAAGTTTATGGTAAAAAAATTAAAAAGAACTGAAATCTAAGGGCATATTTTTATTCAAAACAACCAAAAAGAAGAAAAAGTGAGGGCCACAAACTTGTTCTAAGAATCATACTGGGATGATCTCTAAACAAGCAGCACATTAAAATCAATTCCACTAGCTAGTTATTTGGTTATATATTAAATATATACTAAAGAATGAAATAAAATTTGGAATTCTTTTCAATGAGAGGCCTTATTTAGTCGAACACGGCGCACACCCCAGCGGCCGAGCCTACAAGAGTAACACAAAAATTTACAATCATCCATGTTAAAAAAGACACCTTACCAATTTTATTTACACCCAATTTTCTTGTCAATGCACCCCATTGAAAATTTTCATCCTTAAATGTCCAATTTTGCCCATTAAAAAAAACTAAAATAAAATCCAAAAAAAAAAACTGGAAACTCAATTCACCCCCACCGACCCATCGCCTTTTCTCCTTTTGGTGTCTCTTTCACTTCCAAATCCAAAACGCAGAGAAATAAATCGAAAATCAAGTTGACTATGTCGTAGTTCATCTTTAAAAATCAACATGAGAGACATGGAATGAAAATTTAAAACTTCTCCATTCATAACAATACCTAACATAAACCCTAAATCTTTGGAATCACATTTTTGTGATTGAAATGGATTTGGCTAAAATTGGCTAAAGTGTGTCCGAAATAAGATCAAATTTGGAGACAATGGACATGGAGTATGGTTTGAACTTTGAAGGATATAGAAGCAAGTGGGAGACGAGTGGGGGAAGAGGTGGAGCGGCAGAGGGGAAGAGAGAGGGGGAGAGGGGAAAAAAGCTAGGTGGGGTGCATTGCATTCAATCAGGGTATAGTATAATCGGAATTATTTAGGAATTTTTTAAATATGGGGTGCATTTAACATTTTTTGGAGTGTAAATAAAATTACTCATTATAATATTGTTTCTAGGATCTAGCACCACTTGTTGGCCTTGGAAATATCACGCTTCCATACCCAGATTTGTTGACTCATGGGCACTTTTCAGGAAAACATGCTAAAATATCTTTTTGCCCCATTTGGAAATATCTTTGCCAACTGAGCAACAAGTGGCAGAAATGGGCAATGCACAGATCCGATCAGACAAATATCTAAGCTTTTTATTTTTTATTGTTTTATATCTAAGCTATTAAATTGGCTTCGGAGTTTTGTCCCCATCAATTTAATTTGAATACTACATGGTATACATACAAAATGCATTGTTCTGAAAATCTGACCCGTAAGAGCATCTCCAACCGAGATGTCAATTTGTCCACCTAAGCAAAAATAACTAAAAGTAGAAGAACAAATGATTTCAATTGGGCCCCACATACTATTAAATGTATTTTTATTAATAAACTCTCCCTTCTTTTTGCAGATGTTCAGGCGTTCTTTTTCTTTTTGCAGATGTTCTCTTGCCTTCACCCACCAAACCTTACTGTAATTCCCCAAACCCCAATATTTTCCGGTCGCTTTTGATTCGGCTCCAAATCATGATCATTTGCCAGCCATTGAAATCCCAGGCTTTCGGGTGAAGCATTGACGAATTCCATCTTTTTCATCACTTTTAGGTAACCAAAAAATTCGATTTCCGGCTAACAAATTAGTGTCGATTCCTCTTTACTGTTTTTGTGGCTGCTATAGCTAGTGTTTGGTTGTTTTCTGGATGATGGAATGATTGAATACGGGTGTTAATTGAAAAGAAAGAAGAGCTTTTTGTTTTTGGAGAGAAAGTATGGAGAGAAAATGATATTTTGTCCTTCTATTTTTCTGATAAGTTTTGCTGAATGAATACAATGCCTTGTTTTTCCTTTTTCATTCGTACATCACACGTGGGTTGACATTTCAACACCAACACACAAATTCTTTACATCTTGCAGTTTATACATCACCATCACATGAAGAAAGACAATTCAACACGCATGCTAGCCAATCTGATCTTTGCTGTTGACAATCTTCTACCGAGCATGTGAGCTCCTCGAACAGTGCACATTTCTACAAGCTTTTAACAATTTTTCAAGGGAGCATTGAATCGTACTGATGTGCATTTTTTTTGGGTTTCTGTTTATGTTCAGTGTGGGTTTTTGGTGATGATTTGCAGATGTTCCTTCTATGCACCCATTAAATTCCCTTACTTTCTTTTCTTTGCAACCAGTCCTAATCTTCCTTCTTTTCTTTGCATTCTATATTAATTGGAGATATTTGAAATTTCTGCAGATTCTTCTTCTGAATCATGCGATGGGCAATTGTGGGATCTCCTCAATTCAGAGACAAGTAGTGTTCTTAATAGAATTCTGTTTTTTATTATTTTTATGTTTTAAATTCAATTAAATAAATATTGTATAGAAATTATAACATGAATAATAATAAAATATTATTATATTTTGACATATCAGATGGAGCTCCAAACTTCATAAAATGTCAATTTGCCACATCAGCCACCAAATTTGAAATTGACTTTAAAAATTTGACATCTCCATTGGAGATGCTCTAAGTAAGTGAACTCCTACTCTTTTTGGTTTCTAATACATCCTAATTGCCGAATGGATTAAAAAAAAAAAGGAACTTTCGATATCTGCAATTCTAAATTTAATTGAGTTAGAATTAGAATTCAAAATCATGCACAATGTTTACAATTTGATATTATCGACTTGACTTGTAATACTCATGATATTATCGCATCATTAATAAGGGTAATTAGCCAATTTGCCCTCTTAACTTGTACTTTAGTTTTAATTTGCCCCCTTAACTTGCACTTTAGAAAATTAACCCCCTTAACTTGTATTATTGGCCAATTTCCCCCCTCATCCGTCCAAAATTAACCCAATTCCATCAAATTGAGTTACGTAACCTATATGTGATGGACATCTTGTCATGTTTTTTACTCTTCTTCTTCGTCAGCTTCTTCTTAAGACTAGCAACGCCATCAATGACGTCGACGAACTTCAACCTAATCAATAACACATAAATGTCTCAAAGGTGGTGAATGATGAAAAAAGCTCTTCACGTGCAAGTCACGTGAGTGTATTTAACGGAAAATTGGATGAAAGTCTCTTAATTTTGAATTCGAGGGGGGAAATTGGCAAAAAATGCAAGTTAAGGGGGTTAATTTTCCAAAGTGCAAGTTAAGGGGGCAAATCAAAATTAAGGTACAAATTGAGGGGGCAAGTTGGCTAATACCCCATTAATAAAGATATGAACACAATATACTTCGGTGCAATAATCGCCTACATTCTGTATGAAATTGACGTTGGACATTCGACGTATGCCAATATTGACAGTTAGTAGAGTATACGCCGCTCCAATGCATATTGGAAGGCTCAGGCTGCTCAGCTGATCAGCCACTTCTTTCAGCTGCAGTCTTCTAATTGGTTGCAGTATATCTTCCCTAGAAAAAAAAAAAAAAAAAACCCAAAGAAGAATAAATCATAGTACTCCTTGACACCGATAAGCATCAAGCATGTGTACAAAAACATTGAAAATGAAAAGCAAAATTTGTGGAAATCTCGGCTTAAATGGTCAGTCAGTCAATAGTGACAATGGAGCCCAGGCAAAGGATATCCTAGCTTTAAATTTTTATTTTTTTTTGTACATGGAGGAGGTGTTAGAATGTTAACACTGCCACGCACCTTGTTCACCCACCAAACATCACCACTTTGGCCATATTTTGTCCACGACAGTTTTTGTGAGGGAGACTTGTACTATATAATATAATATAGTATAATGTCTATTGGACATTCAACACTATAACAGCATCTATGTGCTCATAGGGTTGATGTCAAGATCAACTGGGAATTGCTAATCAAATGGGAATTAGCTAATTATTTGGAAAGTTGTGTCTTTTACTCTCTAATTTGAAACCACCGACAAGTTTTTTATAATTTTTTTTTTGGGTACACACACAAAATGAGAATTAATAAATAGTTTTGTCAATATCTTGTTCATGTTCTGATGCAGATACATGGAGAGGATGTTGAACTTTTGGAATTTTTAGGGAGGACATTGATTAGCTATGGAGGGTCTACTACGGTCAGGTTCTAATATCTCGCTCGAGTATGTTTTGTTGTGTCAATCAAATTACACATCGATTAGCTAGTTTTGTTCTTTCTCTGTATAGTGAACGTGTTTGGGCTTCTCATTCCCTATCTACAATTACAAATTGTTTAATTGAGCATTGTAACATCGTCCGCTAATCAATAAGAAATATGTCGCTTCCCTGTCAAATATGAATGGTTTTGTCTACAATGATTTCAAATGATTGAATTTCATCTTAACTTGTTTAAATTTCTCATTCATTTCAAGATTTGGGTGGCAACCAATTCATGTCAGTGGATGTGTACTTATCTTGTATCATTTCTCTAAAAGTCCATCATCAATTTTACTTAATTTATTGAATTTTATCAGTACTCTCATTATTTGTTCTAAAATATCTCTTACCTAAAGATTGAGTTTGATTTTTACACTCACTATTAACCTATATAACCTATTCGGTCTCATGCATTGTGGTGAAGTAAACCTCACTTTGAGCTTCTTAATTTCAAACCAAACGTTAACTATCCATACTTTACACTAATGATTTCACAAATTTCTGCTAATGATCAAAGTCAACGGACCAATACGCCAAAGGTAAACTTTCTTGATATTAAAGCCATATGGTATTATTGCGTTGGGCTAAACTATTTACACGAATGGGCCAACCTATCCAAAATACCATGTCAGCCCATATCTTAAAATAGGAGCTAGGCTTCCTTCCACATCGCAGTCTTTGTGACTCAATTGTGAAGCTGAATTTTAATGACTCTGTTAAGTTTTAAAAGGAAGCTGCTAGTTCCTTTGATGATACATTATTAAGTTAAAGCTATGGCGATTTCAATTGTAGGTAGAGCTCATGTCATCAATGATTTGCAAGCTTGAGTTAATTTTCACCAAAGCACACTCATTCAGATGCAATGCATCGACCACATAAAGAGTGAAAGCAACAAACTCATACTCAAACGAACGAAACTCTTAACAGTAGAGAGTTTACAAAGCACACAACAAACTATACATTTTTTTCCTTTTTCTAATTGAGTAATAAAACACTACAAACTAAAAGTCTTACAAGATAGAATCGGCACAATCACATCACCAATCAACATTTTGGAAATAGAAAGAGCTTGTTAAAGAAAAAAAAAGACGACGATGAGGCAACTCAGACTCATCAACTAAACGATAAAGAATCAGCTGAAACCTGCTAGCAAATATGAACGACGAACCAGAACATTGTGGGAGATAATTTTTCTTGATCGGGTAGGGGTTTTTCTTAGTTTTAAAGGTGGGGATAGGCATTAGAAGAAAAAGAAAAGAATGGTAGAGTATATAGATGGATCATTGCATAGCATATGATAAGAAAAAGACGAGAAACAAATTTGGCCAAAACGACCAAATGGCATATAGGCATGATTCCATCACTCGTGTTATTTATTATTTACCCCACTCTCCTCTCCTCTCCTCTCCTCGGTGACTTTTCTATTCAACAACGATTCCTGCGGGTCACTGTCCGTTAAATATAAAAATAGAAAAACAGCGGAGAAATAATAAACACTTGAAAAAACCCACAGAGATAGATCTGCACGCTTTTGGCCTTCTTCAACCTCCCCAATCCATTTTCGCCGCTATCTCCAAGCTTTGCAGTCATCGAAGGTCAGCTTCCTCCCCACTTTTTCATTCTTTTTTGTTGGTTTTGGATCTGGGTTTGTCTCGGATTTTGCTAGTGTTCATTTATGTTGTCTAGAATCTACTTATTTTTGTGAAATCCCATGAATTTTTGCACCATCTTGTGTTCTGTGAATCTGGGGATGTTGGTGTTTGTGGGGTGCTGATGTTGGATCTGTATTTGAAGCTTCTGCTGTTTGTTTTAGCTTTCAGGACATTGTCTGTTTGTGCCAAAACCTAGCCTTTAGTTTGATTTCTGAGAGACAAAAGTGAGATAATGGAGAGAAAATGTCAAGTTGAGTTATGGGTAGTTGCAATTTCATGTCGGTCTTACCTAGATATGCTGAAATATTTTGTTGTTTGCTGAGTTTACTGGGTTCGATCATTATCTTGGGTCCGAAAATTAGCTTTTTATTGCACATGTCTTTACCGAAAGGCACATCGGGATTTGCTTTACTACTGGTGTTCATATTAGTTTTCAGTTCTTGATAACAATGCAAGCATAGATATATGCACAGATTCAGTCATGCACATTGATATATGATTGAAGCTTCTTGTGAACGTGTGTTCTGTAGTTTGATAAGATCTCGCCGTTGTATAAACAGATTGTGAAGCTTGGAACTTGAATTGAATGGAGGGAGTTGGGGGCGAAAGTGCCTCTGCGGCATCTCCGGTCAACAAATGGATATTTGACATGTCGAGGCTCTATCAGTATTATCTGGACAAGACTACTCCTCATTCAGTCCCCAGATGGGTTGGAACTCTTCTTATATTCATTGTGTATGCGCTGCGGGTTTACTACATTCAGGGGTTTTATATCATTTCATATGGTCTCGGAATCTATATACTGAATCTTCTTATTGGGTTTCTGTCACCATTGACGGATCCTGAGATGGAGGGTTCCGCTGGGGCTTTACTGCCTACAAAGGGTTCAGATGAGTTCAAGCCATTCATCCGCAGACTTCCTGAGTTTAAGTTCTGGTAACTAAAGTTCCCATTTTATGGTATTTTACACTATGTGCATGCTAATCTACATTAATGTGTTTTTAAAATCATTGGTTACTATTTGTTAGACCTTTTTATGGTAATCCTTTGTTCTTTTGGAGTTGTCAAACATTCATGGGTTGCCCCTTCATGTCTCGTGTTTTTGTTGCATCATATTGAATGTTTTTTAACCAGTTTATTTGGAGAAATATGGTGTTCAAGCAGTGACAATGAAGAGAAAGTAATGGAAAACAACCTGAATAGGGAGATATGGGGAATATGGAAGTGTAATAACTATTGTAGTACCATAGAATTCTATTTGGTGTAGTTCTCTTTTTGTTAAGAACTATTCACTTTGAATTTCTTGTCAATGTGCAGAGGATTTATATAAAGAATATCTCTTTTTCAGTGCTTTGTGAAAGGTTCAAGATATGTTTTAACTGCTGGTTCTGCTTCGTTATATATGGGCTGTTTGAATTTCTGACCAAAAACAGTTTGAACTAGGATCTGGTTTTCCAAATACTAGTTTGGTCATTTATATTTATCTGATTTTCCTCTTGCCATCTCCCTTTCCTTCGTCCTTCCCTATACAGTGATGTATATGGCCTAAGACATGCACTGTTTAAGATTCACTGACTACAGTAGTTTTAGTCAGGGATGCTGATGACTTGAAATTCCATATTGTGGACTGCATGACACTTTTCCTTTCTTAAAGCTTGATGGTCCTGGACATTGGCCATTTGTGTTCGAGAATCAATCATCTATTGAAAGTCATGATAAGATGAAGAGAGTTTGTGGTGGGTGTAATGAAACTTTAGCTGTATGGAAGGTGGGAGTATATGAAATGGAGGTTAGACCGTTATAGGGAGTCATGGATGCCTTTGGAAAGCCTTAATGAATGGCTATGAGTAATGCTCAAGTTTGGTTTAGTAACTAGAATTAAGTTTTGTGGCATAGTAACGATGCTTTAAATTTGTTCTCGTTTCTCTTTTCGTTGGGAAGCCATATGATACCATTTAGCCATGGGTAAATGATTATTGTGACTGGGGTTCTTGCAAAAGTTAACTTTTGTTAGGAGCTTACATGATTGTGAGTATGAGGAGATTACTTCTTCCTTTGTTAGGCAATTTGGGGACATGGATTGGTTTTAGGTCCTTCCTCGCTAGTGTATAATACTCACTGTTATGTGCTAGAAGGCTCCCTGCATAGCATTTTGCGTGACTATGGTTATGTACTGATGGAAGAAATTCATTGGTTTCAGGTATTCTTTCACAAAGGCTTTCTGCATAGCATTTGTCATGACCTTCTTCTCTGCATTTGATGTCCCTGTCTTTTGGCCCATCCTACTTTGTTACTGGATTGTTCTGTTCGTCCTAACAATGAGGCGTCAAATTGCACACATGATCAAATACAAATATGTTCCATTCAACATTGGAAAGCAGGTGAGCCTCAAGTACTTGTCATTATTTTGCAGATATCACCACAACCATTTCAGGAAACACCATGTGTATGTATTATGAGATTTCTGGTGTTTTGACAAACAACAATCTGGTTCCCTTCTGTTGCAGAAATATGGTGGAAAGAAACCATCTGCAGGTAGCAGTGGCCGGAACGACTGAAGCGTGGCTGTTGCATAATTAGAACAAGTAGAAAAGTAACTGATGGGCAGTAGTAGGAAAGACTTGGGCATTATGAAAGTTCATGGTAATAGAAGTTTTCTTGGAAGAACATGGAGGTGTGGATTTCATTATGCCTTGCAAAACAGACAGTTGGACTATGTGTTGCATTTTGTTGTGATACACATTGAAATTCAGTTTAATTTTTTATGTTATTCCCAAATTGTATCTGCCTGATGCAGCATTATTTCGCCCTCCCGACTCCGTTACATTCTATTCATGGAAATTCTTTTGCAGTGCAGAGTTTGAGTTCCTTGGTGCCTGAAGTTGCACCTGATCCTTTCTGTAGTGTCATGCAAACCCTTTTGTCAAACTTTGGACTTCCACCATTGCACATTCTTGGGGAATAGATTTATCCAATTTGGGTTCTGCCAAACCTAATTCATGAAATTTAACAAATGTATTTTAAGTTTGATGACAAAATATAAGGAAGCATGCAATTACTGTTACAAAGTCATATGGTAAATATACCAATGCTTTTATGATAAGTAAACCTCAAACTCTCTGTTAACAAAAAAGTAAACCTTATACTCGATTCCTACTTCCACCCAATCTCAATTTAGTAAGGTCAAGGTACTCAAAAGTGTGATTTTGGGTTGCTCATTTATTTTATTTGCTGTTTTGTAAAATGATTTTTTGCAAAAAACCAATCAAATCTAAATTAATTATCTAACATTGTAACATATATGAAAACTACAATTGCACAAATGAATTTTAAAAAATAGCGAATAAAATGAACTGTTTTGATTATGATATACATCAGCGGGCAATGGAGACAATGCAGGCCGGGGCCGCTACAGCCAGCCCAAACTGTCCACATATAACACAAGGGTGAGATTGAAAAGAAAGTTGAGCCGAAACGCAGCGTTTGGAGTCCTCAGAGAAAACTATATATAAACCCTAGCAAAACCCTAATGGTGAAGCGAAGCAGAACCTCCCAGTAGTCATCGGCGATGGGGAAAGTGAAGGGAAATCAGCGCAAGGACAAGTACTACTTGCTCGCGAAAGAGCACGGCTATCGCTCTCGAGCGGCATGGAAGCTGGAGCAGCTCAACACCAAGTACCAGTTCCTCAACAAGTCCCGCGCCATCCTCGACCTCTGCGCCGCGCCCGGCGGCTGGCTCCAGGTGGCCCTCAAGTACGCCCCCGTCTCCAGCCTCGTCGTCGGCGTCGACTTGGTCCCCATCAAGCCCATCGCCGGGGTCCACATGATCCAGCAGGACATCACCAGGCCCGAGTGCGCCGCCATGCTCCGGGCCAAGCTCCGGCAGAGCGGCTTCTCGGCTTACGACCTCGTGCTCCACGACGGCTCCCCCAACATCGGCGGCGCCTGGTCTTCCGAGGCCACCACGCAGAACGCATTGGTCGTTGACTCGGTCAAGTTGGCCACTCAGCTTCTGGCGCCCAAGGGAATTTTTGTCACCAAGGTATGCGTTATTGGGAATTAGGGTTTTTGTGGGCTTGATTTTGGGGATTTTTGGATTGCTTGCGATGTTAATTTAATGAAAAATCAAAGCTTTTTAAGTTGGGTATTCGTGTTCTGAGTTGAATTTTTGTGGGTTTGATTTGGTTTTTTTGATTGCTTGCTGGGTTACTTAAATGAAAAATCAAAGCTTTTTGAGCTTCGGATTCTCTTGGTTCAATTCGTTTCTGCATTCCATGTTAGGCATGCAGAATTAGTAGCTCAATCTTCTCATATCTTTGTAAGGCATGCAGAATTCAAACCTCTTAATCTGTTGAGAATTGCATTGGGGAAGTAGTTAAACATATGGGTATTTTGGTGTGGATATGTACACATTTGCGCAGTTTGATTTTTGGAAATTTTAAGCACATTTATTGTTGGTTCTCAGATTTTCAGGTCACAAGATTATAATGCCGTCCACTATTTGATGAAGGAGGTGATTTTCTAGTTCCTTTTAAGCACATTTAATTTGAACTCTCTCTATTGGTGTGCTTATCTCACCCTGGTATATGTAAATATATTGCAGTTATTTGAGAAGGTTGAACAGTCTAAACCAGATGCTAGTCGTAAATCGTCTGCTGAGACATATCTCGTGGGTTTAAAGTACAAGGCTCCTGCAAAGATTGATCCGCGCCTACTTGATGTGAAGCATCTATTTAAATCTGTACAACCTCCAAAGAAGGTAACTTGTGTTAGATGAAACAGAATAATGGCTTCTCTGTATTAATTTTATGGTCCCTTATATAACTCCTTGATATAGGTGGTGGATGTACTAAGGAGATTAAAGCCAGTTAGAAACCGTGAAGGGTAAACATTCTTTCTATTATATCTTTTATATAGATTACTACCCTTTCCACATGCCTGATTTGGTTCTATATCCAGGTATGATCCTAACGCAATATTGGTGTGTTCCGCTGCTGACTTCATTTGGTCAGAGACTCCTCTTGATCTTCTTGGTTCTGTTATTTCCATAAGCTTTGATGGCGAGGCATCTTTGCCCATCAAGGATCATGCTTCAACAACAGAAGAGGTAGTCATTTTTTGTTTTCCTTCGTGCGGGTTTCTTGCTATTTAGAGCTTTCTCTTGGCTTAGTTTGTGTAGCCTAGTTTGAACAGAAATGGGTTTTGGTTTCTAATCGCTTCAACTATTATGGTTTTACAGGTTAAATATCTATGTGAGGATCTTGGTGTTTTGGGACATCATGATTTCAAGCACCTCATGAAGTAAGAAATGCTGTTTTTAAATTAATTTTTTAGATCCTCTAACTGCATTTTCAGATTGGACATTCATCTTTTTCTTCTATTATGCACATTTATCTGCACAGTAGTAGCATTTTGCTTGCTATCACTATTAAAGTAATTGAGATGCCATTTAATGACCAATATTTTGTTCTTTTGAGCAATGGATAGATCTGCTGCCATTTTTAAGTATATGGCAAACGGCCTCTAAATTGAAATGCATGTGATAGAAAAGTAGTGTCTGTTGCATAGTTCCCCTGTTTTTTTAAGCGTTCTAAGTTATGTTTGTATTGTCTTATAGGTGGCGGGTGCAAATTAGAAAGGCCTTTTCTCCTTCCCCAAAGGCTGAAGCTTCTTCTACTGCCACAGAGGGTGAGAACACGGAGAATAAAGAGGATGATGAAGACAGAATACTCAATGAAATGGAGGAGCTGACAAATGCTATGGAGCGCAAGAAGAAACGAGCAAAGAAGCTTCTATCAAAAAAAAGAGCTCAAGTATGTAGCTTTTTATTCTGAGAATTTTAATTGGGCTTGGCTACAAATAGGTTTGGAGCGCCTTCCATCCAAAGTGTCAATTAGAGTCTTTGTAGTGCTTTTTGTTGGATGGGTTCTTTGGTGAAAATTTATTAAATATAAGGCCCAAAAGTAGTTCGACTTATAAATTAAACAAGCCTGAGATTTTGCCTGCTGTCAGTAGCTTCAATTTCAGTCTTTTTTTCTTGTTGAAAATGTTCAATTTGCATTTCCCATGATCACTTTTTTATTAGTCCAGCAGCTCATTTCTGGTAGAACAGATTTTAGGTTGTCAAGTTTTGGAAATGGTTTTTGAGTTTCAGCTCATGATATTTTGATTCTTGTCCATATTTTTTTTTATACCAATTTATTTCTGATTCGTTATTTTTCATTATTCCAGGACAAGATACGGAAGGCAACCGGGATGCAAATAGACGCAATGCAAGATGGCTATACTGATAATGATTTGTTTTCTCTTGCTACCATCAAGGTATACTTTTGTTTCGCGTTGTTTTATTTTGGGAATCAGATTTCTGATTCATCCAATGACATTTGTATCCATTCAGGAGTTTTTTTTGGTCCATTGGGAGTCCATTGGTACTACGGTTTAGGGTCAATTATATTTCTCTAAAATTCTTTTCATCTTTTGATGAGCCATATCTTAATGTGAATAGTTCATTTACTTATTTGCAGACAGAAGAAAATGACCTATTACCTATGTATCTAAAATGAGTTTGACTATACTCTCTCTGGGATTTGGCATACCCGATAGTACGATGTTATATGCTTTGATTGTGAATTTGAAATTAGGTGTTTCTTGCAGTACTTATATGCCACTCTACTGTATTAGTTTTAGGTTTTTCTTCTTCCATCTCTCGATACTCAAGGCATTAACTGTTTCTTCTCACCCATCGGAATCTTGCTTTTAGGTTTAAGGGTCTTTCTGGTCTCTATTTCCTTGTGGCAGATCCTAGACTTGACAAACTTTATACATCAATATGCCTGTTTCTCAATATCACTGTGGTGATTGTATGCTGCCTTTCAGGGTAAAAAAGATCTTGTGGCGGTTGATTCCACTGAATATGATAGTGAGTATGGTGAGCTGACAGACAGCGAAAATGAGGAAATGCATGAGAAAACTCAGGAAGCATCATCTAGTGATATGGACTCTGATGACGAACGCAGAAGGTTCTTTAGTCTTATTCCTTTACCAACAATAAAGAAAAAAACATTTATTTTATTTATTTTTGCAATTAATTCCTGTATCACTGTTTATGATGGTAGATATGACGCACAAATGGAAGACCTTCTTGATCAGGCTTATGAACAGTATGTGTCCAAAAAGGAAGGAAGTGCAAAGCAGCGCAAGCGTTTGAAAAAACAAGCAAATTCTGAAGATGCCGAACTTTTGGAGGTATGATGCTATTATTATGTGTGCAAAATTAGTACTCTGAAGAATCTGTTGTATACAGGTTGTCTTTATGCTAGTTTGATCTACAAATAGTATTTGTGCAAATAATATTAGTTTTTCCGCTATGTAGGATGTTGATGGGGGTGATACAATTCAGACTGATTACGACTCAGACAAAGACCAAGGTGATCAGGAAAAGAATCCTCTTTTGGATGCACTTGATGATGGGGAAGGGCCTACTCAAGAGGAGATCACAAACAATTGGTATAGTCAGGATATCTTTGCTGAAGCTGTAGAGCAGGGGGATTTGGACAAGTCCGATAGTGATGAAATGCAGATTGATAAGAAGGTGAAACTTCCCTCAAAGGCCAAGGAAAATACTGCAATTCAAAATGGCAAAGAAAAGACTGCTACTCAAAATGTCAAGGAAAAGACTGCAACTCAAAAAGGCAATGAAAAGACTGCTATTCAAAATGGCAAGAAAAGGGCTGAAAACAATGCTGCAGGGCCCAAACACCATGATGAACTCCCATCTTCAAAGGCAGACGATGATTTTGAGATAGTCCCTGCCCCTGGTTCGGATTCAAGTGATGACTCGTCATCAGATGAATCTGAGGATATGGATGTAGATAGGAAAGCCGAAATTCTGGCATGTGCAAAGAGAATGCTGAGGAAAAGGACAAGAAATGAGATGCTTGATGATGCCTATAATAAGTACATGTTTGATGACGATGGCTTGCCCAAATGGTTTTTAGATGAGGAAAAAAGGCACCGTCAACCGATTAAACCTGTGACCAAAGAAGAGATTAATGCAATGAAAGCACAATTTAAAGAGATTGATGCTCGACCTGCAAAGAAGGTGGCAGAGGCCAAAGCTCGGAAGAAGCGGGTTGCCTTCAGAAAGCTCGAGAAGGTTCGCAAGAAGGCAAATACAATATCAGACCAGCCAGACATCTCTGATCGTTCAAAGAGGAAGCAAATTGAACAAATGTATAAGAAGGCTGCACCCAAAAGGCCCCAAAAGGAGTATGTGGTGGCAAAGAAAGGAGTTCAAGTCAGGGTTGGCAAAGGTAAAGTTCGTGTGGATCGACGGATGAAAAAGGATGCAAGGGGCAGTGGACCGGGTAAAAGGCCAGGAAAAGGCAACTCGAAAAAAGGAAAATCTGCTCCCAATGCTCCTAAAGGAAAGGGCGCTGGGAAGAGTTCGGGGAGGCCTGGTGGAAAGGCTTCTGCAAAGCCAGGGAAGAGGGGTGGCAGATGAAAAATGATACGCATCAATGTTATAGACATTTGGTAGTTTCCGGTTTTGGTATTTCTTTTTTGCTATTCCATTTTTGTTTACTGGATTAAGCTATAAATGTGGGACAGTTCTTTTCTGGTTTGAGAAAAAGGCAACTGATGATCTTCTACCAGTGGTTGTCAAAACGAAATTGTATGTTGGCCTGCTTATTTATAAGATTACTTTTACCTTGAGTAACAAATTATTACCAGTAGATATCATGCTTATCTAGTTAACACAACTGACGGGTTAAAACTGTTGAACATGATATGTATAGGCTATTGTGTTGAGTTGGTTTGTTAAAAGAGTAAGTTCTGCATTCACGTTGAGAGAGCTTTCACTTCTACATAATTTCTATGGGGCTGATGTTTTCCCCCCTCATTGATCTTTTCCCACCTCCAATTATAATTAGCTCTAATATACTATTTATACTAAAGTTACATAATTGTCCTCTTTTCCATCCTCCGTATGAGCTTATCAACCTTTGTATAAACTATGCTTGTATTGTAATCAGGAATGCACCTAGGAAGACCAATTTCAACCAATTCGGAAGTCCACTATTTTGGGATTTAGGGTTCAATTCTTTCTCAGTTCAATTCAATGAAATTCAGCTCGACGAGGAGGAAAATAAATGAGAGATTTTCAGGCACTCGGGCCACGCTGTCGTGGAATTAGACGTCAGCGGGGACTTGGTCGATGGTGATGACAGCTCAGGTGTAGGTGAAGCTGACAGCGGTGGACGTGGTGGCATAAATCGAAGTGGTTCCCGGGAAGGACAAGAGGATAGGGAAAGAACATTGTACATTTATGTAATTTCAAAATAAATAGTATATTTTTATTTGAGTTAATTATAATTGATAGGAAAAGATTTATGATGGGTGGAAATAATAGTCCCTTTCACTTAACAGTTATTTTTAGAAATGTAGAGATTCCATCTTAGGCTTGAAGAATTAAAGCTACTTTAGACTCAAATTCAAATGCTGACCCAAGTTGAGAATAGAATCCGTGAGTAAGCTCGAATTGCTGATCGTTATGCTGAGCTAAACGCATCAGGTATTTATTGTCTCTCATACGCATGCATCTCTAATTGCCGTCTCATCCAATATTTCATCTTATACACGGTAGTCCGCGAATGCTAGACCTTGAAACCAACCAGGATAACCAGAGCAGAAAAAGAAGAGGAACGGCACAAGCTACAGACCTTCATTTCACTTGAGTTTGAAAAAAGATGACACGGGGGGTACTCCCCATATATGCTATTTTTGCACACAAACTGAAATAGAGGCTACCGGCTAGCTACATTATTTGCAAGACACCCATTTTTACATAAAGAAAACCGAACAAACGACGCAAGCTTCGAAGCTCAGACAAACTGGTTGAGGTATTCGTCGACGGTGGTGTATTTCACATCAGGATAAAGAGCTGAAGCTTCCACTCCAAATGAGGGCTCAATCTCAAAGTTAGTGTGATCTCCCTTGACGAAAACCGAGTGACCGATTGATAGTATGACATTGACGGGCAATGGGGCCTCTGCAGCGAAGAACACAGAAAAATGAACCAATTGATTCAAAAATGCAGAACTAGAGGTCAACAAGTTTTCCTATTAGTGTTTGAGAAAGTACAATATTCATCACTAACCTTGAATGTTCTTGAGCAGTTGCTCCTCAGGAACATAGATCCTTTCGAGGGTTTTGCCGATCTTCTTCTCCCAAAGGGACACGAGTTCATTGAACGAGATGGTGTTGGCAGGGGGCCTGATGTAAAGTACCTTGTTCAAGGTTCTTGGGTCATCCACTGCTCTAATAGTGTACGTCCCAATGTCCTCTTCCTTGTTGAAAACAGCTGCGACATCAAAGAAATAAAAAAACCACATCAATTCAATCCATTGCTTGCTCTTGTTTAATAATTCAAACGAATGAAACCCCATCAATCTTCATTGACTGGTAGTTAAATAAGATATCAGTGTGAGCTTGGTGCAGAGACTCTCAAATACAATTTTTAAGTGCTTGCTTATTTTAATCCTAAAGACAAATTGGGTCTTTATGCAGTCAAATCCAAAGGAATGAAGCAATATCATATTCACTCATGTCTGTCCAAAGCCAAAGGTGGTTTATAGTCGTGTTTTACCTTTGGTGTTTCCATCACCCAAAATGACAACTTTGTCCCTGGGAGGAGCAGTGGCTCCGGGCTGGTTCAGGTTGGGCAAGAAGTAACCGGCGAAGAAGTTGGCGGACACATAAGTGAAGGGAATCCCAGCAGCCTCCACATCTCTGCGAACCTTGGCCTTAATTGCGAATGCCGTCTTCGCAGGCTCAACGGCATGGACTCGATCGACGTCGTTTCCAAATTCAGAAGGGAAAAACCTCTGAAATCCAACAAGCGCATTTCACAATCTTACCCCAGAAATCCAACAAACAGAGAAGCCAAAAACCCGAAAAAAGATCGAAACTTTCACCTTAATGTTGCCTGCTTCTTTGATGGCGGCAATGATCTTGTCCTGATCGGCCAGCTGACCGTGACCGACGGTCGAGATCACCACATCCACTTGCTTTATCGCCTTCACCAAGCTCTCGTGGTCGTAGAGATCGCCCTGTAAGTGATCAAAAACCACAAAATAATCAAAACAGAGACGCCAAATCTGATCAAAACGCTACAAAAGTTTGTAACTTGATCATCTAAACACAAATTTAAACAAAACCCAATTGCCAAATCCGATCTAAAAGATACAAAAGTTTTCGAAGTGATCAAAAAACACAAATTTAAACAAAACCCTAATGCCAAATCAGATCAGAAAGCTACGAAAGTTCGTAACTTTACAAACCAAACACAAGTTTAATCAAAACCCAAATTCCAAATCAGATCAAAAAGCTGCGAAAGTTTGTAACTTCACAAACCAAACACAAGTTTAAACAAAACCCAAATGGCAAATCCGATCAAAAAGCAACAAAAGTACAGAAATTTCGACGTACCACGATGAAATTGACGCCGAGAGACTTAAAGCTCTCGATGACTTTGGCCTTTGCCGGGTCGGAGAGGGTGGGTTGCCGGACCAGAGCGTAGGTAGGGTGACGGGCCTTAGCGCTGGCCTCGACAATGAACTTTCCGATGTAGCCGGTGCCGCCGATGAAGAGGATTTTGGACTTGGGTTGAGCCATTGGGTTGGGAAAAGGTAATGGGAGAAGGTGGTGGAGAGTGAGAGCAATGGAAAGCGTCAAGAGGGAAAGTAGGAATAGATGGGTAGCTGATAACACCATACAATGATGACACCATTGGCGTTTGTGGGAGTGTCCCTGGATTTATAGGGGGTTGGGGGGTTGGAGGAGTGTGGAATGACGAAAATGACCTTGGAGATGGAGATGGAGATGGTGATGGTTCAGAATTTGGAGAGGGGGGCAGTACGCGGATAAATTCATGGCGTTTGTGCTGGCGTTGGCATGATGATGGGTTTTGTATGGAGGTGGGACAGCAGTCCAGGTTCATTCCTTTGCATATTAATCTAGGTTCATTCATCACCCTTAAAATCATTAATCAAATTAATAATTAATTAAAAGATGAGAGATTATATTCACATTTACTATTTCTCTTTACTAATTAATATTATATTTTTATCATAAAAACTTTTTCAAATCTATTTCAGAAGAGTCTAATATTGGGGTTTGGTTTCTTCCTAAGAAGTCTAATATGGGTTTCACTAAAATGAAGAAAGATGCAAGAAGGGTAGTGGGGGGTTTCCATCACCGAAATGCTTGTCTGTTTTTCAATTTTATTTTAATTTTTAAGTTTACAAAAATAATATTTGGGTTTAAAAATAAACCTATTAGATACTTATGAAATAGTCTATGTAATTTTTAAGTAATTTTTCAAGTTTTATGGACAAAAATGTAGTATTGGATGAGGAAAAATAAATGATGAGTGTGGATAAAAATTCCCGAAGGATGTTATTGACGGGCTGAAATAAGTCACATACATTGTTTATCATCTCAATTGAGGAATTTTTTATAATACAAGACTTTTATATTGTCGGATCGGATTGTCATTTTTAGTTGGTGTAGAGGAAAATTATAGCGATCTAGCGATCTAAAAGTTTGATACATATTATATAGGAAAAATTACATTTTGATATTACTTGAAAATCAAAATACCCAAAAATACTATTACACTTTAAACATTACAATATACTACTACTTTGACACATGTTGATTTATAATTGGGTTGTACACTTTAATAACAATTTTTAACTCCACGCGCGTTGCAAAATACGCTCAATCTCTTCTTCAACTTCCCTGCTCCGTAATCCACGCGAGAAATCTCCCTGCAAACCTCAAAACACTCTTTTACCCATAACTTTCTCATCCGGACTCCGTTTGACACGAAATCAATTGGGTTGGATTCATCTCGTCGCCCTCTTTCCACAGACACTAAGATTGTAACCCCAGACCCACTGTAGAGAGAGATCGGGACCGCAACATCTTCATGTTTTCCGGCGAGATTCTCCGATTCCGGCGACAAATGGGACGAACCACCACCCAAAACTTCTTCCTCTCATCATTCTAGACACAGCCTAACCAATATTCAGCTTTTAGTTTGTAGCGGATCATCGCCGGTGAGCCTCACATATTGGTTGAAATTTTCCGGTGAGTTTCCGGCTAGTTTCCGGCCAAGGTAGTCTTTGAAACTAGTCTAGAAAACTTTGTTGGGATGTTTAGATGAAGATTGATATAAAAATCATATGAATTGATGGTGAATCAACACAGCTATTCTTTCTCTTTCATTTTGAAAGACTTTCTTCAATTTGAAGGATCACATCCTTCAATTTGAAGGAGCACATCCTTCAACCAGTTGTTCCTTCATTTTGACGAAATACATCCTTCAAATTGAAGGAACACATCCTTCATAGTTGAAGGAACACATCCTTCAGATTGAAGGAAAACATCCTTCAGATTGAAGGAACATCCTTGAGAGTTGAAGGAACACATCCTTCAGAGTTGAAGGAACACATCCTTCATTATGATGGACCACATTCTTCATTTTGACGAACAAGAAGCGGGGGCGTGTGATGTGGAGAGCGTGAGTCTCACTCACATGGGCTGTGAGTGGGTTTGTTAGTTTGGTTTGATATTAAATTGTAAAAGTAGTAGTAAATTGTAAGAAAAAAATGAGGTAGTGTTTTTGAGTATAATAAAGGTGAAATAATAGTTTTTGGGCATAAGCCATATTATATATCAATGTATTAGATATTTTTTGCTCAATTATTTATATACAAATGAAAACCATGATCTCTTACTAGGGAAAAAAAAATGCGAACTACAATTTCATTAAAAACTTCAACATTTGAAACTACATCGTGTAGAACCTTCTTTAGTGACGTCTTCCCATGATATTTGTGGATGTCGAAAGTTTGTATTTCCCCTTACAATGACAAAAGCAAGAGTGTGTGATCCACATTTTGTTAGGTACGGAGACTACAATACATGACATAAAGTAAAGAAGATTTTTGAGCTTAATGCATCAGCTATCATTTCATTTTCTTAACAACTAATAATTCATGTCATTTTGTCAACTCAAAATAGTAAAGACTGAACCTCCTAGATTAATGTCTACAGCACCACAACACAAGAACCCGTCTAGGTTCTCCACAAGTCCTAAGCAGTTCTCATTTTCTTTTGCTTAAAAGGCATGCGATGCGAGAGCAACATTGACAAAATATTAGCTGATAGTTCGGTTTTGAAAGATATCTCTTAACAGTATTGACCTTCTATTACAAGGTTATCTACCATCTAGATTTATTATCATATATGTTCACATCGTGGTATGTTAGAGATTCTACTATGAATTCGTAGCTTGAAAGAAAGGCATGTAATGGGGTGTTGGGTCATAAAATCTATATCATGTTTCCAGGGAGGGAATGGGGTATGTTGGTCAAAATTCAAATGGCTAATTCCCAATATTCAACTGTTCATCCATAAAGAAACAAAACCACAGAAGAAAATTCTTTGAAAATTGAAACTGTTTAAATTGAGGTGCGTGATACATATGCGAACTTCTCTTAATTGTTTTCGTTCTCAAAATGTTTTCACCTACCTAGGTAGCCCCACATTGAAAATGACAGTTGACTCCATTACTGCGGCATACTGTCATACCCAAGGTTCTAAAAAACACTAGGCGGAACCTAGGCGGCAAGTAGGGGCCTAGCGCCTAGAGAATTAATCGGGGATTAATCAGCGTCTACTTTAATAGGCAAAAATTAAAAGATAAATAGATTATAAAATCAACTACCACAATTGATTGAAAATTAAGGAAAAAAATCAAGCATATATGAGTACTACAATTTGAAAACAAAGTTCAAAACAATTCACTTCAACAACGCAACACCTCAAATTATCACTACCCAACCCATATATAATATAACTAACAATCGGCAGCACCTCAATATTCAACCCATAAATTGAATCGGCAACCGATTGAATATTTAACCCAATCAAGCAATCGGCAACACCTCAATATTCAACCCAATCGGCAACAGATTCAATAATCAATATTCAACCCAATCGGCAACACCTCAATATTCAATCGGCAATTATCAATATAACTACCATCTATCACATTTAGCCGTGCCATATATACCAACCTTAATCTGAGAGTAGAGGTTGTGCTGCTGGAGCCCCGAGGACGAAATCGACGATTTGAGATGCTATCTAACCCGCACCGCCGCCGATTTGAGATGCCGCGTGCTGGCCTCTCCTCTCTGACCAGCATCACACCGCACCGCCGCCGATTGGAGATGCTGCTGCCGAGATTTGAGATGATGCAACACTGATTTTGAGAGAAGTTGCAGAGGAGAGAAGAAGAGAGAAGAGAGAGAGAGGAAGAGAATAGGGCCGGCTGATACGAATAAGTAAAAAAAAAACCTCAATTTTTTTTTGGTTCCTCCCGCCGAGCCTCCGCCTAGCTCCCGCCTTCTCCGCTTTGGACGCTTAGTCGCCGCCTAGGCGCCGATTAATTGAGTCACCGTTTTTCAACCGTTTATATGCAAAATCGTGGCGGACATAGGGCGCCCAGCGCCTAGGCGCCGCCTAGGCGGTCCTAGGCGCCGTTTTTTAGAACACTGGTCATACCTAAGGGTGCAAGTTGAATTGGAAATTCCAATTCCGAATGGAAAAATTCCGATCTGATGCCAAAAAATTCTGAATCCGAAAAATTTCGAAAAAAGTTGGACGGAAATTGGAACATAAATTCTCAATCCGAAAGTTCTGATTTTCCAATCTGCCTTATTTCCGAAGATTTCCAAATCTATTCCGATCAAAAAAATGGAATGCATTTCATATGTTTTATAGTAATTTACTTATTATATAGTTTATATAATATTTTAGAATCAATCATATTACTTTCATTTTGCTTATTCTCACTTGCGGACACATTTATTACTTGCTTTAGACTATGTATTCATCTCGTAAGTGTAGTTTGTATATTATTTTATCTTAATTCACCTTGAAAACTTAAAAATTCCGATATATATCTGAAATTTCCGATATAATTCCGATCCAAAAAATTCCGAATTTTTTCCAATTTCCAAAGATTCCGAATTTGGAAAGAAAATTTCATTCCGAACTTTTTTGGAACGGAAATTGGAACCCTTGTTTCCAATCCATTCCGTTCGAAAATCAGCCCTAGTCATACCTGAGGCTAATTTGATGTGGTTGAACTTATTTTTAAAGTTACTACGAGAATAAATGGCTTATACTTTGAGAATAAGCTGCTATGAAAAAAAAAAGCAATGAAGTGTGGTAAACTAATTTTGTGAAAATGATTTAGTGTAAAAAGTAGAAGAAATGTGTTGGAAAAAAGCTTCAATTTTGGTTTCCTTTGTTTTTTGTGCTTTTAAAAGAAGCCACTTCTAAAAAAAAAGGCTTACTAAAAGTGAGTTACCAAACACATTTTTCCTAATTGGCTTTGAAAATAAGTGTTTTTTTTTTTTCAAATTTATGTCGTACCAACATACACCTACTCCATGTCTCTTCAGAGGATTACCAAGTTCTAGAAGAAACATTCAGATGAAGATAAGCCCTCAACGATGAGTCAGCGGACCTAACAATTCATTGCCTGGGCAATCACCATCAATGTGAAAATTCCCGAAGTTTGGTATGAAGTATGAACATGGAAACTCGAAGTTTAGTGGTCAACAACTTTTTGGGATCAAAGGCAAAATCATTAATTAGCTATTAGACTGCTGATATGCTCTATATTTTGTGAATCCCAAAACGTGAAATTGCGTCCTCCCATCTCCAGTAATGGAGTTGCATAAGAAGAATCCCCGTTTTTCTGGGACCTTGAATAATAAAAAAGGAGTTGCTCAGCACTGCTAGTATTATGTGTGTTAGAAATGGAGAGATTCTTTAGTTTCAGTCAACAAAAGATGCCATGAGGGGAGATGGTGCTACTCACATATGAGTTTACAAAAATCCATTGGGATAAAATTAAAGGGCATCAATAACTTGTTTGCATCCAAGTACATATTTGAAGAACTCGTTAGATTGGAATCTACTTTCTTAAGCATTGAACTAGGTCTGCCTAAACAAGTGAGAATCTTGAGATAGGATGGGTGATGGATCACGTTGATAAAATTCAAGACTTGTGTGAAAGTCTCTTACAGTAAGGTGTCTAAGTATTCACTGACTCTGGTAAAATTCTGTTGCGGATACAATTTAGTCCCATCTACACCACCAGATGACTCGATACCAAAGTACGTTTGATCTCCCCTGATGAAAGCAGAGTATATGAAAATCATCTGCATATTGTCAGGATACGGAGTCTCTGCAATACAGGAAGCCACATTTCATTAATACGGAAATAAGAAAATATGTTAAGTGCAAAACCAATTGCTGATGAAACCGAATGAGATTAATTCTTCTCAGCAGATGTGCAACTCAGAAACTTTAACTTGAATCTTTTTACAGTGTTCTCCCTAGAACATCATTCTATTAGTTTTTCCTCTACATTCTTCTATCTTTCATTGTATCAAATCTTCAAGCCTAGCAGTACTTCTCTGATTCAGATCCAAGCTTAAGAAATTGCACATATACCACATAAAGGCAACCTAATAATCATTTTAAATACCAATATAGTATATACTAGAAATACCTTTTATTTCCTTGAGGAGCTCGTGTTCTGATACAAATACTTTCTGGAGCTTCTTCCCAATCTTACTCTCCCAAATCTCAACAAGTTCATTCAAGGAGCAAACATTTCCAGGCGGTCTCAAGTATAACACCTTATTCAAGGTTCGCGGATCATCCAGCGCTCTGATAGTGAATGCAGCGACATCACTTTCTTTCACAAAAACACCTGCCAATAAACCACAACATTAAGCAGCAAAAAATAAAATTGCATTACCAATGAAACTATCCCTTAAACAGTACCTCACCAGACCTTTTGTATTCCCATCTCCGAAAATTGTAACCTTGTCCCTTGGAGGAAACGTCAATCCAGGCTGAACAAGTGAAGGAAGCAAATAGCTCGTATAGAAATTGCAGGAAACGTAAGTGTAGGGAATGTCATGTGCTTCCACAAAACGCCTAATCTCAGCTTTATTCTTATAGAAGTTGTTGTCCATATCTGCTATTCTAGTCTTATCTGGGTCCATCCCGAATTCTGAAGGAAGGAACCTCTACAAGCAACGCAGAACCAAACAATGTACAAAGACATACATCAGGATTTTACTCAGTTTTCATGCTGAACTTTAACTTGTATGTCATTTCAGTATTGAACTCAATACTAAATGAAGACGTGGGTCAAAATCCTAGTACTAATGGGAAATTAAAACCCTAGATTTCACTACAACAAGAAGTGTGGCAGTTAAATCAGCACCAATTGGTCCATGAAAACAACGCAACTTTCATTTAAAAACAGAATAAACATTATACCCAATTCAGTTTCAAGGGAATGAACCTCTGCAAACCAACACCAATTCCAATTTTGACCACAAATACATGAATTTCATAACAAAAAAATGAAATGGGTAGTTGAGGAAAAATCGAAATTACTTCCAAAAATCAAACCTTTATGCAGCCAGCTTTCTTGATAACTTGGACAAGGAGCTTCTGATGGAGCACCTGTTTGGCCGACACTGCGCAAATCACCACGTCCACTTGCTCCACTGCTCTCATCAAGCTTTCTTCGTCTTCAAGAGAACCCTGGAACAAACAGCAAAACGAGGGATTGAAGTCCGACATTTGTTTTTGTGATTTTTTGAGACAAGTTTTTGAAGGTGGGGGAGAAGAGAGATACTTGGAGGAGGGTGGCGCCGGCGGCGGAGAGTGATCGGAGGATATGGGACTTGTTGGGGTCGGAGAAGGCGGCGGGCCTGACGAGGGCGAATGTGGGGTGGGAGGATTCGATGGCGGCTTGGGCCAAGTGGTGGCCCAGGTTTCCTGTTGCTCCGATTATCAGTACTCTGCTCTTCTCCATTGCTGAAAATGCTGAACTAACAGAACTTCTTAATCACCGAAGTGAAAGATTTCTTAGAAACTAGAAACAAATCAGTTTGCTACTTTCTTCATAAACTCCTTTGGTCGGCGGGACATCGACAGGTCTATGTCTGTTATTTATCTCTTCACAGTTTCACTTGGTAATGTGACAATTTTATCGTTATTCGATGATAATGTAGGATAATCGGATCATTCATTTTATAGATTATCAAGTAAGATCGTCTTTATTAAAAATTAAATTGAATTTAAAATTTTTTTCTCACCTTACTATGTAAAACAAATGAACAGTTTAATTACGTGATTGAACTAACTATATATCGATCTATTTTACACAATTAAGTGAACAAACAATTTCAGATTCAATTCATTTGTTGTGGAGATGATTTTTACGAGATAATTTATCAAATGAATTGTTTCGATCATTGTACATCGTCATCAAATGACAATAAAAATCGCATGAACACTAAATCAATAGAGAGCTCTCAGTAGAAGAGCCGGATGTCAATGGGCTAATCATATCAATCCAATCAAAATGAATCTAGTTTATACACGGATTTAATACGTGATGATCTAATATTTTTAAGGTACATTGATGCTCATATGAATGGAGTCCATAGACATTATAATTTGAGGAAAGAAATTGGCGAACTAAACATTACCTTAAATGAGTAGCACATGTGATGTTACTATTATTTCTCTTTCAAATTCTGTTAATACATTTGATCACTAAACTCTCTGAGGCTCACAATGATCACCCCCTGGTCCTCCATAAAAAAACCTATAACCCCAATATGGATCCCCAGTAACCTTATCATTTTGCAACCCATAACATCCAGATTTAGGTATAGCCTCCACCACAGGATCTTTCCCTGTCACTTCACCACCTTTTTCCCAATCCCTCATGTAATGCAGGCTTCTCCACGAGGCTGCGTGCCCAAAAATCCCATCTGGGAACATCCCACTCCCCATGGGCGGGCTACCCGTTTGATCCGCCATGGTGGTTCCTCCCCACCCGACTTCATCAGCCCCGTCTCGCAGATGAGGAATATTTCCTTTGGCCAGTACCCCACCGTGATGTTGCCTTCGCTTATGACAAGCCACCAGTTGAATGTTTGCGTATCCTACATATTATAGCACGAAACCAATAATTAGTCTGGAAAACATAAAATTTGTACACAATTTAGATGTACAATAATGTGCTATTATATTCAATTACTAAACATTAAGTTGCCTATGTCAAATCATTATGCATCTACATTGTGTACAAATTTTGTGTGTCTCTCTATCACAACTTATTAGCCGGTCCAATAACAGCACATTTGGTCGATTGGCACATTCTATCTTGATATTATTGGAGGAGGGTTTATTACCTGGTAGATAATGAATCTGCAATCAAATATTTTTCCACCAACTTTTGACACAGGTTCCAAAGGTGATCCAGGAGCAATTGCTGGGTGGACTTGTATAAATCCTGGGCATAGCAAGTTAAAGCAGCCCATTTGTGCTTTACCATTGCTTCTCTGTTCGAAAGCAGAGGTGAGATGGTAAAATTTACCGTACCCGGAAAATTTAGGTACTTTTTTATCATTCAAAGCGTGATAGAAATTAGAAGTATGACAACATAATGTATGTGATATCCTCCATAGCACATACTAAAATGACGACTTACAGTCCAATATGCAAACACCCGAGTAATGGAATCGTTAGTTACTGATGGTGAAACCTACAAGATAAAGAAATGTTAAGAGCCGGATAAATCAGGCACCGCGTTTTAGAATGTTTAAAGGTTAATCAAAAGATTAATTACCATCCAGCCAGCAACTGCAGAGTTGATTTCGTCAGGTGGGCCTCTTTTGACCCAAACATTGGCAGAAGAAGATTGATCCACTGTGTCAATCTTAGGATTGTAAATTGTACCACTCCCATAAACTCCATAATACTTCACGCCTTCGGTTTGATTCAATTTAACATACAATTGCTGGTTTTTGACCAAAGAAATGTCAAAAAATCTTTAGTACTTTGAGACATGACTATTAGTTTGATTGTACATGAAAGGGAAATCAGATTAGTTGCTCACATGGACGTATTTGGGAAGAGGATCACTGGTTCCGAGGTTACGAAACATTTGATTTGAAATTGTGTTGGCCCTTACCAAATCGTTTTTCGTTGTTCGATGAATTGGAACTGTTCCATCAGGGCATGGTTGCCTCTTAGACAATGTTTGGAAGATCGGATCATTAGCTGGAGCTGTGCTTTGCATCTGCGCTGGAAATGAAGTTGGTTGTAACTGCAGACATGGGATTTTTGTATGCCTCAATTAAATGTGCACACATGATAAGTAACAAGGTTTGTTTGGTTTACCGTAATCAGAACTTTGATCATTCAGTTCCAATTCTGAAATCAAATGAAGAAAAACAAATGAAAGAATGAGAGAATGTTCATCTATTGGTGTACCTGGATATTGTGGTTTTTGAGTAGAGGGTTTTCAAATGCAGGCTGCTTGTAAATGTCAACGCAATCGATAATATCACCATTTTTAAGCTATGAAACACAAAACAGGAACAGAAAAAACAAAATCTAACATATTAGGCATAATATATAGCACACCTCATATGCAGAGTAGAGAAAAAACACTGAGAAAATCTAACAGCAACATATTTTTTTTTTCTCAGCAGTACTATCACAAGAACTTCTGGTTAATTGTAAATGACATATCAAGAATACATGAATGGTTTAGAGCATTCCTGCATCCGAATCCTTAATTCAAATCCCGTGTCCTCACTAGTATAGAAAAGGAAATAAATAAGAACACCTGAATGGTTTTGACAGGAGGTTTGTTGAGACTCTGAAGTTGTCTTTCCAATTCTAAGTCTTCTTCTCCGGACATGACTCTGGTGCAGGCACAGTTTCTTAAACAAAAACATAAAACGAGCAACAGTACTGTCACCAGTCTTGGGCTCATCTTCTCTAGTCCTTCTCTGATTTTGACCGAAAAAAAGTTTTGACCTAGATAATGCATGTTCTTGGATCTCTGTAGCGATCTTTGTATGGCCTTTTTGAATCGAGCGGTTACCTGAGAAAGTCAGCATAGATATCATGCATGTCCTTAACAATTAAGGGACCCTAACAACTAATGGTGCTAATCTGGACCCTCTTTAATGCCAACTAGTTTCCAAACAGTTTAATGTGCAATTTTACAAAGGTAATTAATGCTGACACAGGAAAGGTTTTCACCTCAATGTCGTCTTCTTCATTATTGTTAACAACTCTTTTGTGTTTTATTTAGGTCATCTTTCAGGAGCTCTTAGATGGGGTGATCCTGTGAGGTTTGCTCGACCGGTTCCACATCAGTGTGTATGCTGAGATGGGAATCAAACTTGGAAACTCTTCGGTTTTAAACTCGTTACTGTTGCGATTGCTAGTATCTTTAATATTACCGTTGCGATTGCTAGTATCAATATCGGGAAGGGGAGACTGAATTTTTATGCTATAAGACTACTGAAATAAATAGATTAATGTATACAAACGAATACATAGTACAATTCAAGAGTAAAATAGTTAAAACTCAATGACAATAAAAATGAACTCTTCCGTCATTATCCTATTCGATAGAAGTCGCACAAAGCCGCTTGAAGAAGAAATTAGGTACAATAGGCAATTAGGTACCATTAGAGCCTCTCCAATAGACTCTTTAAAATCAAATTGGAGTCCATGATGTGAAGCCAATATAGGGGTTAAAAACTCTGAATTTTATCTCCAACACTCTCTCTACAAATCTATTCTTCAAATTTTATAATTTTGTGGACTACTCTTCAAACTTGCTTTGTAGAGTAGTCCATAAATATTTTTGTATTACTAAAGTGGGTTTTACTAAAGTGAGTTCATAACCAAATGAAGGGTTGAGATCAAGTTTAATATTTTAAAAAGTATGAAAATAACATCACTTTGTGAAATTTGTTGGAGAAGAAATTTTAAACTTTACAAATTTCAATTAATAAAATATCCACATAAGTTTATAAACGTGAATTTGTGGAATGAAATTTATACACTCTCTTAGAGATGCTCTTGCAAAGTCAATTATCCAAATTGATAGGATCATATTCATTAATTGATTATGAATTAACTCTAAAAAGCCGGAAACATTTTATTGTTAACACATGAACAATGCAATAGCACATTTCATCTTATTTTCTTCATTCACATGAAGTTTTGTACATTCTACTTTGCACAAGGACCACCCGGTCCTCCAAAGCTGAATCGGTAACCCCAAATTACAAGTCCAGTAAATTTATCATTCTGTAACTTATAACAGCCTTGCCCATCTACATTCTCAATTACAGGATCAGTCTCTGAAGGAGTTACTTGATCAAGATTCTTAGTCACCATGTAACGAATGTCTCTGAAATAAGCACCATGATCATAAAATCCATCAGGGAATTGGCCACTCCCCATTGGCGGGCTGTTTTCGTTCTCGTTTCCCATTGCAATGCCTCCCCACCCCACAGCTCCACCCCCATTCTGCAAACCAGGCACTATCTCCTTTGGCCAATATCCAATAGTATAGTTGTTGAGCACCATAAGCCACCAATTTCCTGATATAGGATCCTATGAATCCCCAAGGCAAACAGACATGAAACATTAGTTAAGAATGGAGAATAGGGTTGTGAAAAAGTAAACAAGTTGGTGATAGCTGATTTACCTGGTAGATAGTAACTTTGACATCGTATGTAGCTCCACCAAACTTAGACACGGGCTCGAGTGCGATTTTAGGACCGACCCTCCGATCAGTTTGTACAAAACCCTGACAGTCCAAGTTGAAGCACCCAGTCTTCTCGCCATTATCTGCCTACATTGAATATAAAAGACGGAGTTGACTGTACATTGTATTGCATATTATGAATTTGGACATTTAATGCGGCTGATTTTTATCTAATTGTGTGCTCCAAATTGATAGTGTGACAATATAACATGTATTAAATAAAATATCCACAACTTACTGTCCAATACAAAAACAAGCGAGGGTTGTCATCTCCGGTAATTGTTCGTGATACCTGTACCAGATGAGAAAACGGAGTTAATAAAGTGCAGAATCGACAGAGAAGATGAATCTAGAATCACATACGTTTGCATACCATCCACCCTGCCATTAGAACATTATTGTTGCCCGGTGGAGCGCCTTCAACCCAAGCATTGGCAGCGCTAGACATATCTGGAGATGGTAAGAGTACCTTGTAAACCGAAGAGGACCCTGACACTCCATAGTAGGTTACCTGGTCTCTGTAGTTTATTTTAACAAACACTCGCTGTTCATAGAGATATTAGATGGTCTATGATAAAACATATTGATATTGAAACATCTATTTTATTGTAGAGAAACCGAAATAGATATAGGCACATCAGTGTGATTGGTAGTACTCACCTTAGTTTTAGGGGCAAGAGGATTTGCGTTGCTGAAGTTGCGAAACATTTGATGTGAAAGAATTTTTGATCTTTCTAGATCATGCTTTGCTGTTCTATGTATAGGAACTGTTCCATCAGGGCAGGCCTCCATTTTAGACCATGTTTCGGATATGGGATCAGTCAATGGAGCTGAACTTTTGATCTCTGCTGGAAATGAAGTTGGTCGCAGCTGCACATAATCGTAAACAAATTAACTGTATGATCTCATTCTAAACTCATTTCGTAGAATTGCATGTTTAGTTTTTATTTAGAAAGAAATCAAGAAAACTGACAAGAATGAAAAGATTAGTCAACTAACTAATGTACCTGGATTTTGTGATTCTTGAGTAAAGGATTATCAAGAGCTGGCTGGCTATAAATGTCTATACAATCCACAACATCACCTCCAAGCTTTGACCCAAAAAAGAGAGAGTCAAAACCTCTTGATAAACTGTTCTTTTTCTTAATAACTGTCTGTAAATAGACTTGATTTCTAATATTTTCTTTCGAATTTCCTCGTTTAAGAGAAGAATCAAGAACTCATACCTGAATTGTTTTGACAGGAGGTTTGTTAAGACTCTGAACTTCTCTTTCCAGTTCCAGGTCTTCTTTTCCGGAAGCCATAGTCCACACGGATTTGCTGCAACCGTACTTTCTTAAAGTGCAGAAACATAATATTGTTGCCAGCAGAGTTCTCAATTTCGAGTTCATGTTAGCTTAACCACAAACCTAAAACACACCACAAATTGTTTGGTAGATATCTTGAATAGATTAGCTAGCTTGAATATATAGATAATTAGAGTTTGTTGTGATCTTGCTCATGTATGGCATGTTGCAGGTTGCCAATTCAGTTCTTAGCTGTACACCTTCATGTCAAGCCAACCCATCTTAATTACTCCCCTCAGAGGTAATTAATGTGGACTTGAGAAAGGTTTAAACCTCATGAATTTCCTTCCTAGCAGTTTTCCACATGGCATATCCGTTATTGTGAACCTAGTCATATCACAATAGTCTCAATCTAATCTAAATTACAGAGGGAGGGATTCAAATTTGGGTGAAGATAAGCCTTTTTGAACATGACTATGCTAACTTGTGAGGTTCTGGAACTTGTTTTCAGTTTTGAAAAGATACTATTTCACATGAGCACAACATCACAACAATAGCATCATACTGTTAATTGATATCACAGGGGAACTTTATGTTAGAATCCTTATTACTCTTGTACACTTCACCATATCAATGAAGTTTGGAATTATTGGTACCACAACCACCAGGTCCTCCAAAGCCAAACCGATAACCCCAGTGATCGGTCTTAGTATCCTTATCATTTTGCAAGCCATAACACCTTGATTCTCCAGCATACTCGAACACAGGGTCAGCATCTGTTGGGACTCTTTGTTCAACCCCACCATTCATGAACTGTATGCGTCTGAAGTAGCCAACATGACCATAATCGCCATCTGGATATTGGCCACTCCCCATTGGAGGGCTGTTTTCGTTGTGAGCCATGGCCATTCCTCCCCACCCTATGGTTGCCGCCCCAAGTTCCAAACTAGGTACTAGTTCCCTTGGCCAGTAACCTATGGCAACAGAACCGGTTAATGCCGTTAGCCACCAATTTTTTGTAGCCTGATCCTGTGAACCGAAACAAGAAAAAACATTAGCAACAATGTTTTGAGTTTCATTCATCCTTGGAGAAGCAAATGAACACTTCTTTCAGATTGTTCGGTTACCTGGAAGATAGCGAAATGGTGATCATGTATGTCTGCACCAATAGTGGAAAAGTACTCAAAACCACTTCCGGGATGAAAGGCTCGATCTACTTGTACAAACCCCTTACAGTAGTAGTTGAAGCAACCGCTTTCATCCCCTTCTAACTACATTCATACAACTTTCATAAGTATGGAGTTAACCTAGTACAACTCGGAAATGTTATCGGGCTAAACAAAACAGTGCAATACATATGTATATAAAGATATGACACAAAAATATCAAACATCCATTGAAAACTTACAGCATAATATATAAACAATCGAAGCATGTTGTCACCGCTGATGGTGGGTGAGGCCTAGAACAATATGACAGGAAAGTTAGTTATGAAGAAGAGAAAGAAACGTTTGACAGAAGTTTAAAATGGATCGGGGTATGTTTAAGCTAGCATTACCATCGCGCCAGCCATCAGTCTAGTAAAGTAGTAAGGTGGACCACTGTCGACCCAGACATCAGTAGAAGTAGACTGGTCTGGTGCCAAGGTGAAGTTGTATAGTGTGCCGTACCCAAGAACTCCGGTGTATTTTATTGGTAGCAGTGTGCTTCCGTCTAGATAGACATATATGTGCTGTGTCTCACAACATTAACATTCAGGAAATCATCAATAAAGTCCTTCAGATTCATAGTTTGCCAACATAAGCTACAGTCTTGGAGAAATTGTACAATTTTTGGCACGAGAAAGGAAGATATCAAACACACACTTACATGAGTGTTGGGGATTACAGCATTGGTTTGGTTAGGATTGGGAAACATCCAATGTGAATAAGTTTTGGCTTTGATTAGATCTTCCTTTGTGGTTCTACGGATAGGGACCGTTCCATCAGGGCAGTCTACTGGATCAAGTAGTTCTGCTTCTAATGGCTCATTCACGAGATTCGATTTCTTGGTCTGAAGGGATGGACTTGTCGTTGGTCTTAGCTGCTCAAATGCAGTTAATGTCATTATAAATTCACTTCCTTCACAAGATTATTCAGTTTTTGATCACCAGAGAAATTGAAATGACATGAACAGAAAAGTAATGATATACTACCTGGATTTTGTGATTCTTGAGTAAAGGGTGGTCTAGGGAAGGCTGGTTGTAGATGTCTATGCAATTTACAATGCCGGCTTCAAACTTGAACATTTGGATAAAAAGAGAGACATAAGAAATCAAAATCAAATCTGTAACTTTCACAATGGTATCATGGAGATTTCGAGTTCTGATCAATTGCATGTCTTCCGATTTTGATTCCTGTTTCTTGTAATAGTTTGGTGTTACAAACAAATTTCAACACGATTTGGGTTCTATTTTACTGGCAACAGGTTAGATCAATGTATCTAGAAAGTAGCAGAGGACATCTTCTTTTCATAGAAGTCAGAAGTTCATCTAAAGATGTTATTTGGAGAGTTTACCTGAATGGATTTGACAGGAGGTTTGTTAAGACTCTGAACTTCTCTTTCCAAGTACAAGTCTTCTGTAGACTTCGCCATAACTTTGCTGCAGCCATAGTTTCTGAAGAAAAAACTTAGCGTTAATAAGAGAGCTATAATTCTTGAAGACATGGTAGCCCTTCTCTCTTGACTGGGAGTTGGTTGCTTGTCCGACCCTGTTTGAGTTAGCTGATTTGCTCCTGAAGTAACTTATAGAAGTATTTTGGAGGTGGAGAGTCAGTGACAGTTATATGCAGAAAGAGCCAACATGATAGAAGCCAAGTTGTGTTAATTACATTATGCCAAACATCATACATTTTTCATACAAGCGACAGTGGGGGATGTGGAATTTATTACAATTTAATAATGGAAGTCAAACTTAAGACCTCATCCAACAAATTGGAGAGAAAATACAGCTAAACCAACTTGTCACGTGCAACAATAATATAAATTTAGACTAAGGTGTTGGTAATATCTTTAGACCAAATGCACTTGAGACCGAAGTCCCAAACACATCGATGTTATTCTGAACACTCGAACAATGCCATCACACAAGACGATCCTATTTCCTCAATACTTTGAAGTTTGTACAATGTTCTATTTCCTACAAGTACCACCTGGTCCTCGAAAGCTGAACCAATAATCCCAACCTTCAATTTTAGTATCTTTATAAATTTGTAAGCCATAACAGAATCTGAAGGAACTATCTGTTCGAGACCCTTATTAGTAAGCTAATCTTTAATCTTGAGGTTTATTTCAATCTGCAGGGAAATAGTGGCATGCTGGTACTTGACCTGGCAGATAGGAAGTCTGATATCCTAAGTAGCTCCGCCAAAGGTAGACTTTGGTTCCATTTTGATTTTGAGACCGACGGTTTGGTGGATTTGTAATTGGTACATTTTATATAGTTCATAAGAACTAGATTAGCTTGAACATATAGTTTAATTAGACCAAGCCAATTAAGCCATCTTAGTTTCTCCTCAGAGGTGAGAGGTGATTAATGTGGACTTCAATAGGCTTGAGCATCTTAATCAGGTGGCGTTATGCTCCTTCCTTAATTTGATTTTCAGATTTTTATTTCACTTTTGATTGGTCTTCGTTCTGGTTCTTGATTCTGTTTTTGCTAGGATATGATGCAGTTGATCAGTTAATGACTTCGAAAGTGCATCGGTTAACCATTTTTCTCATCTTACATACGAACAGATCGCTGATGTTAGCTAGGGTGCCATAGCCAATGAGTAGATGAACATGCCGCAGCTGAGTCTGAGTTTTATGAACTCTAGAAAGTTAAACTTCTAGTTGGAAAACACAGGGGAGTTTTATTTCAGAATCCTCTCCTCAATAAATCAACGAAAGTTTGGAACCATCCTCCCCACCACAAGCACCACCAGGCCCTCCAAACCCAAATCGGTAACCCCAAAGCTCGGTCTTAGTATCTTTATCATTTTGTAACCCATAACACTTAAAATCACTAGAGTACTCGATGACCGGGTCCGCCTCTGTCGGAATTCTTGGTTCGATACCATCCTTCATGAAATGTACGTCTCTGAAGAAGCCAACATAATCAAATACACCAGAGGAAGGGTACTGTCCACTCCCCATGGGAGGGCCGTCTTCGTTCTCCTGAGCCATGGCGATTCCTCCCAACCCCACATCTCCAGCACCGTCTTCCAACTTAGGTACCATTTCTTTAGGCCAATACCCCACGTTAATATTAGCTGGTGATGTCACAAACCACCAATTTTTTGTCACCGGATCCTGTAAATCGAGACAAGAAATAAGCATTAAAAACAATGTAATAACATTTGGACTACTTCTAAGGGTTGTGACAAAAGATTCGAAACTGAAACCTCTTGTGATATGGAAAATAGAATTGTCACTCGACCGATAGTTGGTGACAATTTGGTTTACCTGGTAGATGGAGAATTTCGAATCATATACGTTGCCACCAATTGTTGACACATTGTCAAAAGCAGCACCGGGGCCTACATTTCGGTCGACTTGTACAAAACCCGGGCAGAGGAAGTTAAAGCACCCTGTCTTATCCGCGTCTAACTACAACATCGATGAGCACAAAATTGAGTAGGTTATTACATTATATAAGGAAATGTTCTCTCTCGCTAGACAAGATACTCTAATATGTTACATCAATTGATCTGCATTTTGCATACATTAGGAAATGCCAAAGATCCATCAGGACTTACAGTCGAATAGATAAACAATCGAGGTTTTGTATCACCGTTGATTGATTGTGAAACCTATAGAAAGATGACATGAAAATGTAAGCCATTTGTGATTATGGAGCCGTAGAAGAAATAGCGGAGGTTCATTTGAAAAGCTTTACCAGCGAACCAGCGATCAATCTCGTGGCGAAGAAACGCGGACCACTATCGACCCATACATTGGTACTACTAGATTGGTCTGGTGCCATGGTGAAGCTGTAAATCGCGCCGCTCCCAAGAACTCCAGTGAATCTAATCACCATCCTGCTTCCGTTTAATTTAAGGAATGCTTGCTGAGTGCACAACATTAATGAAAGACATCAGAATGTGTACAAGACACTATTATACAAGAAAGGGAGATCATAACACAAACACTTACATGAACATTTGGGGCGATAGCATTAGTTTCCCCCATTGAGCGGAACATCTGATCTGAAAGAGTTTTCGTTCGTATTAAATCTTCCTTCGTGGTTCTTTGGATGGGAACTGTTCCATTAGGACAGCCTACGTGCTTAAACCCTGCTTCTAATGGCTCATTCGCACGATCTGATCTTTTGGTTTGAGTAGCCGGAATCCAAGTTGGCCTTAACTGCAGAATATCAGAACTTGTGAAATTTAACAGCAACATGATATCAATTTCTTGCTAAACTCATGTTTTGACCCTGTGGCCCAGGTGAACCAAAATTGCTTGCAGAAAGTAAGGAGATGGGGCAAAATTGTTCAAAAAAGATGTCCCCGAAGGGACGAGCATCATTGCAAGGCGACTGGTTATAACCAGTTCACTTTAGCCGCTTTTTCCCGATGTGGGACTTGTGTTGCCGTTCTTTTTTTTAATCCATCTCAAAAATTACTTGGTTTGAAATTGAATCCTAGTGAAATTAAGACAGACCATATTAACAGAATGAAATACTTACAGGAAGTCATTGGTTTACCTGGATTTTGTGATTCTTGAGCAAAGGATGGTCGAGGGTAGGCTGTTGATAGATGTCTATGCAATCGAATATATCACCTTCTTCGAGCTTAACCAATATTCCCAGGAAAAAGAAAAATCAAAAATCAAAACCAAACCGATAATTTTGACAGAAAAAATGGAATCATACATAAAAAGCACTACCTGAACGGTCTTGACAGGAGGTTTGTTGAGACTCTGAAGTTTCCTTTCCAATTCCAAGTCCTCGGTAGAAATCACCAAGACTTTGCTGCAGCCATAGTCTCTCAAACAAAAACATAGCATGACCAAGAGTGGTATCATTCTTGAAGCCATATTGTTAGGCTCCTCTGGTGAATTGAAGCAAAGCTAACCTTGCTCCAGAAGGTTATAGAGGTAGACGGTTAAGCCTGCAGAGATAAAATCCAAGTTGTCTTAATTACATTGATCCAAAAGAGTAATGAATGTTTTGGCAAAAAAAAAAGTAATAAATGTGGATAAGAAAAGGTTGTGACCTTATTAAGATTCCTTTCTAGCTAGTTTTCAACTGGCAGTTCCTTAATGGACTTACATATAAACGATGATGATGAAAAAATGGGGCAATCGACTCGACTCGAGTAGATGAAGACGTTATATAGCCAAGCTTATGTACATTAGACTCAGCTTAACTTGAAATTTTTAGTGAAAACAATAGGGAATTCTATTTGAAAATCATCTATCATTATATATCTTGGAATTCTAACATCATTCATGAGGCGGGTGAAGAGGTGATGAGTAATTCTGTACCGTTGGCAAAATTTTTCCTCTAGAGACACCGATTTTGGGATGAAGTAATCCTTTAAGAGATTTTTTTTTTCTAGTTCATGCATTTTCCTATCGAGATTTGGGGCACGACTGGGTTATGGACCTTGGCTTCCTTGACCTTCTTCCTCCATCGTAGCCAACCCTGCAACTAGTTGAGTGATTTTGCATTACCCATTGTTGCTTTTTAATGACACGGTTATATGCATGTTGTTCTTCATCCCTTTCAACTTCTTTTAAAAACTTTCTGAAATACGACATTTAGATGAAGATGAAGAAGATGAAAACTCTGAAGATAATTGAAGACAATTATGATGAGAGATATGCAACTACCAAAATTTATAAAAAAATTTTGGATAATGATAATGACACATGACAATCAGAGAATAGATGGAATTAGAATTCTTGAATAGTAAAATTGACATGTGTCAAAGTACCAACTTGGATATCCCAAGTTCAGTGGCAGCTGAAGTCATGGCAGTGATTCAAGCGATTGAGTTAGCTTGGGTTAGGGATTGGAAGCATATTTGGTTAGAGGTTGACTCCTCTCTGGTTCTTGATTTTATCCACTCTCCTCATCTTGTGCCATGGCAATTTCGGGTGGAGTGGAAAAATTGTCTGTTTCATATCTCACAAATGCAGTTTCAGTCTTCTCATATTTTTCGCGAGGGTAATCAGGTTGCCGATGCTTTGGCTAATTTTGGGGCTTCTTCTTCAGGCTTCACTTGGTGGGACTCTACTCCACCTTTTGCTCTTTCTCCTTCTGTTCGTGATTTGATGGGTTTCCCCAATTACCGTTTTGCTTGACTTTGGAGATTTTATCAGGCTTGGTGCCTGCTTTCTAGTTGGTTAGCATTTTAGTGGATTGGATATTGATCTTGGTCTGGGCCTAATTCCCTCTGATGGTTAGGCCGTAAGGAAGTCGACTAGGTTCCCGTCTTCTTTTCTTGATGGCTTTGCCGTAGGGAAAGGAAGCGGGTTTCGGACTAAGTAATATATTCAAGTCTACTTTTCTTGAATGTTTTTATTGAATCTAGGTGTACTTGGTACTCTTTTCCTCGTACACTGCGAGGTTTTTAATGAGGCCCAAGGATGTTGTGTTCTAGTTGCTTTCCCTGTACTCCTTTTATTTGGCGGTTTGTCAAACTTCTTTATTCAATAATTACATTTTTTTTTAAAAAAAATGTGTCAAAGTACCAACAATTCAAAATCACGTCGCTGAAAATTTTAGATAATTAGGGATATTTATCGATAGAAATTATCTCTTGAAAAAATTTCATGAATAGTAATCACCTCTTATGTTTTTTTACAGTAAAACCAAAATAGAAAACGATTCCTATTAAGATAAATCATACGTAAATAGCACTCGTTTTTAGGTGGGATTTGTATTCTCTTTCCTTTTCAAAATAAACGAAATGGGATGGGCCCATCTTTGCCGTTGCTAGAAGCCCAATGAAGAGGTGCAATCAAAGGCCCTGCTTATCCAAATCCAAACGACGCCAGCCGACCACAACGGCTATTAACTAAGCCGCTGTTGAATTTGAAAACATTCAAATTTTGAAACCGAACAAAAGTAGAGGAAATCCAAAAAGGTGTGAACGCTTTCTTTTTAGTTCATCCAAAAACCCCAGAGCGCCACGATTTCATCGATCTCAAATCTCCGGTCGTCAAAAAGCTTCGAGCAGTTGACTTTCCTCCTTAACAGCATCATCGATTTCTCCGAGGTTTTCTTCTTGCCCTTTTCTCTGGTTCTTCGATTCTTGTTTTCCTTCGTGGAATTCGTATAAATATAACGTAGATTTTATAACTTTGTGCTCTATCTGAGTATTTGGAAGGTAAATTTGAACGTGATTTATTTGATTTTAGTGAAATTGAACTGGTAATTTCCAGAGAACTCAAGCAAATTTAGCTTCTTGTGTCGTTTTACGCTAAATAATTTCGGAGAAATCAAACAATTGTAAACTGTAATCTCGGATTCGGACATGGTTTTTAAGGAAATTGAGGTTTCTTTCAGGTGGGGATTTCGTAATTGTCTCAAAGATGGAATTGGAGTTTAACTTTACTGTCTTTGACTTTTAGTGATTTTTGTGAAATTGAATTGTTAAATTTTCAGAGAAGTCAACTCAATCAAGTAAATGTTTCTATGTTTCTTCAAACAATTGTACTGTAATTCATGTTTTGACATGGTTTCTTACAGGTGGGAATTTGGTAATTTGCTCAAAGATGAATGATCTAATGACCAAATCGTTCATGAGTTACGTTGACCTCAAGAAGCAGGCCACGAAAGACCTTGAATCGGAACCAGACCTCGAGATGGGGAAGCTTGACCCTGCTGATGAAGAGAACCTCACCCAATTTTTCGAAGAAGTGAATGCGGTCAAGGCTGATATGGAAGAGATCACAAACCTGCTGCTTGATCTTCAGGACCTGAATGAAGAAACCAAGTCCACTCACAGTGCTAAAGTTCTTCGAGGGCTGAGAGATCGAATCAATGCTGACATGGTTGCGATTCTGAAGAAGGCGAAAGCCATCAAGGCGAGATTGGAGTCGCTTGACCGCTCTAACATTGCTAATCGAAAGGAGTACAAGGAAGGAAGCGCTGTTGATCGAATGAGGATTTCGGTGACTAATGGTTTGAGGATTAAGCTGACAGAAATGATGAATGATTTTCAGTGCTTGAGAGAACAGATATTGAAGGAGCACAAAGAGGGTCTCAAGAGGAGGTATTTTACTGCTACTGGAGAGGAAGCAAGTGAGGAAGTAATTGAGAAGATGATAAAGGAAAGCGGGCAGGTCAAGGTTTTTGAGGGGAAGTCTGAGCTGGTAATGGAGAATCAGGAAAGGAATGAGGCTTTGAAGGACTTGCAGAGAAGCTTGAAAGAATTGCATCAAGTTTTCTTGGATATGGCTGTGTTGGTCGAAAAGCAAGGGGCTCAGATAGACGATATTGAGCAGAATGTGGCTGATGCTGGGGTTTACATTAGTGGTGGAACTAATGCACTTTTCCAAGCGAAGGAGTTGAAAAAGAGAAGAGGAAGATGGGCTTGTTGGATTGGGGCTTTCCTGTTGTTTGTGCTGCTGGTATCCCTAATTTCCATCTGGTTTTCTTAAAACTCTGGAGACCAAAGTTCATGTACGGCTGTGATTGTTGTGGTTAGAGGAGTTTTTGGCCTGTGAATAATACTTTGGAGTTGACTACACTGGCTGATGGATCGAGGCATTGCTTTACCTGAAGTCATTTAGAATGCAGTGGTTGGGGATGCTCATTTTTTAAGTATAGCAGTATGTTTGATGATATCTCCTCATCCTTGCGCATCTATTTTATTTCTGTAATCTGGATTTCGCAAACATGTTCTCTTGTTTAAAAACTTTGAAGTATGTAGCCGCTACTTGTGATGGAAACTATAGTATCCTTCTTGATGGAATCTTCAGCTTAGTAGTACTATTATAAATATGCTAAAAGTGGATATTTCATCAATTGAGAGGGATCAAAGAAGCCTTAGTTTCTTATCTCAATCTGTAGTGTTAGAAATGGGGGAATATGAAGAAATGGGGGAATATGTTTAATTTCTTAGGTAGAGAGAATATATGCAAATCTTACTCCCTTGGTTTTATGAGTTTGAATTAGGGAACAAACCCCCTCATTAGGTCTAATTCTTGCAGTTTTGGCCTTTACGATCTGGTAGATTAATCTTAAAACTCTGGGTTAATGATCCCAGAAATTTGTTGGACTGAACAGGTTTCAAATTATCATGTAAAAGAATCTGATGCACATTTTTCTTTTTATTGGTCTTAAAACAAGCGTTTGGCTAGCAGAACTCCTTACAATTTATAGTTTGTGTTCCCCAGGAAGCTCCAATTTGAGCTTGCAAGAAATTGTCAGCCACAAGGCACAAAACAGATAGTAGTTTGTGTTCCCCAGGAAGCTCCAATTTGAGCTCTCCGTTGCGAGAACTAACAAGGTGGAAGATCTTTAGGTGGGGGCAAGACTGAGTGCTCTGCGTCTTTCCCATTTTCCACCACAAATGCCATCTTCAAACCCCAGCTAGTATGGACCTCCAAATGACAGTGCATGAACCACACACCTGGATTGTCAGCCCTGAATCTTATGGCAGCCCAACCACCTGTGGGAACTCCAACTGTGTTTCTTTCCGGGGGATCCACTAAGTTAAACTTAGCCGGATCCTTTGTGGGATCAAAGTTCCCAACTCCAGTCCCAACAACAAAGAAATTGAAACCGTGAAGGTGGAATGGATGGGACTCCACAGTCAGAAGATTCGTGTCTTGTAGCACCAATTCTACTGTTGAATTGAAGGCGATCTTGCTAAGCTGGGTGCCTAGTTTGGTGCCAAGGTTGGCAGTAAGTGGTGCACCTGTGTAGTTGAAAGCTGTTGGAGGGCGGTCTGGGAAATCCGTTGTAAATACTCCCTTGGTGTTGAAGTAATGAGCTTGAAGCAACCCAATTTTGGGCATCACAAAACTGATGTTGTTTATAGAAGCACTGAGCTGAGTACCGTTGAGGCAAGTCGTGCATTGGTTAATTCCTAAACCAATTGTGTAAAAGAGGCGTCGATCAACTTTAAGAGGTACATCGGCCGGGAACTTAGCTGTATTTAAACTTCTAAGCTTGTCCTCGTAGCCCAATGCGAAAGCCGTGCTATTGAGTGCTGGAAGTTGGGGAAGAACTGGAAGTACAGAATTCGGGATGCCTTTGTACTGCAGTATTGCTGTTGCTGTTTTGTTGTCAATGGAAACGGGTGCATCCATGAATGGCCTAGCAGCCATGAAGTATCTATTGGGCGCTTGGTTGGCTTGAACAAGAACATTTGTGGTCTGGCCTGGTGCAATTAGTATTGCCTGAGTTGTGAATGGTTTGGTATAGACTGCATCAACTTCCACCACTGTCAAGTTGTGGCCGGCGATAGCAAAGAATAGCTCATCATTGAGTGCAGCATTGATGATTCGTAACAGGTATGTCTTCCCCTGCTCGACCTCCAATGCATAGGTATCTGAGATAGCCAAAACCAGAAATGAGAAAGCCAAATCCCATTTTTTTGGGGTTCAAAGGATGATGTTTCAGGTATAACTATGTCATAGATGGAAAAAGTTTTTGCATCAACGAGTGCATACTAGTCACATGTCCTCCATGTATACACCCGTTGCAAGCAACAACTCTCTTATCGAAGTTGCTGGCTTACATTTTTCTGAGCATGGAAAGAGTGGCCCTGGCTTTCCATTGATCGTGTGTGCATCAGACATATTTGGTGGCAACCCCAGTCTGTTCCCTTGTTTAACAACCTCTTCCACATCATTATTCCACCATTCTCCTGCACAAATTGCAAGAATCAAAACAATTACTTTCGGCGTTATAAATTACATAAGCATATCGCAGTCCATGGACACTTACCTAAGACGATGTTAGCTTCTCTATAGGGTTGCGGAAATGGGAATCCGGCTCCTTGTTTTGGCATGATGACAATTGCTCCATAGACAGTAGCTCTTAGCCAAAAGATGTGTGCATGCCACCACAGTGTTCCTCGTTGCCCTGTTATGGTAATGTTGTAGGTGTAGCTATGCCCTGTTGTGATAGGACATTGTGTGATATAGGCAGGTCCATCTGCCCAGCCGTTTCTATACTGCTTCAGTCCATGCCTGTAAAATCCCACCAAGAATGTAACATTAATGAAACCCAGGGTGCTGATAACAATTTTGTGTGTTAGAAATCTTATTTAGTTTACAAACAAAAATGTCTTACCAATGAATTGACATGTTGTATTGAGCAAAGTTGGTAACATTGACAAGAAGTGTATCGCCCTCTCTAGCGTAAACTGTAGGTCCCGGGAACATCCCATTCACGGTAACAATCGGTTTGGAATGGCACAATCTGCTCACATTCTTCACTTGAATCTGAGACAACATAACAACCAAGTAAGTAAAAGACGGAAAAATCGATATATATGAAATATGTAGTAGGCATTTGTCGTTTGGCATTATGGATTGCTCACATCGAATTGGTATGTCTTGACAGCAGCTTCAGCTGGATTTGAAAACAACCCAACTAATGACAAGAAGAGAAGAGCAAAAGCCGAGCAGAAACTGTTGGCTTTGGCCATTTTTCCGCCACCGAATTGTTTGTATTGCAATGGTAATAGCTTGTAGGTCTGAGATATGTTACTAAGTCAAGCTCCGATGTTTTTATAGAGGTGTACGGCCACAATTTGAAATAATCCATCAGTTTGTTTATGTTAGATGAAGGTGGTGTTGTCAACAGTAGGTAGAGGACTGTAGAGGTTGAATTCCAAAGCTTGGAAGCAAAATACTGATAAGGACTTGACGAGAAGAACAGAATAGCTGCAGACTTTGATCTTGTTTTGTTTATTGTTTCCAGAGATACGAGTATAAAGAAGAGAGCTACTTGAAGCCTAAAAATGGGATATCTCAACTTTACATTAAAGGAAAATGGTTGTATTTTTTTTTTGGCTTACTATTGTTGACATTTTACGTGGAGTAATTTGGAGTTGTTTGTTTACAAGAGGATTTAACATTCAGCGATTGTTTTTTTTTTTAATAGGAAATTTCTTACTTGAGTTGTACGACACAATCGGTCAGAAATTATTTTAACTGTGAGTTAGTTTGATAATGCCTTGCCCTTGTCTGGACCAAAAAGGAAAATATGCTTTTCTGATGAATAATCAGAAATTGTTTTCCTACAGAATTACCAGTTTTTCATTATAGATAATAAACTTCGTTGCTTTATTTGAAAGTCCAAACTATGGGAAGCAAAAACAGGGTGAACCTTGCTTCTAAGTATTGGGAGGGATTCTTTATTTAATATAAAGTTGTTACTGCATAATGCTTATCAAGGACAAAAGCTTGAAATGTTATCTAACAATGGAACTTATTCAAAGCCAATTATCGTTCAATACCTCCGTGCTGGACAATAATTATCAATTTCATTCATGTAGTCAAAAAATTATTAATTGTAACCCGTGATTTGCACTCAACTACTTGAATTCAAAATTTCTTAACTCATGGGAGGCTAGTTGAAAAAGACAGAGCATTCACAGTGAAGAAATAATTGTCACTTCCGACCATCGCCTAGTAACGAGTCGGTCTAATGACACTCGGGCTCTATATTCGATACCCGCGTTCAACACTGAAGCTTCTTACAACTGGGGCCTAAACATGGCCCATTGCTAGACTAGGTCCAAAATGAATATGGGCCAATATCTCCAATCCTTGGGCCCAATTCTTCCGCCATTCTTCTCTGGCTATAAATACTAAACTATTGAAAACCTAATCGTCCAACAACCAAGTTTCAGCTTCTTCTGCTGCCTCCCCAATTTCCCAAATTTTTTTTTCTTCTTTTGGTGATTTTCTCTGTAAATATTGTAGTTGGGATTTATACTTGGGAGGAGGAAGGTGCGATGATGATGAGAAATTTATAATCTCGTTAATCTGATATTTGATATGAGGAGAAACCATCTCATCCATTCACAATCTTTCTGAGCACCCCTCCTTTCAGTTTGCGCTTTATATTCATGTTTTATTTTGTTCAACAATTGTTCTGATGATTTTGTTTGAGTTTTTGAGTTCTAGTTTTTCCGACCAGTTCAAATGTTCCATATTTTGTGTAGCTTAATTTCGTGGGTTCGTTTTGTTTTCCATTGTTGCTTTTCGTTGTCTGGGAAATAATCCAATTGGGACAATATAGCATAAAGATTTGGCTTGTAGCTAATAATTTTATTTTTGCACCCGAGGTTTTAAGTTTGATAGAATGAAAATGTATCTCATTGGTATTGAATAGTGACCGAAATAGTGCTGACAGGTCCTGATTTTTGGAGTTTATACTCTGACCATCCCTACGGGATTGACTTGAAAACAGGATTAAGAGGTTCTGATGAATTGAAAACCAGTTGGTATTCTGATGCATTGAATATGCTGCCGCTGAATTCATCTGATTGCATAAGTGTTCAGTACATCCACTGCATTGACAACACTAAAGGAGGGGACTTTGTTGCGATGTATAATTGCAAAGAGGGCACCATCCTAGGCCTATTTTGATGATCAAGCTGAACTTGACAAACTTTTTAGAGGAAGTTTATGGGTTGGATGCATTTCATGAGATTAGTATTGACCCTAGTTAGTAAAATATGAAACAGGCATAATATGTCAATATTATTTGGTAAGTTTTTTCAAATAATATGGTGAAAAATTTGGCCATTTATAATAGGGACAAAGACTTCTTAGTACAAAATAATCACTATATTACTATAGTAGTCCAATATATTCAAATGTTCACCTTAAATGACAATTAAATGATTAATTTCCAAAATAATGGGTCCCCATAGAGACCCACTACAGCAAACCCACGCGCCCACTCTTGTTGCTGCAGTACCCCCCTCACTGACAACATGCTGCACTTGACACTGAGGTTGACATGGTTGTTGGAGTCGCCGACGACGACGAAGGCCTTGAATTGGGTACGCTGCCTGGCTTGGGCTACTTCTAGATCGGCATGATCTTCATCACCTCGTCCTTGAAGACATTGGGGCCCACAAGGGCATCGATGATCTCGTGTTCCTTGTTTTGGGAGCGAGGGGCAGGTAAATAAATTACAAATCTTGCGAAAGTCATGTGAAGTGAGAGACTCATCGACGACCTCTCATCAACGGCGGACTGTGTCTTCAGTCGGTAGAGCAGAGAACTTCGACGTGCATTGGTGGTGTGAAGAGCTTGAGGCTTGGGCAAAGTGTTCATATCAATATATAAATGTTTTCACAACTGTTTTTGTGCTGACAGAAACTATTTATGTGAAACATGAAGTGTTTATGTGCACACGGGGGTTCAGGTGAACTGTGAGCGTGTGGACCTTATAAAGTGCATCACTTGTCAAATTATTTTTTATTGTATTAATTATTGTTTTGTTCTTATGTTGGAAAATTTAAATTGCATGTCCTAGCATAGAAAGATGTATTTTTCTATGGACTAGGGCGTCAGTCATTAATCCTTTATAGTATATTAATTATTTTTAATTAAACTTTTTGTTATAACTTATATATTTTAATAATACGTGGAAAAAAGAGATAAAATGCGTGAATAATATGTGTATTATTGTTAAATTTCATGTTATTTGTTAAAAATATTTCAATGTGTATAATTCGTATATATGTATTTTTTACCGTATCTTTGAATCAATACGAATACAAATCATATTTTTTAAAAATTTGCATATACATATACAATACTGTTGTAGGAATCTTTATTAGGGTATGATTGTGTAAACTAGAAGTAGAAAACCCTGATGGACTTTGTATTAGCTAAAGCCCATTCCTATTGGGATTGGTGGAAACCCTAGCTTGTTTCCCTATAAATAAAGGCACTACGAAGGAGGACAAACACACCTCTCTTCTATTCATCTATTCTATTCTCTCTTACTAACGATTCTCTGTCTCTAAGGCTTAGCAATTCATTATTACTGCAACACGTTATCAGCACGAAAGTTCTACTGCTGCGCGTTTGGAGATTGACGAATCCCCGTTCGAGAGCTCACACAATTAACTGTTCATCCAACCGAATCCAATCATCAAGTAAATATGTTTTACCTTTTGAATTTTGTGATTTGATGAGTTGATTATGTTTTACAAATTATCAAGTTGGATATGGTTGAAATAATATGTTGAACAAAGAAGGAAAATCGGATTAGGGTTTGTAACAAGTGTTCGGCAGCCTCTGCCGAACGCGGCAGCACCCCAAACTGTGTTCGGAGGCCGCCTCCGAACAAGCTGCAGTGCCTCGCCCTCGAAGCCGCGAGTCGCAGCAACCACGACCGCCTCCGACGCCTTGGTGCGTCGCCGACGACCTGGTCGTCGCCGAACGAGCCGCAGGCCATCCCTGAAGGATCGCCGGGCTGTTGCCTTCGCGGAACCCGAAAACCCGCAAGTTTTCAATCGGGTTCGATCGCGAACCACGACCCAGCCGCCGCTGAAACTCACCGATCTAGAGGCGATCGATCCCAGGACCCCCTCGGATCCATCGCGCGTCCTCGAATGACGCCAGCCGCCAAGATTTAGCCGGAATCCATCGCCGGATCATGGATTCCCCGATTTGTACGATCGGGTTTTCATGGTCTTTCGTTCCCCGCGCCGCCATAGTGGGCCCTGCAGGCCACCACAGCGCACAACGGAGCCGCCGCGTCGAGCCCCTCCCGCTCCGCCGCTCCTCGTTGCCGGAAACGCCGCCGGAGCCGCCGGATTCGTCGAAATCTGTTCGGCCTTCCTCCCGGTCAGACCGGCCGGGCCAGGCCCGGTCCAGACTCGGTTCAGTCCAGAACCAGTCCAAGACCCATGGGCTTAAACCCATTGGGCCTGACCTTTGGGCTTAGGCAGCCGATGTTTTGGGCCTGATCCATTTGGGCTTTGGCAGCCGCCTTTGGGCTTGACCCCTGGGCTTTGGCAGCGTTAGGTTGGGCCTGCCCCAACGGACCTGGGCTTCTGCAGCCAGCAGACCCGGGCCTTGCAGCCCTCTTCTTTTGTTCAGCAATGGGCCTTCACAAGCCCTTGGTCCAGCAGACCTATTGTTTTGATATCCAGTGGGCCTGAAGCCCATATGCTCAGTAAGCATATCAAAACGGATCCCGAAGATCCTAGACCATCAGTTGTTTATGTTTTCTGTTGGAATATTTGTATATATATATGTGTGTGTGTGTGTGTGTGTGTGTGTGTGTGTGTGTGTGTATGCAGGTTTTACATGAACCTGAAGTTCATTAGAAAAACCTCGAACCCGAAGCTTCGAGTATATGTGAAACATGTTGTAACCCGAAGTTAGCATGTTATATTCGAGTTATGTTATAGAACCTGGAGTCTTGAATTTTACTATTCGTAGATGCTTTTACCTGAAGTTAATAAGCACTACTAACATACTTGGTCCTGCATATCCACACATTGTTTGTTTATTTGTTTCCTTGCATTTCCTTTCGTATATTTGTATTCGTTTGAAATTGCAGGTACAATTGAACCTGAAGTTCATATTAAGTCTCGACCCGAAGTTTCGAGCGTGGACTATCATAGAAACCTGAAGTTTCGAACCTGAAGTTCCTAAAACATCACCACACAAAGTCATAACACAAAGTTATGCGCTATAACTTGATGTTATATGCTATGAGTCTACCACTCAATGTTACATGTTCTAAAACCTGAAGTTTGCATGTTACAACCTGAAACCATGTCATAGAACTTGAAGTTCTTAAGTTGTTGAATGTAGATTTTGTCTAAAGCTCTACTAACACAACGTGTTCCCTCCTTACCCGAAGTAAGGACGCTGGAAGCACATATTGATCACCCGAAGATGATCTACGTACTTGCTTGAAGCAAGACATGATTGGCAAAACTTACGCTCTCATGACTTGAAGTCTATGATTGAGTATAGTTCTAAAGTTTATGGAATCTGATCTTTCCGTTAGCTTTACAAGGATGACTTGACCAAGAATGATCTCCTGCAGAAGACCATGCCTCTAATGTGCTCCTGCAGTAGCAATATAGAGAGCAAAAGGTTACCAAGTCCTTAGATCTGGTTACTACTTTGTTGTTTGCTGAAAAGAATAACATACTTGTATCCACTCGCTCAAAACGCTCCCTTTGCCTGAAGCAAATGCTAAGCGATTTCTGAAGCTCAAACCGCTATCCTTTGGCACATGTCTGATCGGCCGGGCCGACCCGGATCAGACCAAATGCCCTCCCACCATTAGGGGGAGATAAGATCATTCCTGAAGAATGAATAATGGCGTGAGTGGACATTAGGGGAAGGCTCAACCTACCCAAAACCAAGATTAGCCAATCATATGCTATCACTATTGTGGTACAACCATTGATCTCGCACGTGTCGTGCCCCCATCAATGTCGTTGATGAGTACCCTTCTGATAGGCAACCAATGAGACATGGAATGGCTCCGTTTAGCCGAAAGAACTTGAGAGTACTGATTCCCATTAGAATCTAAATCCAAGTTTTGGTGTTTGTTTTAGTATGTGAACATCGTTATTGAATATCAATTAATTGAATCAACTGGAACCTGCAGTTTCCTAAATTATGTGACCGATTTCAATTAATTCCCGTTACGGTATGCTTAGTGGGAAGTTAGTAGTCTGGCAGACTGTGCGATCACATATGCACATTATTCTCCCCGAATGGAGATACTCCCTGAATGGAGATATATCCCCGAATGGATATATATTTATAACTTCATACCTAAACGAAGACCTATATTGGCCTTACACTCACATGGTTCCCGAAGAACGTTATGGAGTCTTAAGGATATTCGAATGAACGATTACCACACTGAAACCTCTGAAGAGAATGGAAAGGACTATCTTTGCATTAAATCTTTCCTATACGTCAGAAAACGTATATTGGAAAAGTTAGAGCGCCTACCTAATGGATTGTATCGCACAACCATTTGCTCTATGGAAGCACATCTTGTGGCCGGCCTAAAGTCCGCCGAAATTGATGCTTCCTCGCTTTGGCATGACCGTTTGGGATACCCAGGTCACGACATGATGACCCGGATTCTGGAAGAATCACGCGGACATCTCCTAATGTCGAATAAGGTCCAGAACATTAAGACTTTATGCCAAGCATGATCGTGGGAATACTCGACCATCCCCTGCAAAGATACTTTATGCACTCCTTCTTTTCTTCAGCGGATTCAAGGGAATATTTGTGGACCATTCCAACCAATACATGGACCATATAAAGATTTCATGATTTTGGTTGATGTACCGATTCGTTGGTCACACGTCGTTTGTCCACACGAAATGCTGCATTTGCTAAACTCTTGGCCCTGATTGAGGGCTCACCACCCTAGTTATCCGTTGTAGTCTGGAAGACTGGATAACGCCAAAGAGTTTATATCGAAGTTTTTCGATGATTATTGCAGTCCCTTAGGATTGAGATTGAACATGCAGTTCCCTATGTTCATACTCCAAATGGTCTCGCAGAAACACAAGTCAGACTGGCCGGGCAGGCCCGGGTCCGACCATTTCTGCGTGGGACTATGCAATTCTGCATGCAGCTATATTGGTCCGCCTGAGGCCCATCTCCACCCACTCTTGTTAAGCGTTACAGTTGGATACTGGGTACGAGCATGATTCACCGTACTTACGCAATTTTGGGTGTGCAATTTTATGTGCCAGTTGCGCCGCCGCAACATACCAATATGGGTCCTCAATTGGGAATGGATTCCCATCTATTTGAGCTTTTACGAGCCATTGAGAGGCGATCTCTTTCTCGCAACATTTGCAAATAGTCACTTTGATGAGACAATCTTCCCGCCGTTAGGAGGAGGAAAGAACGTCAACGTTCCTGAAGAACGGCTTGAATTGACGTGGACTTACCCACTCTGTCTCGTCCTGATCCCTGAAAACAAGTGACGAGATCATACATACCAGCTGCAAACAAGCCTGTAATGAAGACATCCCCGTAGGATACAAAGTCATCCCCGAAGGATGCAACGTCCCGTATGACGTTCCGTTCCTGATGAACGAAGTACATCGGCGGCTAGCCAATCCTCTGCCTTCGGCCAGAAGCGAGGCAGATTCGGTTCGAAGGATTCACTCCCCGGAAGAGGAGAACTATGGCACAATCGAATCCTATCGCCATCTCAATCGATCCCAACTCATGAATTGCGCAGGATTATGGAAGTGTCCTGGGAGACGTCCCAGGGTGATACCCCAAATCCAAAACTCCCGAGAACCAGAAGATCTCGGTCCGGATGAGGTTATGGAATCGAAATGAGATTATCATCGATGATATCTTTGCTTAAAGCAGTGGCCACTGAATCACAAAGTGCGACGATATCGAACCGTGTTCCGTTGATGAAGCACAACGTTGAACTGATTGGTCAAATGGAAAGAAACAATGCATGTTGAATTATGTTCCTTAGTAAAGAGAAAAGTGTTTGGACCTGTAGTTCCCACACTGCCCAATGTGAACCCAGTAGGTTACATGTGGACTTCGTAAGGAAGCGTAATGAGAAGAATGAAACAGTGCAATGTAATGCACGCCTTCTGGTGAAAGGCTTCTCTCATTCGCCCTTACATTGATTACAAGGAAATATATTCCCGTGCAAAGGACGTTACACGTTCCACTACCTTATCAGTTTGGTAGTTTCCCAAAGAACTGAATATGCAGCTCATGAATGTGGTTACTACATATCTCTATTTGGATCTTGAGATATACATGGAAGTTCCTGAAGAACTTGGGATAACTCGATACTACCTCGGCCTGAAGCTCGAGCATCGAATTGATAGCATCATCGTGCATCAATCGAATCACATCCAGAAGATGTTGTGTCGCTTCATTGGAGATAAAGCGATGCCTTCGAGTACACCCATGGTTGTCCGTTCGCTAGATGCCTAGCATGATCCATACCGTACTATGGAGGATGATGAGCCGATATTGGTGCCCGAAGTCTCATATCGAAGTACAGTTGGCATTTATTGTACGTAGCTCAATGCACTAGGCCGGACATCTCATTTGTGGTGAACGCATTAACTTGGTTAAGCGATGCGTCTACACGCGACCACTGAATTGGTATTAAAGACATCTTTCGCTACCTTAAAGGTACTGCGAATATGGGATCATCTATCCCTACGCATCCCATGATGGATTACCTCTCTTAGATCCACGAAGTGATGCTTGCCTTGTTAGTTATGCTGACGCCGGTTACTTATCAAACCCGCACAAGGCACGTTCCCAAGTTGGTTATGTCTTTACCATAGGGAACACCGCAATATCTTGGAGGTCTATGGAATAGACTCTTGTTGCCACCTCTTCAATCCACGCAGAGCTCATCGCTTTACATGAGGCCACGCGTGAAGGTATTGGATTGCGTTTACTATTTGATTTACAACGTTTGTAGTCTTCAGGGGGATTGTCGAATTCGAGTTATACATCAGGGGCTTGACCTTAATGTACTGGTGAAGGTATTGGATTGCGTTTACTATTTGATTTCAACGTTTGTAGTCTTCAGGGGGAGCATTGTCGAAGGAGTTGGTATACTCACTTGACCTTAATGTACTCTTTTTCCCCTTAGCACATGACAACTTTTTCCCACTGGGTTTTGTTGCCTGGCAAGGTTTTTAACGAGGCACCCACATCGGGTTGGTCATACCTCTGTACGATTTTAGTGTCGACAAATGCATGCTCATTTTTTCCCCTTCGCCTTTGGTTTTTTCCCATTGGGTTTTCCTTTGGCAAGGTTTTAGTGTTAGCATTCTTCCCATGGATTCCCCGTTGACTCATGTTCCTCCGAGTGCCTGCCGCAACGACTTCATCAACCACCTACGCTATTTGTCCGAAGATCTGATGCGCCTACTTCTTGAGTTCTCCACACTCAAGGGGGAGTGTTGTAGGAATCTTTATTAGGGTATGATTGTGTAAACTAGAAGTAGAAAACCCTGATGGACTTTGTATTAGCTAAAGCCCATTCCTATTGGGATTGGTGGAAACCCTAGCTTGTTTCCCTATAAATAAAGGCACTACGAAGGAGGACAAACACACCTCTCTTCTATTCATCTATTCTATTCTCTCTTACTAACGATTCTCTGTCTCTAAGGCTTACCAATTCATTATTACTGCAACAAATACACGTATTATTTGCATATTAACTAATGAGGGTGATGTAGGCCTTTTTTTATAGCAGATTTCAAAACTCGCTAATATCACCTCGCTCAAAAGCAGCCCCGCAGACAATTACTTATCTCATGCCCCTTTGAACAGTAACCTATGATTTCTTCACTCAATTTTTCCTTCCCTCCTTTTGTTTTTTGTTTTTTGTTTTTTTTTTTGTATTATAATTTTTTTTTTAAAAGAAAAGAACACAACACTCTACTCTCCCTTTTCTCTTTATGTGTGGGGTGGAGTTTTTTTTGTTTTAGATTGGGGTGGGGGATTATTTTTTTTATTAGATATTTTTGTGTGGTGGAGTGAGGATGTATAGTAGGTTTGTGTTGTGTTTCTTTTTCGTGCCGTTTTCTTATTTTTTTTTTTTTTTGTTTGGTGCGCCATCATTTTTTTTTTTTTTTTTTTTATATAATACTATTTTTTTTTTTAGTGGGGGTGGGTTTTTTTCGGTTACCATACCTAAAATCCGGTTACCAATACCGAATATTTACCAAATTTAAGAAAATTTTCAATACCATTACCGTACCTAAATTTTCGGTTACCGATATTTCAGTTCGGTAAAATTCGGTTCGGATTCGGTTCGAATTCGGTTTACCGAATTTATTCATGAATATTTTTTTGTTCTTATAACAACTCCATAACTATTTCTTCATACATTTTAAACAAAAAAGATACTTAACAATCTCCAACTTGTAATTTATGTAATGTTGTTCAAGGGTTTAGCAACATACTCAAGTTATAAAATCAAACTTCAAATTCAACAATGTAAACAAGCAACACCAAGCAAAAAGCCTTACACAACCAAAATAAAGTTACAAAAACATCAAATTCGATTAAAGGTTTTTTCTTAATTCAAGAGGTAGAAAGCGAAGATCATCAACGTCTAAGTGAAGTAGAGGAAGCACCATGAGCTCTAGATGATGAAGTTGAAGATGAATCATGTATAGGAGGAAGGGCCCCGGAAGTAGAGACTCTTACAGTTGGAGAGGCAAGTGAAGACGTTGTAGAACTAATAGGTTGATGAGGCATTTGAGCTTGAGTAATAAACCAATCTAAGTATAATTGTATATATATATTGTATAATTGATGGAGCTGTGGGAAAGAAAGGAACGATGGCGCTGTGGGAAAGAAAGGAACGATGGCGCTGTGAAATTAGATTGAACTGTAGGGGACCCAATATAAGTATATATATGTATATATATATATATATATAAAGGGTTCAAGACTCCGGTCAAAATTGAAATTGAATTGATGCAGTGCAGTATAATTGAATTGATGCATTAATGCTCAAATATTTATAATTGTAATGTATATATATTTATGAAATAAATAAAATTAATACCGCTAATTCGGTTTCGGTATACCGAATTTTTCAGAGTATGTTATCGGTTACCATACCAGATTATTCGGTTCGGTACAAAAAACCGAATATTCGGTACGGTGAAATTCGGTAAAATTCGGTTCGGTAAAATTTCGGTTCGGTTCGGTACGGTTTTCGGTTTTCGGTATTAAAATGCCACCCCTACTCAAAAGAGACCATCGTAATCATTCGTCCAAGGAAAACTACTTCCATGTGATATGACCATTTTATTTAAAAATGATTTTATAAAGAAGCACGTAGCATATGCTTCCAAATGATCACTTAAATTTCAAAGTTTGGATCTTCTCACCTCTTAATGCGTGTACAGTCTTTCTCTTTATCAGAAAATGTGATAATTTTATGAGCGTTGGATCAAGATCATATTTATGATCTAATGATTATAAAACAAAATGTGGTGGAGAGAAAATTTGATTGCTTGTATACAGAAGAAAAATCAAAGTTGATAACAAAGGGCCCTAAAAGAAGAAAAGTAGTGAAAAGCAAGCAAGCGCACGTGTAAACAGTCCAGGTACGCAACCAATGGAATCCACTTACACAAAACCAGTTTCCTTCTGTTCCCACCAAAACCGCAGCCACCACCAACAACACCAGAAACACCCCCAAAACAACCCAACACACGAAATCATACGCCACAAATTTGTCTAAATTTCGTTCTTTCAATTGAAAGTAAACATTTGATTCAATGGCATTGGAGACGGTGAAGGAGGACGAGGAGGTCTACAGCTGGAGAGAAGTGCCTCTGCCTTCGATCCCAGAGCTCGAAAGAGAGAAGTTGGAGAGGAAGCGAGGCCGCGACATATTGATAGCTGTCGATCACGGGCCCAACAGCAAGCACGCCTTCGATTGGGCCCTCATTCACTTTTGCAGGCTTGCCGACACCATCCATCTCATTCATGCCGTTTCCAGTTAATTCATTCTTCTTATTCATTCATTTACATACGTATACTTGTGTATTTTTATAATTTATTTTGTTAATTACAAAAGGATAGCTGAGCAGGGGAATCGAACTCAGAACTTCGAGCGCATGGGATAATGCTCTTTACCAACTTGGCTACAAGCTCTTGCATGATCAAATTTTACCTTAGAATTTTATGCTTTGTGTTTTGAGATTTCGTGGGTTAACCGTAGATGCATGCAAGTCCCATTTCTATTTGTGAATGATTATCTTAAGAGAAGTTCTTGTTGGTTTTACATTTAGGTGTGAAAAACGAGCTTGTTTACAACGCGAGCGAGGGTCTGATGCAGAAGCTTGCACTTGAGGCATTCGAAGTTGCCGTGGTGAGTGTGTATAATGAATATGTGTGTACTTGTCTTACCAAAACAAAATGTCTGTTTGTACTTGAGGCATTCACTTTTCTTGTGAAAAATTAGCCATGTCTAATTTTATATGTCAATGGTGGGTGATCTGATTTGGGCAATTAAGCCTGCACATGACATCACATAATAACAACTTTTTTGGCCCCTGCAATTTCTTAAGTAAATTTCACATTCTCCGCAATTATATGCAGCATTGAATTAGTTCCATTCCTTGGCTACACCGGTCGTATATCATTCTGCTTCACAACCCCAGCAGAGGACAAACTGTTTATGTCGAAAAAGTTCCATTGCCAAACTGCTTAGAAACATGAGATACTTATTTTGTCAAGCTATGAATCTGAGTTACTGATTAGCTTAATTCTCGTATGAATATGTTGTTCATTTTCATGCTCTTTCGATATAAGCATATGCCTGACAAAACAAGTTTTGACATGAGAGCATTACCTCTAAATATGATTACCTTATGCTTCTTTCGTTTGGTATTCTACTCTTATATGTAAATTTTGGATAATGTTTCTGCAAATAGGTAAGGACTAGTGCTCGAATAGTGGAAGGAGAAGCAGGTAAGGTGATTTGCCAGGAAGCAGAACGAATTAAGCCTGCAGCTGTTGTCGTTGGTACCAGAGGCAGAGGCTTCATTCAGAGGTACTCCCTCTTTCTCCCACTCTCAAATTCGTTGCCGGGGTTTTGATAAAATACAAATAAAACCTCATTGCTGAACATGTTTTTCAGTGTATTACAAGGAAGTGTCAGCGAGTATTGCATGCATAACTGTAAGTCAGCTCCGGTTATAATTGTTCCAGGAAAAGGTACAATTTCATATCTTTATGCATGATTGGAACCTTTAAATCTTCAACTTTACTGAGTATCGGAAATTGAGACATACATACGTAAACCTGTAGTTTGGATTTGCAGAAGCTGGAGATGAGTCGTTGATCTAGCAACCAGACCTCATGGTATGTACACAAACAGTTTAATCCTGAATCATGTTGTGCAATTTCTATTGGTACCTTGCTAGCTTGGCTGTGTGTAGTTGGAACATGTACTGTTTGTAAGAACCAATTGGCAAAGTTTTTTTAATTAAGGATTATGTGGATGAAATGGTCAGGAATCAGGATGCATAGTATATAGGCTAAGCTGCAGACACTAATTAAGGTCCTTGAATATTTGAATTTTGTATTTTTCCCATCTTTTGCTTCATTACTTGATTTCTTAATCTCTCTTAATAGAGTATTCAATGGTTTCTAATAAATACTGTGTGTGTTTGAGTGGAAGTCTAGTGTTAAGCTTGCAGTCAAATCTATTGTGTTGGTCTGTCCACTTTGGGATTGGTAACGTAGGTAACACTTCCCTTAATATTACTTATTCTGTCAAACGTTACCATAAATGATTTTTGGTATATGGAAGTGTTTTTAGTTATTTCAGAAGCATTCTAAAGCAGGCCTTAATGATCAAATGATTGATTCACGCCACTTCGGCCACTGGCTTTGGAATGTAGAAGCCTCCATCCAAATCATAACCTTTTGAACCATGCTTGCATTTATTCAGAAAGGTCCCAACTCCACGGAATGGGCTAACCTAAACTATATTAAAAACTTCCTGTTGGGCTTTGCCCTGGTCAGAGGATATCTACGTAAGTAGACTCTATTTTGTTTGCTTACAAAATCATTTATCGGCTTCCTCAGTCTTCAGGGTGTCTAATCCACAAGTTGCTCGGGGAGTATGGTAATCCTAACTTCTTTTAGTCCAAAATTTTTTACATTTACACCGGTTTTTGAATTCTGCAGAATGAAAAATTATAGATTATGGCTTTTATTCCTCTGAAACTGGAAATTGTGAGTGAAAAAGGTGATTAGAGAAACCTCAAAGATTAGGAGAAACTTTTCTTTCACACAAAATTGAAGTTGAAGTGGACCCAAAGACAAAGAAAAGGCAAAATCATCTCTCAGAGTCAAGAGGAACAAAGAGAATCAAAGAGATAATTCCTATATGGATGAGGTCAGGTTTCATGGACCACTTCTTCTCCCTATTATATATGGCTTGGAAAAGGAAGTAATATGAGCCTTTTGATTTCTAACTCTAAGAGGAACAAGAGGGATGCAATCTCTAGTGGTCCAAACCGTTGTTGCGAACTCCAACTTGCAAGCTTATATCTCTATTGTATATTCTACAATACACCTTGGGTGGACATAAACTCGAACCCGAACAAGTTGGTGCCGATTAAACTTGACCTGTTGGGTGCATTTGAGTTCGGTTTATATCAAGAACTCAAGAAGAAGCACTTGCTAGATGCTTCTATGGAAAACACTTCATGAGCGCTTATCCCTAGAGAGTTTGCAATGGTAATTCAGAGAAATTGATATCAAAGTTGTGGGGAGGCTACCTGACTAATACATGTGAGAGTGCACCACATGAAAACAAATCTAACCAATTGAACATGTAGAATGGATAAGCAAATTTGTCTTTTTTTCTTGGCAAATTGCTTTCTTTGGTCTGCTTTAAAATTTTCTTGATTATCACTGGGGTCTCTATCAACAAATATTATTATTCTTCTCAAAAGGGAGCTGGGTCGGTCCACAGGTAGGCTCATGGCCACTGTCCCTCATGGTTTGCTAGGTGCTGGCTTAAGCTTGTCGCTCAACTTCATCCATCACAGGGACAACTTGCATCCACCATCAATTTGCAGATCTCATTTCGCAATTTGGGACAGCTGGTGTCTATTGACTATCGAAATGCCCCATGTCAAGATTCTTCTTTAGTGAAGGTGTAATTTAGCTCGTAGATTGAATCATGATCATCAGGTTATCCCTTTACTTACCCGGTATAGATCAACCGATACTCACTGTAATGCAAACAAGATACTAGTTCCTCAGGTTATCGTCGATGAGTTTACATTCTTTTATATCGAATCGATCATAACCACTACCCACATTCCACGAAATTGTGCACCACAAATAGGAACTAATAAAAAGACCCGCGATCCCATAAAAAGACATCACGATCCCTTGGATATTAAAAATCTCAATTTTAAACCCATGTTTTATTTTATATTAGGTTTTTTTAAAAAATTTTTCCCCCCCCTTTTTTCTTCTTTTGGGGGAGTTTTTCCCCCCCTTGGGGGGGGAAAAAATTCTTCTTTTTTATATATTATTTTTTTTTTTTTTCCGGGGAGAGCCATCTTTTTCCTAAAAATTTTTTTTTTTTTTTGTTCAATTAATTTCCCCCCTTGGTTGGTAACTCTCTAGTGGAGTATTAGAATGGAAAAATCCATTAGGTTCTGTTTTGCCATCAATCTTATTTGGAGTTCCAATTTATTTACATGTTAATAAGTAGTAGTATGATAGTAATATTGGTATAACTTGTAGACAATGGAAAGGTCTTTGTGGTTAACAGGGATTATTTTATTCATACTATGTTGCAGGTATACATACAAACACATATATTTATGTACTTAGAGAAGAAAAAAATAATCTGGATCAGATGCCTTAAGTAATTAACTCTTCCAAGAATCAATTGAGTGATGTTTGATTCACATCTCCATCTTTAAATTGCTAGCTTCAACTGAACCTGCCAAAAAATAATGAGGATTTTCTGAGTCAGTTTTACCATCTCCACAATTACAACAGAAAATATGATTGAACAATCAAAAGCATCATCATTGTTTGAGTGAGTGAATTGTAGCCTAAACTTTGTCTTGTGGGGACCAGTTCATTTCGGAGTTAAAGACTTCGTATAATGTGGATATACACCATCACCATCAGTGATGATAGCCATTATGTGGTTTACAGGCTCAAAATGCACTAGATCTTTACCTGCTCTACTATTCATCCAAAATGTTGAGGCAAGATATTAATCATTTCAAGAAAAGAAGAAAATCTTTACTCATAATCGGCTTTCTTTTGACACAAGCGATATAGGGGGCATATGGGGTGAAGGGGTAAATGTTTGAGCTACAATCCCTCAGCTTTGATAATGGAGATAACCATCAATCAAGATAACTTTATTTTGGTCCAATTAGGAAGGACCTAACTATGTTCCTAAGCCAAATCATTAGACAATTGTGGGGTCTACTGGTCACTTTCATAGGTAGTTAAACCTAATGATTCCTTACTTGAAGAGATGGAGTCACGCACAATGGCATGAGAATGTAAAAGCAAAATTAGTTTTATCTACCTGTAAATGGTTGCGGTTGAAAGGATGGTGTTCTTCCTTGATGAAATTCAACATTGAAAAGGTTTTGTATATCGGCATCCCAAATTGCCGTGGGTGGCGCTTGCTGCAAGGAACATGTATAATCTATGATCAGAATATTGCTAAATCTGTAGAATTTGTACTGGATACATGAGTTTAGAAGAATTACAGTGAAGCAGGATGTGTCAAGAAATGGTTCTGGGGGGATTGACACAGGAGCGCTAGTGGTTCTTCGAAGTGCCAAATCAGGCGAATTTATCCCGAGATCCATTCCACAAGATGAAACCAATTGTTGTATTTGATTAAACTGAAGATATGCAGCAGAATTGGTCATTTCTGCTGACATCCCAATCGTCTGAAAATTGGCTGGGCAGGCAGGAAACATCTGTTGATGTTGAAAAAAAATATAAGTTGCAGAACTGTAGAAACAAAGTATGCAAGTATAATTTCTATAAATTTGTTAAAAATGCATTCTCTGATTAGCCATTTCAAGCAATTTCAGTAATCTTGTCAGTATTTCTTTCAGCACGAAATGGATGTAAACTCTATGTCTATGCTATTTTAAAGTTTCCTGACCTCTTTCGCAAACAAGTCTTCGATGTTGAAGTCAAGCCTCGGATTTACAGCAGCTAGTTTCATAGACAGGAACTGTTAATTATGAAGACGATCGTTTAAGAATACAGAACAATACAAAAATCTCCAAGTATTTGAGGAATTGATAGTAGAAAATCAAATGTATGTCACCTCTACTTGTCGTTGAAGCGACTGAACATAATTGATGATTTCGTCAAGCATGCCAGCCTTGCCAGTGATCTTGTTGCATCCTGGTACTAAGTCTTGCAGATACTTCATCCTTTCACTGATCTTTTCCCTCCTTACCTGAATGATCACAATCAACATAACATAAACAACACGTAATCGAGCTTTAGTATCTACTGCCTATAGAACTTAATTTTCATTATTTTTATTAGGCCTTCTGTCCTACTCACCCTCTCAGCCAAGCTGTGGCTATCAGTGGCCTGACCTCGCCGTGCCCGGACATGAATGTAATCAGGTTTCTGAACCTCAGAAGCTTTTGAATTGTCTTTTGAAGTATCACCGGATGATTCTCTGTCATTATTCTTTGTGCAAGTTTGTTCTGTGATCTTGGAGTCTCCTTCCTCTGCACACCCTTTCATTCTTTTCTCTGTGCTATCTTCTTCTGCAGCTACAGCCTAATGATCCCAAAAACAAATATATCCATGAGCCAACTTCAATTTGGTAACTAATAACCTCAAAAACTTATTCAATCTGACCACATTTACATTAGTTGAGGAAAAATTAAAGTACTAAAACAGAGAACGCAATTGATTACAAAAAGATTAGAAAACTTGGCATACCTTATTGCTCTGCACCTTATCAGCCTTCCTCTTCTTAAAGCTTTCTTTCCCGGCCGGCAAGCTCAACTTCTGAGACAAACCGGTGTCGCCTGACTTTTTCTCAGCGGCCACCGTGGGAGGGCAGCTAAAAGTCCTAGAAATATTGGGACCATTGACCATGTCTTCAAACCCTGCACCTCCATTATTATTATTCATGACCAACCCACAATTCCCAAAACCCAATTCTGCCCACCCGTTTTCCGAACTCGGGTCGGGCTTCACCGCCGCATCACCACCACCCAAAAGCCCCATAAAACTCTGCGCCTGGCTCGCCGGAATCGGGATACTGAACACCCCACTGAGCTCGCTCCCGCCAAAACTAAACCCCTGTTGCTGCTGATTCAGCATCTGAATTTGATCATGATGGCCGTCGTGGTGCTGCCACTTCATCCGCGCCCGCTGCCTCTCCAGCACCGTCATGTTCATACAGTTGAGCATCTCCGGCAACGCGCTATTCATAATACAAACACCTTAGCGCGCACTCTCAAAATCAACAATCAACTCAAGACGATCAGAATCTAAGCTCAAACAAATTCTGGGTACTAATAGTTTTCGATTCTGAATAATGGGTATCAATCAGTTTCGGAAAATGTGATGAGATTTGTAGAGAATCGAGGTCAGGCCTCACCCCCCCAACGCGTTTGAGGCGGGTTTTGTAAGCAAAGGTGAGGTCCTACGATTTTGGGGCATAAAGTATAAATGGAGCAGTTGAAGTGAAATGAGGAGTTGGGGGTTAGGTATATATAAAGGGGCGGAAAAAGGGCATGGCCGGAATCTGACAAGGAAATTAGAAAATTGCCGGAATTATTAGAAAGAGAAAAATTGGAGGAAAAAAATTGAAGATGATGATGATGATAGAGGAGAGATGGCAATGGGGCAGAGACCCATCGGATGTATCCAGAAAACCAGAGGCCGTGGGTTGTGGGGCCCTTGTAGACATGACCGCCACGTGGGCGTGTCCCGATTAAAACGGAGTCCTGTGTGTTTTGCTTGCAGCAGGGGGTTTCGACGGGACGGGGTGGTCGTTTATAGAGGTTTCTTTCTTCTGGGTGATTAGCAAGGAAAGGCGGCGCTTAGAGGACTGCATGCGTATGTAATTAAACACACTCTTAAGTGGACGTAGTTGTATTAGGGCGACAAGTGGATAAGTTAGGATATGATAATGACTTCTATAATGTTTGATTATAGAAAGGAGATGTGAACCTTTTTGTCCATTTTTTTACGATTTTTAATAGTTAGAGAAGAACATATTCTTAATTATTTCGTTTTTTAATCACCTTTAAAGATCATCTGTACACTGTAATAAAAAGACATCAACAGGGGGACACCATAGTTTGTTTTTACTACTACTCATGAGGTTGTAGTATCTTGGAAACCAAGTTTCGGTTCGGCTTGAAGGGGTAATATATAAGTTGTATCTTTAATTTGAACTTTCATTCGAAGAGATACGTTACTATCCGTGCTTTCAATTTTGACAAGGTGCACTCATTTGGTAAAATGTTAATGTGTTATGGCACACACAAGTCCTATTTTCTTGTACAAAGGACATTTGTGTAGGAACTGATACAAGAGTTTGCAATTAAATTGATATATAGCACGAGAAAATCAGACTCACTTTGTCAAATCAGCATGGAAGGGCTATGTCGATGTTCAAACTAATTGTAAAATCACATTGTACCAATATTACAAAATGAGGGTAGCTTATTGTCGAAATTGAAAATAATGGTTCTAACATGCAACGTGGGTGAAAATTCAGATTACTGCAAACTGAAACTTTTCCATCTTCTGATTTCTTTAGTTGAAACGTTGCATGAATACTTCATCAGAACCAGATGTATAAGCCTACCCATTGACCAAACTAACAGAAGAAGATCTGATAAAACTACCATATTAAAGGCGTTGAACGGTTGTGAAGGAGATGACGTCTTACCTTTCCTTTATTTGTAATGAAAATGAGTAAATTTGTAGAGATGAAGTCGCAATCACATACATTTGCAAGACCAACACTCTATTTTAAGCAATTTCATATTAAAATACGAGTCATGCTTATCTCTCTTCATGGCACGTATAACATACAAAATCGGTTAGATGAAATTAGGTGAAAACCTAATGTCACAAAAGTTAGTATTTTACTAGGCAGCGTTTGTATACACGTGACACGTATCATGGCACTAATAGAATATAGGATAATGAGCATATAGATTGGAACTTGTCAATTTTCCTATATTTATATATTAGCAATTAAAAATTCATTCATCAAAAACAGAATTGCATATTTCAGTGATATTTCTCTTCCTAATTTTAATGAAAGACAAAGCTTATTTACACGAATGCCGGTTATGAGCCAACACTAAAATCCAACACTCGGATGAAGAATTTAAGAATTTCGTCTTAAGACTAATTGGTAGTGGGAGGACCTATTCTAATGCCGGATAACACACAGCATAAAAAGTCTACCTCGTGAAGGTACACTTATTAAAGATGCGACCGGTGTTTAAGATTATACTTAGAAAATGATTGATGGATTAAGTAATATTAAAATAATGGCATTGTTAAAGCAATTAACATAAACAAAAGTGACATTATAAGTACTACTTGAAAAACATATACATCGCAAGCAATAAGCTTTATCACCTAATTAGCTAAATTATGCAACACTTAGAATTGAGAGTTTTTGGTTCAAATCAAATCAAGCTTTGCTTTCAAATTTAGGCTGGTATTTGAAGCTTAAAAGCAATAGAAGGTTAGATATCAATCAAGTAGAAGACAATTTTCGGTTGTGGGAACTCGTCCAGAGAGGATGAAGGCTACTTCCATCATCAACTTATCAATTTATGGGCCCGAAATCATCTCTCCCCACCTCACTTCTTATTCACCCTTTTTAGTGTCCCCCGTCTCACTTATATATATATATATATATATATATATATATATATATAAGGATTTTCTAGAATATATATGTGCATAATATACACCGAAATTATAGGTTATTGTTATTTTTAATTGATTGAATCAGAAGTCCTGACGATTCAACAACCTAAAAAAAAACTTATTATATATATGCATGACATATACGATGGTTTAACAGGTGTTTGGAAAAATCTGGTATGTATTCCTAAATAACATAGAGTTTAATGGGACCTGAGCTTGTCTACCCAATTTCCTCTATCACTTTCTCTCTGTGGTCTTAATGAACAGAAAACTACATTGGACCCATTTTTATGCCTTCCCATTTTGCTCTCTCCCACCTCAATTGGATTAAGTACTGTCTATAGACTCTATATTTATATCTTTCTTTAGAAGCCCTTCTTTTGGGTTATGTATATATTGAAGGTCACCACCAACTAGGGGTCCTATAGTAAGGAAAGACCCCACAATGTCATATTTATATTTAGCTATGCGGGCCCAATTTTATAGAAAAAAAATCATGGATTCTTAATAATGGTCGCTCGTATTTGTTCTATCAAGAGCTAAAGTCACCTTGGCCCCAATGGCACGTGCCATATGCATGGTAGTCCCACATATTTTTTTAATTATTTTCCTATTTTGTAAATTTTTTTCTTTTTTGTAAATGATTTATAATTCAGTTTATCAAAATATTTATTCGTCTAAGTTAAGGCTGAAGGGAGATGGATCTTCCCTTATCTACTCTCATTACACCAGTTTTCCCCATCATTGTTGTGGTGTGAACGAACCGAAAACTACTCTCTTCATTGCCCATTTATAATTAGCTTTTGTGTCCTCTCTCTTTTTGATTGTTCAAGTGCCCTCCAACTTTGCATTTAGGTCGGACTAAAATCCCAAAAGTACTTAAGTACACTGAATAATCAATTCAACTTTGCAAAAAAACTTTTCCATACCCCAAAAGAAAAAGGATTGCATAATTCAAGTGGCATCTTGAGATAGGACCAACTCAGGGGGTGAACCCTTAGATAGCAATATGTCAAGTGGGGTTTCTTCATTTCATTCATTTTCTTCCAATTTTTCCTTATTCGAATTAAATTTATCAATACCGCTAGTTTTATTTATTTTTCAACTGATATTGTTTTCCATGGATGTGGTACCGCTAACTGTAATGGTTTGAAACAAAAGATCCTCCGATGTGGTGGTTGAAATTGAAATGCAAGAAATGGCAAATCCCCAACTCTTTTCCCTGTGTAGATGAGACAAAGTAACCATACATACATTTCCTCATACTATACATTGTCATAATCTATGTGGTCCAATCAAAATTCCATGGTGGTCTAAACGCGCCCTCCCTCCCCCTTCGGCATCTTACAAAACATAGAAAATAAGCAGAGTACTACTTCAACTTTTCTCCGACACATCACATCCGAAGAAATCGCAGTATCAACATAATCCTAATTTAACATTACTCCAATATATATTCTTTATTGATACTATTTGTACATCTCGACTGCTCATATTATAAAGATTACATAGGTAGTACAGATGAATTAGCTCGGATTATGCTAGTTTAGGTAAAGGGACTAATCGTGTGAGTGATACACAAAGAGCATGCAGCACAGGTGATCTGCTCCAGAGAAGTCTAATTGTAAATATTTTTTGAAGCTGTGATAGGTCTTATCTTATCTAAAAATGGATAAAATGGAAAAAATAATAGAGGAGATATGGGGTGATCACAGGGGGCAATTAAAGATAGCAGCAGATCGGATGTTTAGGGAATCCTAGTTCTCTCCCACTGTAAGACTACTCTGTTGTGGCCTACGGTTGGCTCCATTCCCCTTGTAGCTATTCTATATAGCTATCTAACCACACCTACAATGGATACAATGGGCTTCCTTCTCTTCTTTAATGCCTATTGTACTACAATATTGGGTTCTTGGGTCACCTGGTATGATATACCATGCGTTCTCCATCACTTCTATATGTTGAGTCCTTGTTCTTATAATCACGTACGTTATACATACAAATGTAGATTAGATCAGTGGGTTAAGACAACACATGTCCTTGCATCAAATAAAACCAATATGATTTTGACATGTTTCACTCTCTAACACTTCTTCCATATACGTAGGGTGGATTCCCAAATTGACATTGGATGGATGTAAGAATTTATTTATAAACGGTCAGCCGTCATCCTTTTTTTTGCTTTCTTCCCTCAAAAGGATCTGTTTCATAATGTTCTATCTCAGTATCCTTGACTTCTAAAGAGACTTGAATCTACACCTGCTTGCTGAGTTCGACCGTATAATTAGAGCATGATTAATAATTTAAAGGTTTTTTTGGGATCATCATGAACGTAGATAATCGTTCTCAGCCAGTCTGATTGGGATGATCACTTGGTTGTTTGACAGGTTTCCACAAAAAGAAAAAAAAGGAAAAAAAGGAAAAAGAAATATGCAGACACCCATAGAGTAGCGCACATTGTTTTTCTTCATATAGATCAAATTGATAGATACTACCTATATCTATCATTTATCAGATATAGCAACCGAATGAGAATTGTCTAAAGTTTCACGAGGAATGTTACAGCGATGAACAGTTCGACTGTGGCTTAAGATAAGAAAAGACATAGGAAAGGGTTGCTGCTTTTGGTAAAGGAGATTTTATACTCATATTGCATGGTTTTATTTATATATGCATGCATCGAGTGTTGGGGATGAGTCAAAGCATAAAATCATGGTCAAAGACATAAAAATACGTGCCAGCGTACCGCATCAATTATGGACAGCAGTATACAGACAAGTTCTATGTCGGCTTCTTCTGCTTCTCCACTCCATCATCTCCAACCCAACATGCCACTATACTTAAATTACCAACTTGTACATTACATTTGTAATTATTTTTTTTTTAATTTCTTTAACTCTTTTCTTGAACCTCTTCTATCTCTTGTATGTGATCAGATTGAAGTGTTGGATTGAAACGACTCAAAAACAGGGTTTAACATCAAACCATAGTGTCGGAAGTTACTAGTTGGATTAACTAGTCAACGAATCAGTTGACTAAACAAGTTTTCTATTTTATATGAGCTAAGGGTGTTTGGATTCCTCCTTCAAGCTCGAACAGACCAACCAAGAATTTTCTAGATTCGTACATGAATAGTCTGTTCGGTAATAGTAGTATCACATGACATGTTAATGCAAGTTATGATTTTCCTTTAAATATAATAACAAGTGTGGGTATACTGTTTACAATTTAGGGGTTTCATCCAAACGATATGTGCTTTCATTTCAGTGAATTTGTAACTACGTTCTTAATGAGGTCTGTTTTTGTATCGACTTCTCGACCAGGCGTGGCCTAAACCAAAACTGTAATTTGTGCTTACCTTGGTTGGCAAGCCACGACTTTTGCTAACTTTAACCGTGAGAGGGGGCTATTTGTCAGGCCTGGAATAACTTCTTACAGATTGGCCCAACTCTGTCTCAAATTAGTCAGGCATGACATAAAATTCAATTATTGAATGATCAGATTTGGTAAAATGACAATTACCCTACTCCTCCTTGAAAGTGTACTCCTCCTTGAAAATGAACTTAAAAGAGAATGTGCTAGTTGGACGAATTTGCAAGAGAAAACATATCTACACGCATCTGGCCATCCAGTGAGATGTTGAAAGAATTACTAGTTCATCAACGGTCGAGATCCACTGAAAGAGAATCAAGCATGTTATAGGCAATAGCCTAAGAGTAGCTAGCTAGAGCCTAGGAGAATCGGAATAAGTATGGCTGAACTGTGTGCAAATATAAATCCCAATGATTGAAAAGAAGAACTCAGAAATGAGAATATGTGCAGGGTCATTTCATTATACAGCTCGAGAACAGAGCTATCAATAATCTTGTAGGTCAAAAGAGGACCAGGGTTGACTTCATAAACATATCCCTCCACCACAATTGCATATTTAATTACAAAGAAGTTCACAAAGCTTCCAATAAATGCTTTCCACTACCTACTTAAGTTGATGTTTTGTGCTCTAAAAGCAAAGACACAAAGAGAGGAAAGCCATTTGTTGAGGTTAGAGTTTTGGTGACATTTGCGTACATTAATATTACTTAAAAAATAAATAACTCGACACTACCACATGAGTTGTTTGGATAGCTATTAAGAAAGATCGACACTGAAGGCCTAAATGACATCATAAGGTTGAAAAATGGAAGAGCTTTGTATTGGAAATGAAGTACTGATGTGAGTATTTTTGTAGGGTTAAGGAGGTTAGATGACAGGAGGGAGGGAGACCGTATTGGGCAAATGTTTAGAGCGGATCTTTGTCACTCTTTCACAACGCCGTATATGCGCGTGTTCCCGATGCTAATACGCACATAAACCGCTTCAACTTGTGTATTTGGTCTACGTATTTGTATGTATATTATACTGGTTGAACTACACATATAGCTTGCAAGAAATTTCAAGTTCAAAATCTCCAACTCCTCCCAATATTCTTTGGTGCATATATGTAATCTCTATGTTACATGGGCATTTCTACGTATATGATATTGTTGAATTGAATTCTTTTCGGTTTCCATGCAGATACATATCATAATGGGAGCAGTTCATTTTATAAATTATTTAGTAAAGATCATTCATGTAAAAAATCAATCAAATCTAAAATCGTGTGTTTTCCTACTTTGTGAAACATATGAACGGATGGTACAATTAAATGTAAAAAGAGCTGTCTATATATTTGGTGTAGTTAAATAATTCAAATAATTTTTGCATGAATGATATTTATTAGATAATGAATACAATATACAATTCTGATCATGAAACGGCAAAGCAAAAAGGCTTCAATTTAGCAGCCAAAAATTGCCCCATATTCCTTAGGATGGTGTTGGAGAAAAACCTAAGCATACAAAACATATTGGACCATATAGCACGTGACTCGACCAGGACTTAATTAAGATTTAATTTTAAAAGACGAACAGCAAATTGAGAGGTGGGAAGTGAAAACAGTGATAAAATATGAGCTCGGTGTAGTTGGCATTTAGAGCATTTCCACCGTTGAGGCAAGGGCAAGGGCGAGAGGCAAGGGCTAGAGGAAAATTTTGCCCTTGCAAAAATGTGGGTTTCCATCGGTGCAAAAGGCACCTTTTACTGCACAGATTGAGAGGGCAAGAGGCGGGGCAAAAGGCAGGTTTCTGCCTCTCGGCCTGCCTCCTGCCTCCCCTGACGTCAGCGCACTACTGCGTGATTTGGGGCTTCCGTTTCCACATCCAATGGACAATGATTTTAGCCAAAAAAATTATGAAAAAAAACGAAAATTATAGAAAAAAACAAAAATTATAGAAAAAAGCTCCGGCCACCGTTCTACCTTTTCCGGCCATAGATCGACAACGACCCCAACCACAAAAAGTTCCCTCTCAACCTCAAGAATATATCCCCAAAATTTCAGAGCCAAAGACAGCGTGGAACACCGCCGGTGAAACCAAACGTCAAAACGGAGCCGCCGGACTTCTCGCCAGAGTCGCTCTTTTTTCGGCCATCTTCTCCATTTGAAAAACCTGGAATAGCTTCCACACATCTCAGAGCACACTCCCACAAAGTTTCAGCCCCAAACTCCCCGTAGTTTGCTGCCGGCAAAGCAAAACGTAAAGTCGGATCTTTGGAAGGGCAATCACCGCCGTTCTCCCTTTTCCGGCCATATATTGACGACGACCCCAACTACAAAAAGTTCCCTCTCAAACTTAAGAATATATCTCCAAAATTTCAGAGCCAAAGACAGAGTGGAACACCGCCGGTGAAACTAAATGCAAAACGGAGCCGTCGGACTTCTCGCCGCCGTCGCTCTTTTTCCGGCCACCTTCTCTTTGCGCCACCACCTGGACTAGTTTCCACACATCCCAGAGCACACTCCCACGAAGTTTCAACCCCAAACTCCCTGTGGTTTGCCACCGGCGAAGCAAAACGTAAAGTCGGATCTTTGGAAGAAAATTCCGGCCAATTTTTTATTTTTTTTTAAATTATGTAAAAAGTGAGAAAAAATTCTGAAAAATGCGAAAAAAAATTCAAAAAATTATGAAAAAAATGTAAAAAAATTATGTAATATTTTGGTTGAGCTTTTAAATAAAATTTATTGTATGCATATTAGTACTAAGTACCAAAATTTGAGACTATTTGTTGGTAAAAAATATACAAAAAAGTGTAAAAAAATTCTAATTTTTTTATAATAAATACTCAATTAGATCCGTTGAAATGCATTTAAGTTTCCAGTGAGTCCTCTATTTTTAATCCGACGAGTACAAATAATTCGGATAGAAAATTAATTTTTTCTATAAATACCCAAATCAATTTTCATTTCAAAACATCATAAATTCTTTCTCGCTCATTTATATTATTCGATTAGTATAAATACCAAATTATCTTTTTTGCATAAAAAAAAAAAGAATTTATGAATAGTAATTGCCCTTGCTCTTGCCTTTTGCGGGTAGAACAAAAAACGAAAGACGATTGGCCAACCGTGAATAGTATTCACCTTTTGGGAATATTCCTTGCCCTTTGCCTCTTGCCTTGAGGCAAAGGGTGGAAATGCTCTTAGGTGAGGGCAGTTTTTGGCTCCCTCGCTAATGCTTTTATAGCCCCCTTTCCTTTTATAGCCCCTTTTCGATTTCTCCGTCAATATGTGTCATGAACAAAATCGTCATTTTATTAATTATCTACTAAAAATGATCTCTATAAAATTAAACAAATTTGAAATTGTTTGAGTTATTAAAATGCAGGGAAGTGGATCATGACACATATTACTAGGAAAATAATCTTACTAAACAATAAATAAAATTAACAATTATGATCATAACAAATATTAGTAGGAAAGCCGAAAAGAGACAATGAGGCTAGAGGCAGCCAAAAAATTATCCTGTAGGTGAGCGGAATTAGCACTGCTAGTGGAAGCTTGAAAATTTATCACTGGCAGGCATTTAGAATGATATTTTCCCAACTCTCTTGCATTCTTGACTTCGGCATCTATAAAAAAGGCATATATAGTGCGTCCCGTTACACGAACGATATGTGACTCGTACGTACAACTCATCCAATTGGTCGTATCATAACATGATTAGTTCGTGACCCAATAAAAAGTTGCATTATGATCATCAGTTAAAGTACCTCGACCCCAACGGAAAGATATTGGTGGGGGACATTTTGGTCCTCTGGAATTATGATGGTGCCTGGTTGGGCGCATGCAAAGTCAATTTGATTATGAAAGAGAGCCAGCTGTAACAAGCTAGCTAGTACCGATCATCATTATTATAATATGGTCGATTTACATGTGATCCCAAAGTCTCGTATCGAACAAGTATAGTACGATTGTGAGATAAATTTCTTCTCAAATCGTAGTTATCATATATCTTCAAGGACGACTATGAAAGGAGAGGATCAAAAGCAAAGTACCAAAATGGTCCAACTTTTCAGAAGGAAATGGGATTAACTTTCGTCACTTGAGACCAGTGGCGGATCCAGGACTCATAAATTGGGTGGTCCTAATGTCAAATATCACTAAAAAATTTCGATCAAAATATTTAAAAGAAAATGCAATAGTTCATAAATCAGGTACATGATATATAATTTACAAGCTACTCGAAAATGCACCGACAAAATGATATATTTTGAAAACCTTGCATTTGAGCTTCATTTTCAGTACAAGAGAAAATGATAGCCCAAATTATGAACATATTGATAGTTCAAATTACAAATACGTCGATGTAAACAAAAATAATGGAAATGAGCTTTAAAAGTTAGAAATTTTGAATGAAACTTCAGAAAATGTTAAGTCATCCAACAATGCACGTTGAAGACTAATAAACTTTCTAAAATAGTATTCACATGATAAAATATATGTCGATTACGAATGAAATTTAACTACGTAATGCAATTAGGCTCACATTTTATTTACTAAAATATATTAAAAATAAGTAAAGCTCTTACCGGTTCAAAATTATTTTTGCATTCACCTAATATTATACATTAGTGTCGCCAAATAATAATAATATAAAACTAATTGGAAATTGAAGCATTTTTTTTTTCAACATGAGCTTGCGTTTTGTATAACCATTATAAGAATAGTTATGTGGTGGATTCATAAAAATATAAAAAAAAAAAAAAAAAAGTTATGTGGTGGGGTACATGGTGCAACAGATTCGCACACACAATTCAGCCCAGTCATTGGGCCCAACATAGGGGCTATGTGTGGAAACGGGGTACGGCCGGATTTCAACTTTTTTCTCAGATCTTAATCAGCATTCAAAACGGCAGCGTTTGTAGAAGATTGGTCATCTTCCTCAGTGACAAATCTGCAATTACCGCAGCTAGCCGATTCTTTCATAGCCGCGCTCCTTCCTTGTTCCTCCACGCTCTTCTTCCTTCCACCACCCCCTGGAAGTTTGGGTGGTCCTGCTTTCCCTCACGCTCTCTTTTCCTTCTTCCCCGCCTCTTCCTTCTCCTCATATTCACGGAAGCTCTCTAGAGCTTGGGTGGTCCCGGAACCACCCAGGACCACCCTTGGATCCGCCACTGCTTGAGACAATAAAACCTCCATATAAGCAGAGACGTGACTGAGAATTCGGAGGCTTAGTTCGAAATTTTTATCGGAGTCCTTAAACAATTTAGAAAATTCATAGCAACTACTTTCTATGCCGAATGTATTAATGATAAAAAGGTAAATTTGGAAATAAAAATAGCACAAACTAATTGAAATCCATATGCAAAGTGTATTACGAACAAAGTACTAATAAAAAAAAGATTCAAAAATTAATAAATTAAAAACCTTTAATATCTGATACGTGATAATGTCGAATAACAAAACTTAACTGTAAAACATTTCTCCTTACAACATAGGAAATTTTTTTTAATTAAAATAAATATTAATTATTAGAGACATAATACTTTGAAAAAAATTTAAAAAAATTAAGGTGGGGCCCTCTTGAAGTGGGGGCCCGGTTTGGTGTCTCCGACCGGAAACCCGTCAATGGCGGCTCTGCATATAAGCATACTCTATAATGAAATAATCTTATATAGTTCAAATATTTCTTGATCCCAATTCGAGATCAATTTTTGGAATCCTCTTCTTAGAAATTTGCCTCAATAGAGTTATATTTACAATAAGACAAAAAATATAGTATTTAATACTACAATAAAAATTTAAGATAAAGTCAAATCTCTATCCATTGTTGTATGAGATTAGAGATCGCTTGGGTGGCATGGTTGTTTTTTTAAGAAGAAAAATGAAAAAACTCGATACTAATTGATGTCAAGCAATAAAATATAGATTTACTATCATAACAAGGAAAAAAACTCATATAATGTCGGTTAGGTAAGAAATTCCTTAGGAAAGAAATTAAGTAAAAAATGTATTTGTCTAGTCATATCTCTCTTAAAGAATAAACTTCTATAGTCATAAAAATTATGTGGTCCCAAACTTATGATTATATTGAAGTTTTATTGTATCATGTTTTCCAACGCTATGTGAAAAACACGGAATTATATATCTAGAAGGTAATTCTCAAAATCGTGGCTATGGATGATATCATACGATTCACAGTGTGACAGTCAAATTTTTTCTATTTTTTTTAAGGGGAATTAGCCAATTTGCCCCCCTTAACTTGTACCTTAGTTTTGATTTGCCCCCTTAACTTGCACTTTAGAAAATTAACCCCCTTAACTTTTATTATTGGCCAATTTCCCCCCTCATCCGTCCAAAATTAACCCAATTCCATCAAATTGAGTTATGTAAGCTATATGTGATGGACATCTTGTCATGTTTTTTGCTCTTCTTCTTTGTCAACTTCTTCTTAAAACTAGCAACGCCAGCAATGGCGTCGACGAACTTCAACCTAATCAATAACACATGAATGTCTCAAAGGTGGTGCATGATGAAAAAAGCTCTTCACGTGCAAGTCACGTGAGTATATTTAACGGAAAATTAGATGAAAGTCTCTTAATTTTGAATGCGAGGGGGGAAATTGGCCAAAAATGCAAGTTAAGGGGGTTAATTTTCCAAAGTGCAAGTTAATGGGGCAAATCAAAACTACGGTACAAATTGAGGGGGAAAATTGGCTAATCACTAATCACGTTTACAATCTTTCAAATTAGCTGAAGTAGTGGCGGACCCAGCCTGGTGCGAGCATCAGCGATCGCGCCCGTGCTCGCCGGAAAAGGTATAGAATGGGAGCGGTTCTGCATGGCTCTGCTGCCCTGACTTCCCCTTCCCCTGACCTGTGATCTCCATTGAAATTCAGAGGTGAGAGATGGCCAGCTGCTTTGTGTACGTGCGCGAACATGGAAGAAGATGCTGGCTGTTTTCTGTCCCAAAAGCGGCATAGTTTTCGTTACACTGATAACAACAATCACAAAAAATTCTTCCCTGACTTATTATTCCTAGCCCAACCCTTCTCAAGGAAGCCCATCAATCTTACCCCACTGCCGCTACAACCTCCACCGAGCCTTTTCGTCGGCCATATATAGTGGAAAATTATGCTCCCCTGGTACACAATTCTTGGGTCCTCCATCGAGCTGAAGTGGTAAAGGATGTTACCTGTACATGGCTGTACATCGATGGTGTTGTGTTAGATCCCGTATCCCATAATGGAAATTATTAAGTGCAAATTATAACCACAAGTACGATCACGATTAATATGTCCGTATAGTTCCAATAGTTTATTAGACTAGAGAGCATCAAAATCAGTCCAATTCCTAGGCCTTCTCGAAGCTCATGGTCCAACAGATTGAGTTGCTCACAAACAATTATTTGGGCTTGGACACTGGCATGATAACTATGGCTATAAAATCAGCTCGCCCACATATGGCACATTTGATGTTGGATCGAACGTTTAAAGTAATTCACTTCTGATCACGACCTGTTTGTACTGCCGATAACAACTCCAAATTTTTGTATACTTACAGTTTTACATTATTCTCTCTCACTGGTTGAGATTCTTCCTTTTTGATTTATGTCATGTCCTTCGATTACATTGGACCAGGTGTGTGTGGTGGCACTGGCATATATTTTCCGATATACAGCTTTATTAATGTCATATCTCTGAATATCCAATTAGATATAAGACTTTTAAAAGACCAATATATTTCCTGCTTGTTAGGAGGACCACCTGCTGGAACTTATAACCCTGGAATCATGCAGCATTTTGAAGATTGGTCTTATAGATATTGAATATATCATCACAAAAGGACCACTGTTAACTATAAGATTTTAGGATCTCCCAAATTCTTGCCCCGTTAACAAGTGATATCCCAATCAATTTCAGATCATTAGTTTCCCCATTTACAGATTTGGGCTTGATCAAGTTGGTTAGAGCTAGTGTAAACTGTACCAGCACCAGAGTTCGAAATCTTCTATTGTTATATGTTTTTCTTACAATATGAATGAGATATAATGTGATTGTTGTGACATTTTTGTCCAGAGAATATATATGACTAAGTGTAAACCAGGTTGGAAGAGATAGATTCTAAAATGATGAAGTGGGCACCTTGAAAATATTCAATCGCAAACATTTTGAAAGGTACTCTCCACATAAGAAGTCGGGGATAGCTGCTTCGTTTATGGGTCTATTTTTCTGAAATCTCATTATCGTTATCACTATCCAGTGCATTTTGTGCTATGTATGGCTCTTAAGAAGATATATGCCCTTATCAGTCCAAAGAGGAAAAGAGACACAAAAATAACAAAAGCTATATACACAAGACCTCCATCGAGATCCTATCCTATCCAACTAAACTAGCATATGCATGGAGCACCTGTTGACTCCAGTATTAATACTACACGTTCTACATTCAGAAACAAACAACTTCTGCATTTAGCCAGAGGTTTTTGGAGTTTTGTTCGGAAGAAAGATCCGGACACCTAATTCCAAAGATCTGACATTGAATACAAACAAACAAATATCATCTCTGCATGCATGCATGCATGCAATCCGATTACCCAAGCACATCCTCTTTGGCCCTTTGCTTTGTCCAAAAGATCCCCTAGTCAGTCTTCATATGACCAACGTGTGATCAGACATAGAGTGCCGTTTGATGCTTGGGTATTGTTTGGTGCATACAATAGTCTTATATCGGTAAGGGGAAAGTGACACCAATGCCAAGGTTTACAATCCCCTTTTTTTTAGTCCCTTTAGGGCCGGGGTCAATTCTCCAAAGTGATTTTCTTGTAACTAGGTCAACAGTCAACTTACTTTTCTTTGTAATCCCTTTTCACATTAGGTCGGAAAAATTAAGTCATATATATTTAAGTTAATTTGATGTCTTACATATGAAACTTATGAGTGTGATGTTCATATATAATGCGTCCCACAATTCAAGAGAGAGGAAGAAATAATGAGAACCAATAAAGTGCAATTGGGTCCCACAGAAGGAGATGGAACTCATATCTATTAATCATACTAATCTGGCTTGATTCCTCTATATAGACATCAAACTTAGCATAGCTATTAACCATGCATATGTATTCAAACGTAGCTTAACACACCATACTTATAAAATGACAAGTCAATAATAATAGTTGAAACAAAAAATCAAGAAAATATAAAGGAATACTACTTTCCTTGAATTCCCCTCTCTCCTCTTATGCCTAGAGATTCTCCATTTTTTGTGGTTGCAAAACGAGACGAATCATGGCTCATTGCTTCTTTATAGATTCGCCAACTGGCTGATGGCTCCACTAGTCCACTACTATTTATACCCAACATTGTAGCTATACATTTCCTCATCAGCTATTTTGATTAATTATTAGCTACTAGCTAATTAAGTATGGCCTCAAGCTCCCTAAAGAAGCACAGCTCCAGCTCTTCATGGACGCCGAAGCAGGACAAGCTGTTCGAGAAGGCGCTGGCCTTGTACGACAGAGACACCCCGGACCGGTGGCAAAATGTGGCCAAGGCTGTCGGAGGGAACAAAACAGCCGACGAAGTGAAGAAGCACTATGACATCCTTCTTGAGGATCTCAGGCAGATCGAGTGCGGCCGAGTTCCTATTCCCAACTACAAGTCCTCGTACGGAAGCAGCAACATCAATGTTGATGAAGAAGAAAGGTCAGTTACATATGATCATCTCTATCTCAGCATGCTTTAATCAAGTCACGTCTTGTTAATTCCAAATTGCGTAACTATTACTACTTGCTTGATTTGCAGGCTTTTGAAGTATTTGAAGCTGCAGTGAAGTCCAAAGTCATGAGGATCAATTTACTACATATATTTGCACAACACAAAATGTGCATCGATGTTTACTTATGTTATTTCAAGTGATCTCCAGTGTAATCGATCTTTATGTTCGTACGTTCTTCTGTAATGCAACTCCTCATGGTGAAATTCCATGATCTTGTCTGAAACCAGATTAAGGACTATTATCACGTTTCCAGTAAATTCATATATAGTTTTTTATTGGCTTTTAATTACCAACCAATTGTAGCCTCCTTCTAGCAAATCTAACACAACTAATTAAGTTTGACCTTGACCAACGAAAGCAACCTTCAAGTCAACTTTCTAAATGATTGGAATATTTCTTGACTCGTTACACCTCTTGAATCATTCAAGATTGGATAAATCACACAGACTAATTTGTAATTAAAATTTGGCAAAATGGGATAAACACACATACAAATTATTTTTTTTCAGATGCTACCCACTTTATATTTTTTGGTTGAATAGGCTCCATGACTAAGCATCCAAGTCATCTACTTTCTATGTATAGTGATTTTGTAGTATTTACCTTCCTAAAACACCCATATTGAATTTATTCGTAGAATTTGTTAGAATTAGCAACTTACGAAAACCTGAAATATTACACTAATTGTAATACACTAAACCGAGAGACTAGAACAAGCTAATGACTCTACATGGGGAATTCCACCAAATATTTCAAAACATCTGAATGTATCCACCTAAAATTGGAAAACAGCTAAACATATTCATTTGAAATTAGAAAACACACCAAATATCCCAAAACACTTGAATTTATTCATCTGAAGTTGGAAAACAGTTAAACACATCCACCTGAAATTGAAAAACACTGAACATATCTACCTGAAATTATTATAAATAACCTAATATATCGGATAATAAAACCACCATAACTTCTAGAATGTAAACCACTAAAAAGGTCTAGGTGGAATCCTAATTTAAATTCAAAAATATCATTAACTTTGGACATAATTTGGATTTGTTACTGATGAAGAGAAATCCACCCGCTTGGATATTCCATCATTATATCAGGTTCCTTTTTTTAAAAAAGCTATCAGGTTATTGATTATTCAATTTGTAACATCATTTTATTTTTGTGGAAAAAAATGGCATAAATTAATATGTTAGTTTACATCATAACAAAACTACTAAATGCTAAGTTTTATTCTACAAATAATATGTATCTAGGTATAAGTATAATAACTACAAATATTTTGATTTTATCTCACACCACTCTTAAATTTTGGAAAGAAAACACCAAACTCCATTTTGTCAGGAAGCATGTGACTTCGAAGTAATGGTATCATGATCCAATTTTCAATACTATCAGTAGTATATATAGTTGTGTTTTCAATTTTGGCAGTTTAGTACCCTAGACTTGCGATATATCTACTCCATTTTGTCAGTAACCAAACTGCAAGAAGAAAAGACGAGAGACAAACGATATCGTTGACTGTATTAATATTATTCTGCTACAATTGATGTACAGTGTATAACCATAAAGCATATTCATGGTAAAATGTACAGCAATCTCAAATTAAGCTTCTTTAGTGTTGGCGCGAATATCTTCCGATATAGAAGCCAGAATCATCTTCAGCTGCTTGTTGTAAGCGGACGGTCGCTCGACCTGAGCAAGGTGATTTGCTTTCGCTATATAGTGCAGAGATGTCCGGTCTCCCATTTGCCTGCAGTTAATTAATTGTATATTATATATCACGGTTTAACTTTGAAGTCCAAATTAAAGACTCTAGCTATTTGAAAAATCCTGTCGATGAAGTAGAACATACTTGATGAGGTTGGTGACTGTTTCCATGGGGTAAATCGTGTCATTCTCTCCCCACAATAGGTAAACCTTCTGAAATACATACATACACTATTTAACTAATATTCAAGTAGTATGTCACATGTTGTTACAGTGACATAATTAGCAACCCAAAAAAGTCCTCAATTAAATAACATGAAACCTGTGGGTAAGCAACAGAGGTAGGGTCCTTGTCATCAACGACCAATGCCTCCAGAAGTTCTCTTTTCTCCTTTATGTTTAGATCCATAACCTGCAACAAATTGTCTAATTAGCCATCCCATTAACCGATACTTGAACCGATTAAATTAAGTGTGTCTAATTTGGCTACTTTAATTTTAACCGAACCAACACATGTTTTTTTTTTTGGTACAGCAGCGTGCGGGATTTTCGATATCAGGAAGAGAAGACAAAGTGCCTCTAAACCAACTAGTCAGCGTCTGATGGTTACGTACCTCCAAAACGTCTTTGCAAATCCAAGCGGGCATATACGGAGACTTGTACGAAGCGATTTCGTGCATGTACCTCACGCCCTCGACGGAGCCCGGCAGCAAGAAATCCGACCAGCTATTGAACCCAAGCCTCCCAAGCATGTCCTCGCTTATCGACCGAGTCATGGCCACAACTGAGCCAGTCACCACAATTGACTCGACCAGCTCGGGGTACAACTCGGCCATGTTAAACGCAATCATCCCTCCGTAGCTCCACCCCACCACGATGCACTTCTCCACCCCGAGCTTCATCAGACCCTTCGCCACGCACTCTGCCTGGAAAGTTGGTGACCGGTCGGTCTTATCGGTGGTGGACCCGCCGAAGAAGAGAAAATCCGGAACGTAGACGGAGTAGCTTTTGGTCAATGACGGTACTTGAAATTGCCATGAGAAAATACCGTCGATCGAAAAGCCGTGAAGAAACACCACGGCTGGCTTCGGTTTGTTTTCGGTTTTCTTTGGGAGTTTTGAAGGGGTCCAGAATCGCATCACGGTTCCGGGCTCGATTTCGACGGTTTGAGGTCTCACTCCGGAGAGTTTCATGATCCATCGCAAAATGGGCATGTATATTGTGAAAATGTTCACCATACTTAGCTATATCTTTCTCTTTGGTCTTTGGTCCTCTTTTCACTACTTGTAGAGTCTAAATAATTTATAGTGTGCATACATGTGTTCAATGACAATAATATAGTAAGACTCAACATATGATTAATAGTTAAAGTTAGTATTATAAGATACATATGTATTATAATTTTTTATTTAAGGGTCTTATATTACACCTAGCTAGAGTACAGTTATTGCTTTATAATACTGAGTCACGACTAGCATTTCTAATTAATTAGAAACTATTACCATTTAGTCACACTTTAATAGCTTAATGTCCAGAAAAACTCATAACAATCTAGTTTTAACCATTTAGTCCTAAATACCACATGACATTTTTCGAGAGACTGAATTGTTTTCCACTCCTAATGCTCTTCTTGTGCCCTTCATTCTTTAATAAAAGTAATAATTCTCAATTTATTTATTCATCGCTAAGCTTCAGACAAATAGGCTGACGCCGATGGACTTCTTTGGCGACATCCACTTCACTGACACCGTCAATCGCCAATCGGTCATTGATTTCACTTTCTCTCTTCTCTGAGTCGGAAGCTCTACTCTCTCTTGAGTTGCAAGAAAAAATGACGGAATGGTGACGTCAGACCCCAAACCCCAAGTTCCGCCGCCTTCGCCACCGCCGCTGGCAAACAAGATAAATAAAGTGAAAGCTTTTTGGCTTTTGTTGCTTCAAGAATAAGCTCTCCACCAACCTAAAAAGCTCTCCGTTTGACAACTTCTCAACACAAAAACAAATGAGGTAACGTTAATCAGCTGAAATCATCACGCCTGGCACGCCTCAACAACCCCAAATTTTTTGTATTCGAAAACTTTTATAATCGTTTTCTCTGCACAATACCAGCATAAAGAAAAGAAACTCTTCTTTTTGTTTTTGATGCCTTCTTTGATTTGCTTTTGTCTCCTTCTCCATTTTTCCCACCTCTTTCGCTCTACAGAAATCAACCGTTTCACTTTTGCTTTGTCTCTACCCTACGGACTTGAAGTAACCCCAAAAGTTCCAAGTAAAATTGACAATAGATTTTCTTTGGTTGGGATTTTGCCTCCATGTCGACAACAGTTGATAAAGATAAATTATCTCGATGGGGATATGTTCATAATTTGTATTTGTATCTTACCGTACAAATTTGGTATCAATGATCGATTTGGTTGTTTGGTTATTGTTAAGATTTCTTGCTTACTGGTTTATGGAGTTCAATTTTGATGGTCAAAAGTGTTAGCTGATAGAGATTAATTAGCTGAGGTATTAGAGCATTCGTTAGTAGTGCCAGCTGTCAATAGGGTGTTAGAGGCTAATTATGTGCGTGGAGCTGCTATATAAGCTTCTATTGTAATTATCAAAGAGACATTCTGTTACAATCAATAGAAGACGCATTCTGCAGATTCTCTTTCTTTTCCTCTTGACCTTTCTCTGCTCAAGCTCTCTTGAACATCAATGGCGGTTCTTGTTTTCACCACTGGTACCATGACTTCGATCAAAAACTTCTGTTTTCAGCAAGAACAAGAAAATATTTTTGCATTTTATATTTTACATAGGGTTTGCATTAACAGTTGTTGTGAAATTTGCAGGAATTGTTGTAAAATTTGCAGGAACAATTGTGAAACTTACAACAATTAAAAAATGCATGAACAATTGTGAAATTTGCAGGAATATTGTGAAATTTGGTGGAACAGTTATGAAAATTGAAAAATTGATGGAAAGTTTTCAAAAATGCAGGACAGGAACTGTTCCTGAATTTGTAGGAACAGTTTATGAATTCGCAGGAACTATTGAAGAAATTTGTAGGAACAAGAACTGTTGAAGAAGCATTTTGCATAAACAGTTGTGAAATTTGCAGAAACAGTTGGCGTGTGTTTCACACGTACCCCTAGTTGAATCTGGATTTCCGTGAGCTGATGGTGGTCCCATATGCCACTAAATGGTAAAATTATGATTTTTTGGTAAAAATAAAATGAGATAGATTTTTTGATAACACTTTCATTTTCATAGGACTTTTTGGTAAGAATAAAATGAGACAGATTTTTTTATAACACTTTCATTTTCATAGGACTTTTTGAGCATAACCCCAATTAATTATTACGAACCCCAATTAATTATTAAGACCCTTATTGAAAAAATTATAATATTAATACATATGTATTATATATATTTTTTATTAAGGGTCTTATATTTCACCTAGCTAGAGTAAAATTATTGTTTTATAATATCTTTTTTTTAGATCAATAGAAATATATTATAGAAGCGTTTGGCGAAACCAAACAAAGGAGTACAAATCAGACATCGACCGAAACTCCTAACAGGACCCATAACTTCACTGCAACTAGGCAGCAGGAGCAAGCCAATTCGCTAGAGAAGGCATCAGTACAACCGGAAAAGATAAATTTGACCGATTAACTACATCTATTACAGGACAACTAAACCACTAAATCAACTTAACAACTAAACCGGCATAGCATGGTGAACCTGAACCCCGAAGCCCTTCAAGGAGTCTGAATCTGACAATTGCACAAGCCGCCACTAGCTCGAATTAAGCAAACAAAACCGGCCAAGCCTGGTAGAAGGGAAACCCGAAACTGCACAAGCCGCCACTAGATCTCACCCACTGCACAAGCGGCAACTAGAACGAGTGAGATCTAACCTGCTAACCCAAAACCTGAAAAAACACCGGCCAAGCAAGGCAAATATCGAGATTCGATGCCTATCAAAACAATCGGAAATAAAATTACACCCGCCGCCACTAGATGGAATCCATCACAACAGACCAAATAAGTTAAAATCGAACTTAGATCTTCCATTATTCGCCTTGTGCAAGACAATGATTTGCACACCTTTATTCAAACGAGAAGCCTGCAAAATACATAAAAGCAAAAACATGAAAAAAAACTACAATCCCCCGCGACTAACCCCACAAAGAGGGTTAAACCAGGGGAGAAGGATATCAGATCTAGAAAGAGGAGGAAGGGTGGCCAGCCGACCAGAGCCGCCGTTGACGTAGTGCAACTCGGACCTCCAGCACTAGGCCCCCCACTTCAAGTGGGTCCCCCAATAATCTTTTTTAAATTTTTTTAGTGTATTAAATATATAATATTTATATTTATAATTAAACTTATTAAAATTATATTATACATATTTAATTACTATTCCTTCCGCTTTTCGTCCAAATCTACACAAAATCTAACCTAAAGCTGCTTCTCCATCCTTTAATCCAAGTTGCGTCTTCATCTAGTTAAATTCAAGATTAGTTTAATGCTTTAATCAAATATCTTAGTTGAATTTCAAAACTTTCCTACATATACAAAATTATTGTTGATGGAATTATTATTTTTTTCCTATCAATACTTTGTTCGTAATACACTTTGCATCGATTCAATAATCTTTCTAAAGTTTGTTATTATTTTAGTTTCAAATTTACCATTTTATTAGTATATTGTGCATAAAAAAATTTGGTATGATTTTTTAGAAGATAGATTGAAGGGTCTCAGTAAAATTTTAGAACCAGGCCTCTAAATTCTCAGCCACGGCTCTGCAGCCGACCCCAAGGCAAGCCAAGGGGCCGGCGGCGGCGGGGGGTTTTTGGTTTTGGGGTTTTTTGAGAGAGAGCGGCGGCGGCTAGGTATTGTTTTTCACTTACTCTTTTTGATTTAGAACCTCCAAGCTTACAACTTATTGATTATCGACTAATTTGAATTAGTATCTATAATTCATCTATAACATTGTTTGGTCTAAAAAGGCCGGAAGTCATGAACATTTCTAATTAATTGTTAGAGCATTTATTTATATATCTAGGCTTCCGAGGCTCTATCTTTAACTCCTTAACTAGCGAAGGTGGAGTTTAGTAACTGAGGAACGATTTTAATTGTGAAGTTTGGACTGAATTTTACATGTACCATCTTTTTAAATGGTAATTGCGTAACTGAATGATTACAATTGTGAAAATTAAATATCGAAAAGTCGGCAATGATGGCAATATAGATGAACACCAAAGTCGGTACATAAATTCTATGTTTTAGTAGTCTACGGATTAGGTGATATAACAGCCAGCTGCAAAACAAAATAAACAAAAATAAAGACATTTGACGATCAACATTCCCACATAAGATAAACCGTAAACTACTAAATTCGCACACAAATATGTTGCAACAATAATGCATTTATGTGGGAATAGTGATCATCAGATTTCTTTATTTTGGGAATAATGACGAGCACCATTCCCGGACGGATCGGATCGGAAACGAGGGTTCCAACTTCCGTTCCAAAAAAGTTCGGAATGAAATTTTAGTTCCAAATTCGGAATCTTTGGAAATCGGAAAAAATTCGGAATTTTTCGGATCGGAATTATATCGGAAATTTTGGAAATAATTCGGAATTATTAGGTTCTCAAGATGAAATAAGATAAAATAATATACAAACTACGCTTACGAGATGAATACATAGTCTAAAGCAAGTAATAAATGTGTCTACGAGTAAGAATAAGCAAAATTGAAGTAAATATTATGTATTCTAAAATATATTATGAACTATACAATAAGTAAATTATTACAAAACATATGAAATGCATTCTATTTTTTTATCGGAATAGGTTCGGAAATCTTCGGAAATAAGTCGGATCGGAAAGTCGGAACTTTCGGATTGAAAAGGCACGTTCCAATTTCCGTCCAACTTCTTTCGGAATTCTTCGGATTCGGAATTTTTTGGCATCGGATCGGAATTTTTCCGTTCGGATTGGAATTTCCAATCCAACTTGCACCCCTAGGTAGCTTTTCTAATTTGAGTACAAATTTACTAATTTGTTGGCCGAGTTTCTATGGACTATAATAATAATGTCTCAATACTGTATGGGTACTATAGTTCTCACTAGCATAGTACCCATATAGTCTATGTATCGATACATTGTCGTACGCTTATATTATCAATAATTCTCTTATAATTAATACAACCGTAATTCAATCGGCTCTACCCTAGAAGTCCAACTCTGAATCCTCCTCGCCCAAAAAACCCAATGATATCTTCGACAAAGGGGTTTGGCGATGACAAACATGTTTGAGAACTCAGAGTCCAACTCCGAATCCTCCTTGCCTAAAACATCCTCATCGTCACGACGCATCCACAAAAAATCAAAAACAAAATTGAATACAAAGGTAACAGAAGAACCCAAGCAAAATGAGAAATTTGAATTATCCAAATCTGATATAAATATTCTTGGAATCACTCGGAGCAGATTGGTCTGATTGTTCTTCAATCTATCCATTCCATGGCCACGGTGGCTCGAGCTACTTTCTACGAGCTGAGGAGAATTGCTCCATTTCAATTTAGATGCGCGATGACTGTGATTGGTCAAGCTCGCCTTTAATTTTCGGGCATCGCCAACTTAGGCGGACTACAGTTCGACAGAGCGATGGATGGACGAAGGCGGAATGACAAAGTAGAACTGTTGCACGTGGGAGTTAAAATTGTGGATTTTGGAGCACGGGTGTTTTGAGGATTTAAATTTCGAGATCTCTTTGAAGCTAACAGAGGTGTTTCAGTACGGGCACGACGACAAACACAGTTGAATATCTGCCCACAAATGCCCGCGCAATTTGGCCAAAAATTGTTGAAAAAAATCTTATTTTAGACAATTTTCCCCTATGTAACATGGTCATGTACTGTACCACATTAACCTTTTCTTTGGCTCCATGAACCTTATTACATCAAGAGATAAACTAATTCATCCGTTGTATTATTCTCATAAAAATAGTGCTCTAGGCATTCACACCAAATGTACAGAATACACATTAATTTCAGTCGCCAATCCATCAATAATCTATTTAGTCTTGGCGTTTAGAATCTTCAGATATAGAAGTGAGAATTTCCTTCAGCCGCTTGTTGTAAGCAGAGGATTGCTCCACGTGTACAAGGTGGCACGCCTTCTTTATTGAATGCAACGTCGTCGATTCGCCCAATTGCCTGCAGTTCATTTTCTCATGTTTACGATTTAACAATAAATTAATGTTAGGAGTTTTTATTTTTAAAAAATGCAAAAATTAATTCTTAATTTAAAAAATATCACATTTTTTCTTTTAAAATTTTCAATTCTATACAAAACACCTAACTAGACTCAAATACCCTGAGGGCCTATTTGGTTGTCGCCATCTATCACCCCCGTTTGCAATGGGCACCGTCTACCATGTACTGAACAAGTGATGAGATTTTGGTGATTTGATAACAAAGTGACAAAACAAGCAACTAAATGAGGGATTTGGGCACCACCATTCACACAGCTCAAGTTTCCGTGATGGAGGCGGAGACGATCCTGGAAAAGATGTCTTTGTTGGTGAATCAAACGACGAACTGGTACTTGGGGGTGTTGTAACTGTTCTTCTCCTTATTGATGAGGCAGATCCAAGCACGCTAGTCAATCTTCCCCTGGCGACGGTGCTTGTACTTGACTTGGAAGTGCTTGAAGTAAGTTACGAGACTTCCGGGATTTGACGGAAACCACAAAAATCATTTGGGGTTTGAATGGAGATTTGAAATTAGTGCATTTAAAGTCTTATAATTTGAAATTTCATCGTTTGTTTACTCTTGGATTCTCCATTTTGCCGGCGGAAACTCCAGTGTAGCCCAAAAGAATATGGACATAGGTAGTGGTGATTTGGGTTGTCGAGAAAGTTGTGAGAGATCATGGTGGGTGGTGGTAATGGCAGCGATGGCCAAATGGCTCCTAAGGGTATTTAAGTTAAGTTAAGTGAGATTTTCTTTTTGTATAGAATTGAAAATTTTATATAAAAAAAATGATATTTTTGAAATTAGAGATTAATTATTGCATATTTTTGATAAAAACTCATATAAATTAGTCCAATTCTCTTGACAGCCACAAATTCAATGCGAACGGAAAAAAATTAACATACTTGACGAGGTTGGTGGCTTGTTCCATGGTGTATATTTTGTCACTCTCTCCCCACAAAAGATGCATCCTCTGCAAGAAATATCATTTGGAGAATTAACATCCTCCCAACTCATATCTAAATACTGTCAAGTACTGATATATTAAAAAAAAAAAAAAAATCCAACCTGTGGGTAAGTAGTTACTTTAACTTCCTTGTCATCTACGACCAATGCCTCTAGAAGTTCTTTCCTCTTCGGTATGTTCGTATATGTCGCCTGAGTATTCATATTGATATAAAAATTTATATATAACTGAGATAAAATTAAATAGTTGATCATATGTAAACCGTTCAAAAATTGATCAAATTAGATGGTTTGAGGTAGGTTAGTAACATTGTAAGATTTTCATATATTGAACCGAATATAACCAAACCACAAATGACGGTCAGTGAAATAGTAGTTTCAATTTTAAGACAGTAGTTTCAATTTCAAAAAGTTTACCGTAAAATGTATGTCAAAACTTGTGTCCCAACTTGAAACAGACTTCAAAATGACCTTCTTTCTTTTCTTTTATTTATTTTTTATTTTTTTAATTTTTTTTAATTTTTTTTAATTTTTTACATTTGCTATGCAATCCCAAGTAAAGGGCCAGCTGAAGTATCAAAAATCAATTCAATGTAACTGAAAAGAATTCTCAAATTAATTAGAAGGAAAATCATCTAACTAATAGTGAGATACCTCCAACAGGTGTCTGTAAACCCAATCAGGCAGAGGCGAAGACTTGTACTGAGCGATTCCGTACATGTACTTCACACCCTCGACCGTGTCTGGAAGCAAGAAATCCGACCAGCACTTGAACCCGACCCGTTGAAGCATTTCGTTGGTGATGGACCGAGTCAACGTCGGAACGGCCCCACTCAACACGATCGACTCCACCAACTCCGGGTACAGCTCCGCCATCTTACACGCGATCATCCCTCCGTAGCTCCACCCGACGACGGTGCACTTCTCCACCCCAAGCCTCATCAGACCCTTCGCCACGCACTCCGCCTGGAACGCCGGCGAACGGTCTGATTTGTCGGTGGTGGACCCCCCGAAGAAGAGGAAATCCGGGACGTAGACGGAGTATTTTTTGGTCAACGACGGCACTTGAAATTGCCACGTGAAGATGCCATCCAGTGCAAATCCGTGGAGGAACACCACAGCGGGCTTCGATTTCTTCCGGTTCTTGTTTTCGGATTTTTTCAATTTCTTCGGGAATTTTGAAGGAGCCCAGAACTTCATGACTGTTCCAGGCTCGATCTCTATTGTCCGGGGTCTCACCCCCGACAGTTTCATGACCCCATGCATAATAGGCTTGTATATTGTGAAAATGTTCACCATATCTCTCTTTGTTAGTTTCTTTCTGCGTTGGTTTTTTTCTCTAATTGTGCCATATATCTATAAATAGATTGTGCACTAACGTGCTCTCCACATGACAGTCTGATAATAATATTATTATCATGACAATAGATGTAACACATGTTATAGTCCATATTATAGCAAGGAATACACCTAGCTATAGGAAGTACAACTTAAGTTATAATTTACAAATAGCATTTTATATGTATAATATCTGAGAGTCCATGCCTGTTATGTTTTTCTCCGCCATTTGTTGGTTGTAATACAAATATTAATATCTTGGCTACCGAGTCCAAATTATGTTGCACATTAGAAACTAAAATAATGATATTTACAATTCAAAATAATCATTATGTATTTCGATTTTTGTATATAATAGACTTGGCGATGCTTGAAGAATTAGATGTCAGGAGAAAAATAATGATTACTTATTCAAGCTTTGTCGTCCAATTCTAAACTCCTTTTTTCAGTACCACTTGTAACAAAAAAAGAATAACATGGCTTTTAATCAAGATTCTTCGCCAAAGGGCAATCTCAACTAATTCTATAAAGAAAGCACAGTAATTATATGGTCTGATTAGAAATTGGAAACCGTGTCAGATGTGTATTATTTAAAGTCATAGAAGAGATTATATACAACGCAAGGTCCAATAATTGATTATGTTAATTTCCTAGGTCGGTCAACCATGAACCTGTGAAAATGCAAAAACACAGGCATGGAATTCTCTGTTCTTAAGTTTGCTTTGTTTTGTTTATTGAATCAACATGATCCTTTTTGGCATTCTACGTGGAATCGGTTACCAATAATAGTTGTAGAAACCTGCAAAGAAAAATTTGTTTGTTTATGTCTCTAAGGACAATAAAGTTTCTGCCATCCAAGAAGGGAACTGGAAATGGATCAACCCGCGGAGCCAATAGGCTTCAAGTTGGCCAAAACCAAGACTGCTACCGCTTGGAAGAGGAGGGGTAAGACTGTCACTTTCACCGGCTGGAAGGCTACCGCTAGGAAGAGGAGATAATATAATGATATTCAAAGTCTAAACCAGTCATTTTGCAATTCGAGTTTTCTATATGATACGTCTGAAGAAGCATGCTGCTGAATTAGTTCTAAAGAGAAAAATAATAATTAATCAAAGTTTTGTGTTTGTTGTAAAACGGACGGAAAATATAAGTGGCGGAATGTAAAGGAGACACAGTATTTAACGAGGTTCGGCAATTGTGCCTAGTCCTCGGGGCGGTAGTGCTAGTTTCTCTCATTATATGAAAATGCTGGAAATGTAAATATAAGATACACAGTATCTCCACTACTTCTCTCCCCTGGTCTGAGCCCTTCTATTCGGTTGTTGATGTGTGTTTAATGAAGGAGCTACCTCCTTCTTATATAGGCAAAGACAAGCCTAGTGGAATGGTAGATGGAGATTGGTTGGTGGTGCATGTGTGGGCATTCACCCAACAAACATTCTACAACACTCCCCCTTGGATGCTCACAAATGCACATGAATGCTTCTGAATACTCCGCCCTGGATTGTACTCATTAATTTCTTTCAAGGCTGTAACGGCGCACTCAAATACTTGATTGCTCCCCCTGATGAACATCGTCACAGCTCTGCAAGTGATCCGGGAATGTTGAGGTTGAATCTGGCTGGATCCTTGAATATCACCTTCATCTTTGCTCCTTTAAGCATGTGAAAGGCAAACCGTCGGGTCTTGAAAAGAGAAGATCCATTTTTCTCTACATATCCTCGGTGCAATTCATCTTTCAAATTCCCGCCTTCTTTCCAGCAATGGCTTCCTCCTCCAATGTTTCTCCTGATTTGACTCTTGCTCCCCCTGGAAATACTTCGCCAAGTGTTAAGATTTGGCTTCCCACTTTTGATTCCAGTACAGGCCCGCTTACTGTAAAAAAACTCAGTGATGCGCAATGATGGTACTGCATCAATAGTGGCCTGGAACATCTCGACTCGGAGGATGAGATGTGCTAGCGAGCGTTTGAAAAGAGGCCATGACCCGTGCTATGGCTTCCTGTGTTCAGAGTGAGCGCAAGTGTCAAATCTGGCCAAGCGATTGGCGGCCCGAAACTATGAGGTAGAAGTGCTCAAGAAAGAGAATCAAGCATTGAGAGAAGCGAACCGAAGTTTGCATGCTATATGCAATCGGTACTCAACAGAGATGAAGGACAGTCTTGACTGGTAGAGTCCAGTCTCTGTTCTACGCGTAAGGATTCCTGATTGCACTCATTGTGGGACAATATCAATTCCAGGCCTTTGTGAAAAACTGTGTTACAAGTTTTGCCATATGCCTTGTAATCTTGTTTTTCTCATTTTCTTGTAAAAGACCCACTTGTAACCTATAAGGTTCACATTGGGTGGTGTTCGACGAACACGCTTTAAGAAATTCAAATCTGCCTGAATTGCATATTCCAACCATATCTCTGTATTTAGATCCCCATAGAGATATCTTGCAATCATATCCATAAGCTGCATATTCAGTTTTTCGGAAACTACCAAACTGGCAAGGTAGTGGAGCGTCATTGCGTCCATTACGAGAGAATACGTCTCATCGTAATCAATGTCAGGGCTAATGAGAGAAGCCTTTTGCCAGAAGGCGTGCCTTCGCACTGTTTCATTCTCATCATTATGCTTCCTTACGAAATCCCACATGTAATCTACAGGATTCACATTGGGTAGTATGGGAACTTCAGGCCCAAACACTTTTCGCTAAGGAGTCTAAATTGACCTGCATTGTTTCTTTCCATTTTCACCAATTAGTTCAGCGTTGTGCTTAATCAACGAACGCGGTTCGATATCGTCGCACTTTGTGATTCAGTGGCCACTGCATAAGCAAAGATATCATCGATGATTATCTCATTTCGATTCCACAAACTCTTCCGGACCGAGATCTCTGGATCCTCGGGAATTTGGATTTGGGGTATACCCTGGGACATCTCCCAGGACACTTCCATAATCCTGCGCAATTTATGAGTTAGATCGGTTGAGATAGCGATAGGATTCAATTGTGCCATAGTTCTCCTCTTCTGGGGAGTGAATCCATCGAACCGAGTCTGTCTCGCTTCTAGCCGAGGACGGAGTATTGGCTAGCCGCCGATGTACCTCGTTCATCATGAACGGAACATCCTACCGGGATGTCTTGTGCGTCCTAAGAGACATCTTCATTACAGGCTTGTTTGCAGCTGGTATATGTGATCTCGTCACTTTAGTTAGATCATAGAGGGTGTCTGGCTTATTTACACAACACTCTAAAGATCCGCACTTGCTTATCACATTGTGCGATGTGAGGATCAGGATGAGACATAGTGGGTACATCCACGTCAATTCACGTCGTTCTTCAGGTACGTTGACGTTCTTTCCTCCCCCTAACGGCGGGAAGACTGTCTCATCAAAGTGACAATTCGCAAAGTTTGCGAAAAAGAGATCGCCTGTCAATGGATGGAAACCATAACTGACAAAGATTTCCAAATTGAGGACCCATATTGGTACGTTGCGGCGGCGCAACTGGCACATAAACTGCACACCCAACATTGCGTAAGTACGGTGAATCATGTCCATACCCAGTAACCAACTGTAACGCTCAACATGAGTGGGTGGAGATGGGCCTCAGGCGGACCAATATAACTGCATGCAAAATTGCATAGTCTCATGCAGAAGCAGAAAGCTTGGTGCTGCACTACCAAGGTCCTTGCAATCATCTTAAGGCATTTTATGAGTGCATATGCGAGACTTGTGGGAACATAGGGAAAGATGTTCAACCACAATCCCAAGGGACATGCAATAATCATCGAAAGCCTTCGATATAAACTTTCTGGCGTTATCCGGTCTTCTAGACTACCACAGATAACTAGGGTGGTGAGCCCTCAACTTATGCCAGAGGTTTAGCAAATGCAGTATTAATGTGGACAGTAGTCATGTGACCAGCGAGTCGGTACATCAACCAAAACCATAAAATCTTTAAATGGTCCGCGTATTGGTTGGATTTGTCCACAAAATTTTCCTTAAATCCGCTGTAGAAAAGAAGGAGTATATTATCATCTTTGCAGGGGAGGCATTCCAACTTCTCCAATATACGCCTATAGATGTATAGGTGGGAGGTAATGCAAAGATTTTCCTTACCATTTTCTTTTAGCGGTAATGTTCTTCCGGAATGTGGTGAGTATAAGGCCTTTGTAGGTCTTCATGGAGGTATGAAGTTAGTAATATATCTCCATTCAGGGAGAATATCATGCGCATCAGCGCTGTTAGCCAGACAATTAACTTCCCACTGGACATACCTCAACATGTATTAATTGAATCGGTCACATGATCAAGGAAACTGCTAGTTCCAATTGATTCAATTAATTGATATTCGAGAACAAAATCCGGATAAGACTGAAGCTTCAATCCGGATGAGAGCAAAATCTGCCTCTCAATTAATCCCAACGACTTTTAGTCTGGATTTGATCAAAGAACATCATGCCCGATCATGAGGATCAAGGGACTTCAGGTTCCGATCTCTTGCATGATATGAAATATCAAATAATTGCAAGACTTCATTGCTTATGCTATGGCAATGGCATCCCATATAATATGGGGAGGACAGTATAACCTGCAATGACATTTTATATAATATGGGGCAAGGCAATAAAACCACACATCACTCCACAATCAGAATTTAAATTGCTGAAATTAAATAGCATAATTTAAATTGCTGAAATTAAATATGGAGAGGCGGTACAACCGTCCAACATCCCATAAGCAGAATTTAAATTGCTAAAAGTAAATAGCGGAATTTAAATTGCTTGAATTAAATATGGGCGTAGACCTCCAAATCCCACAAGCAGAATTTAAATTGCTTGAATAAATATGGGGAGGCGGTACAACCGTCCAACATCCCACAAAGTTAGAAATTAACAGTTAGAAGTTAGAACAATATATTTGCGTGCTCAAACGCATTGGCAAAGTGCGCGAGTCTAACGCAAAAATTATGCGATTTGATCTTTTAAATCCGCATAAATGAGTGGATTCATTTGAGCTTAAATTGGAATGAAATCCAATTAAAACGGGGAGCTCATAAAAAGTCTCAAAACCCAATTGGCAAATTCGGCCCAAACTGATGGAGCCCAATCCATACATTTTCAAAGCCCAAATTCGGCCCAAAATCTAGCCCAAAAACCAAAGGGCCCAAACAGCCCAAGATGGCACCAGCCCATATTGTGTTCGGCAGGGGCTTCCGAACAAGTGGTAGCAGCCCCAGGCGCGTGTTCGGTTGAGGGTTCCGAACAACCCACTAACCCAATTCAGCGTGTTCGGTGGGGTTCCCGAACAAGAAAACAACCCAGGCGCGCGTTCGGCTGAAGCTTCCGAACAATAAGCGAATCCCATGGATTTGTGTTCGGTGATGCTTCCCGAACACTGCTGGGTCAACGCCGAGCAAACACGACGCCGTGGATCGTCTCCGGCGAAGTGCTTCACCGTGAGCGACGGCGACTCGAGGTCTTCACGATCCGGCGAGCATGGCGCAAGGACTGCTCCGAATCTCGGACAGCAGGGCAGCGGCGAGGGCTGGAGCACGTCGGCGACGCGACGGGGGCGGCGCGTCTGCGGCGAGTGGTCGCGGCGATCGGAAGTCGGCGATGGTTTGGGGGCGATCGCCGCGTGGGTGCTACGAGGGTTGGAGCGGAACACGCGGCGGGTTGTCGACGACGACGTTCTTGTAGCAGAGGAGGAGCGCGTCGGCACCTCGACGGGGGGACTTCACGGCAAGCTGCCGTCTCCTTGCTCAAGGATCTCGGTGGTCGAGGGCGGTCCAAGCGGCGGGTGTGACGGCGTCGAGAAAAAGGTGGGGATCTTCCTTGTCGACCGGCGCCTGCTCTTCTAGGCAGGCAGTGATGGCGATGAGACACGACGGCGGGCTGCAGGAGGCGGTAGGCGTGACGACTGGCGCGAGCGGTGAGCTCGACGTCCGAGCTACAGGCTCTAGGACGCGCTTTGCCATGCGTCGTAGTCGCGGATCTTCAAGATCCGGCGTAACGCGGGGGAAGTCCGAGCAGTGGGCTTGGTAAAGCCACTGGTCTTCTTTCAGTGTGGCGATCGCGGGATCGAGGACATGTATGGTGACTGGGGTTCCGCCGGTCACGAGACGGCGATTCTTACCTACAAAATGGAGTGGGAAAAACCGGCCCATCACTAGTTTATCCATAAACAAAAGAAAGCAAACAACTTAACACAAGATCAAGTTTTAGATTCATCGCCGTCGGATCATGATGGCTTCGAGTTGCAATTTTGAAATCGATCGGATTTGCTTTGGCTCTGCTGATTTCTTTTGGACAGGGAGCGATTGGTCGGAGCAAAAGGCTCACAACATCTGGTGATGAAGGATAACACCTTCAATTATCACCACAAGCATACTGCCTTTCAGACTCATGATCTTGTGAGATTTTATCAACCGCTCAACCACAAGAATACATGGAAAGGCAGTAGAGGAGAAGGAGGGGGATTGTTTTCCAGAGAGAAAATAATGGTCATCCTTAGAAAATGATTTTGCGGTAGGTGCAAAGCAAACACAGCACCCAATCATTATTCTATTATCCCTATCCACTGACAATTACACGAGAGCAACATCGTGCTGATAACGTGTTGTGAAACGGACGGAAAATATAAGTGGCGGAATGTAAAGGAGACACAGTATTTAACGAGGTTCGGCAATTGTGCCTAGTCCTCGGGGCGGTAGTGCTAGTTTCTCTCATTATATGAAAATGCTGGAAATGTAAATATACAGATACACAGTATCTCCACTACTTCTCTCCCCTGGTCTAAGCCCTTCTATTCGGTTGTTGATGTGTGTTTAATGAAGGAGCTACCTCCTTCTTATATAGGCAAAGACAAGCCTAGTGGAATGGTAGATGGAGATTGGTTGGTGGTGCATGTGTGGGCATTCACCCAACAAACATTCTACAACAGTGTTCTACTTCTAATAATAACTTTCTAGCACCACTTGAGTCTTTTTGTCTCCCTAATGAAATTGAAAGATTTATCATTAAAGGTACCAATAGTATACCGTGGAGGATTTTAACAGCCTTAACAAGGCACTTTCCACGTAGCTAAACCCGACAAAGGCCAAAGACCTGACTTAAGAACATAATACTATATCTTTAAACCAAAGTGGTGGGCAAAGCTTGGACCAGCGACCCAAAAATCATACGATGTAGAGTTTGGAGGGGTTTGGGGTTAAAATTAAATTGTTGTTTTAAATTTTTGTGGGGGGGGGGGGGGGTTTTATGAAATAAATTTCCAGTAGCCCCGCCTGTGTATGTCCATACTTTTCCTTTTATTAGATTAAACGATATTAGTTTTCGAAACTACGGCCATGCTAGCCTTTTTTCCGTAATGCACCAACTCGGGTCAAAATTACGTAACGATCGTGCCCAGCTAGCGTATTTCAAGAATAACACGTATCATCTACGCTAGTACTCAACCATATAGATGGCGGAGTTTGGGTTGAGATTTGTGATTAGTGAATGAGCAAGCCTGCTTGAGTTGAATCTGCAATTATGGTTAATAATTTGGTGAAATAAACAATGATCGTAAAATAAAGATAGGAAGATTGTGACCCTTTATCATTTTTTGAGTCAATTTGGGGTCCTATATTATTTTTAATTGAAATTAAGCTTAGAAATGGTGAGGCTAACCGATTATATAAAAAATTTGATCGTATAGTGTCTACAAAAATAAATTGGGCGCTAGTTTGTAAAGCCACATAGGCAAAAAACCTCAAAAGTCTTCTTCAACAAATTACTCTACAAATTTGAGCTGGTCATCATTCATGTTTTTGATTGGTTCTCTTTTCATGCTATGATTAATGTAATGATTTTATTATATACTTTGAAAAGCATGTTGGAGAAAACAAAACATTAACAACTTACTCTACAAATTGCCACGTAAGTGAGCAATTTGAAGAGTATAAATTGTTAATTCTCATAAAAATGCTCTAAGCCTGTTTGGTTCACGGAATCGTATTCCGGGAAATATGATTCTTATGCATTTCCCTGGGGGAATGGAATTCAAGATTCTTTTCCCATATTTGGATAGATCAAGGAATCATGCTTGGGAAACAACAATTTTTTCCATTCCCATGTTTGGTATATCAAGTAATAGGAATCATGCTTGGTTAACATTTTCAAAAATGTCTTTATAATTATTTTAAATTCAAGAGTGCCTAGAGTGCAATATGTATAATTTTTAGATTTTATGAAGATATTTTTGTCCAATAATTTCTGATTCCTAGGAAAGAAAAATCTATTCCCATGGGGGTGGGTGAGAATATGTTTTCCACATTCATGGGAATCCTTTTCTCTTTTTTTCCCTTTTTTCTCTTTTTCTTTCTTCTCGGTTAATCTAATATAATTAGGTATAGGTTTTAATACTATGTTTTTTTTTTTGGTCATTTTTTTTTTTTTTCTTTTTTTTTTTTTTTTTTCTTTTTTTTTTTTTCTGTTTCTTTTTTTGGTTCGTATTTGTAATAGATTTTTTTTTTTTATTTTCTTTGTGTTTTTTTTGTTTTTTTTTCTTTTTTTTGTTTTGTGTTGTTTTTTTTTTTTTTTTTTTTTTTTGTTGTTGTTGCCCTTGTTTAGTTGTCCGAGTTCTGGGTTTTTTATCTTGGCTCCATCTTCTCTTTTTTTTTTTTTTTTTTTTCTCTTTAAACACCCAGATTTTTTTTCAGAGAGGTTCTGCTCTTTCTTGAGCAAGCTTCTCACTGTGGTAGGAGAGGTTCTGCTCTTTCTGCTCCTCCTCAACATCATGTAGCACAAAGTTTGTGTCAGGAACATATCCTTCTTCCTTCATCCTTGTTGAAATCTCACAAGAATTGATGTATTTCATCATATCTCGGGTGGGACAAATCTCCAAACAAGAAAACATGCACCTCTCTCTTGACCTCTGTCCAACTCATACCCGGTTTCTTTATTACCCCTCTTTCATCCATTTTATTTCTGACCTTTGTGTTTTCAGCGTGTGCGCTGGGGGTGGGTGGGTGGGGGTGGGAGTGTGTGTTTGTGGGGGGGGGGGTGTGTTTTGTTTCTGGTGGTGCCGTTGTTGTCGGTGTTGGTGTGTGTGGGTGGGGGTGTGTGGGTGGGTTGTGTTGTGTTGTTTTTTATTTTTTTTTTTTTTTTTTTTTTATTTTTTTTTTTTTTTAGGTTTTTTTTTTTTTTTTTTTTTTTATTTTAATTTTTATTATATTTTTTTATTCGTTTTTAGCTTTTTTTTTTTTTTTTTTTTCTTTTTTTTCTTTTTTTTCTTTATCTATACTAGCCCAACACCTTTGAGATGTATAGTTTTTATTTTCTGGGCTGGGGGGTGGTTTTGGGGGGGTTTGTGGGATGGAGGATGGGGGTGTCGGATGGGAGGAGGGGGGAATGGGGGGGGGGTTTTGGGGGGATTAGTAGGTTTATTGAATTTGAGGTGTTTGAGGTTGGTTTTGGGAGTGTTGATTATTTTATGGGTATATGAGGTGTAGAGTAATTGGGGTGTAATAATTTATTGAGGTTGTTTGAGCAATAAAAATAAATTTGGTGTTATATTATATATTCCCAAGCCCTAATTCCGTGAACCAAATGAGCCCAACACTATTGAGATGAATAGATTATATTTACTGCTATTTTGGGTCCTTACCCTATGAATTTTTTGCTATAAAGAAATCAAATATATATACTTTCTTTTTCTGCATTTACGTAAGTTGGACCTAGGCGAAAGGGTTGACGAATAGTGTTGACTAGAGGTTGACCAATCAAAACAAGCGTGTAGAATTGTGTACAAACCTATCGCAGCACTCTTGGGCGATGAATCACCACGGCCTTTCGTTCCTTACATGGGCCTTGCAATAGAAGTTTACGAGTAAGTAAATAATAAATATAAAAATGATGAGGATACCACACCTTCGAGTTAGGAGCAGAACGAACACCATGGATGGACGGAGAAGAGAATTTGATGTGCATTCCGGTAAATGGAGAGTCAGTTGGGATTGGATAGTGGGGACACATGGTGGTGTTGTGACCTAGTTGATGTGTTGTAACCTAGTTGATTGCAAAAGCCACACCAAACCGGAGCTGTTCCAAGAAAACCCACGGTATGAGAGGGTCCCACTCCCCATCGCTGCTTCTGCAGATGTTGGGCTAGGCGGTAGGACTGAACTAGAGGAGGAGAACCATCTTGTGATCCGCATGCCGGTGGCTGCTGCTGTTGATGTGGTTTATGGTGGACCCTGTTGGTTTTGTCGAAAATTGGGGATTTTGGAGGACAGGCGTCTTGAGGTTTTAAAATTTGAGATCTCTTTGAAGCTGGCGGAGGGTTTCAGTGCGGCCATGGCGATGGATATTGTTGAAAATCTTGGACTTGCCGTGCAGATCTTTGAAACTGAAATTTGGAGGCGATGTAGAGATGACTGAGAAGACAAGAAGAGCAAAATTGGAAGCAGAGGCAAATTTGTAAAATAATGACTTTTTCTATCAAGGTTATATTTGCCACAAATGTACTTATCTTAGAACTGCCCACAAATGCCAGCACATTTTGGCAAAAAATTGTTGATCCCCTATGTAATATGGCTCATGTAATGTACCACGTTAACCTTTTCTTTGGGTCCTTGAACCTTATTACATCAAGAGATAAACTAATTCTTCAGTTGTATTATACTCAGACAAATATTATTCTAGGCATTCTCGCCAAAAGTACAGAATACACATTATTCTCAGTCGCCAATTCATCAATAATCTGTTATGTTTTGGAGTTTAGAATCTTTAGATACAGAAGCGAGAATTTCCTTCAGCCGCTTGTTGTAAGCAGAGGGTTGCTCCAAGTGTACAAGGTGGCACGCCTGCTTTATTGAATGCAACGTCGTCGTTTCACCCAATTGCCTGCATTTCATTTTCACGTATTTACGGTTTAACTATAAATTAGTCCGATTTTGTTGGCAGTTACAATTTCAATGATCTTGAACGGAAAAAACTTAACATACTTGACTAGATTGGTGGCTTGTTGCATGGTGTATATCTTGTCACTCTCTCCCCACAAAAAGATGCACCCTCTACAGGAAATATCATTCAGAGAATTAACATCCTTCAATTGAAATACAAGAAATATCATTCAGAAAATTAACATCCTTTAATCCCATATCAGAATATTGTCACGTATTGGTATATATATTAAAAACAAAAACAACATCAAACCTGTGGGTAAGTTTTAACAGTAACTTCCTTGTCATCTACAACCAGTGCCTCTAAAAGTTCTTTCCTCTTCAGTATGTTTGTAGATGTCTCCTAGGTCATATTAATAAAGGTGCATGAAAATAAGGTATATTTTAAGACAAAATTAAATAATTGATCAAATTAACCTAGTTTTGATAGTTGGAACTAGGTTAGTAATTTGAAAGATTTCAATATCTTGAACCGAAGATAGCCAAACCACAAGTGACGGTCATTGCGATAGTTGTTGGAGTTATAAAAAGGTAAAGGGAAAATTACAATTTCATACCTCGTGGTTTGAGTCAAATTTCAAAATGATACATGTACTTTTTTTTTGCATATTAGTACCATGTACTTTCAAATCCTTGCAATTGTGTTCCACGGTTTGTAAATACGTCAATTTTTGGCTGTTCAGTGATGACATGGACACTGTGGAGCCCACATGTTCACTCTTCCCTGTCATTTGTGGTTTACAGCGGGTAGCAAAAGTATATCGAGTAGCTTCGAGTTTTTGGAGAATGCGGCCTTTAGTAGTTTTGACACCATAATTTTTGTTGTAGATACACAATCCAATTAGCCAAACACTAGTTAACAAACCCACATAATTCATATCATCTCTGGACAGCCAAAAATTGACTATTCTACGAAGGTTGGAACACATTGCAAAGATTTGAAAGTGCAGGGAACTAAAATGCACGAAAAAAAACTATAGGTATCATTTTGAAATTTGACCCAAACCATAGGGTACGTAATTGTAATTTGCCCAAAGGTAAATTACAATTACGTGTCTTGTGGTTTGGGTCAAATTTCAATATGATACCTATCCTTTTATTTATTGCATCTTAGTACCCTAAACTTTCAAAGCCTTGCAGTTGTGTTCCATCGTTTGTAAAATTATCAACTTTTGGCTATTCAGTGATGGAGTGAACTTTGTGGGGCCCATATATTCACTCTTTCGTGTAGTATATGGGCTACAACAGGTGGTACAAAGTACATCGAGTAGCTCTGAGTCATTGGAGAATGCAACATTCGGTAATTTCGGCACTGTCACTTTTGCTTCAGATACACAACCCATTTACCCAAACACCAGATAATCAAATTCAGAAATCGATGAACAATTGAAAATTGATGATTCTGCAAATGGTGGAACACAATTGCAAGAATTTGAAAGAATAAGGTACTGAAATGCAAAGGAAAAAAATACAGCTATCATATTGAAATTTGACTCAAACCAAAGGGTACGTAATTATAATTTGCTCAATATAAAATGAACAAAGCTTGCCTACTTTCGACAAAAAAAAAAAAAAAAAAAAAAAGAACAAAGCTTGCCTACTCTAAAGAGTTCTCTAAGGCCAAAGCTTGCCTACTCTAAATAGGCGCTCTTACTCTATTTTTGTAGTTTTTATCTGACAATGTTATTTTATGATCAGAACTGTTCATTTTCTAATTTATCTAGTAAAGATTATTTCCTAAAAAAATCAACAAAATCTGAGATTTTTTAGTTACATAAGTGTGTAAAACAATTGAACGATACAATTACATGATCAAACGAGTCGTTTATATATTTTAGCATAGTTAAATAAACGAACAAATTACAATTACGTTCCCTGCGGTTTGAGTCGAATTTCAAAACGATACATATACTCTTTTTTTTCTTGCATCTTAGTACCCTATACTTTCAATTCCTTGCAATTGTGTTCCTCCGTTTGTGGAATCGTTAATTTTCGGCTATCTAGAGATGATGTGGACTATGTGGGTTTGATTAACTGGTGTTTGGGTAAATGGATTGTGTATCTGCAGCAAAAACCATGGTGCCAAAATTACTAAAAGCCGCATCCTCCAATGACTCGAAGCTACTCGTTATACTTTTGCCACCAGTAGACCACAAATGATAGGGAAGAGTGAACATGTGGGCTCCACATCGTTTATATCATCACTGAACAGCCAAAAATTGGTGATTCTACAAACGGTGGAACACAATTGCAAGGATTTGAAAGTACATGGTACTAAAATGCAAGAAAAAAAAAATAGTATATGTATCATTTTGAGATTTGACCCAAATCATAAGGTACGGAATTGTAATTTTCCCATAAAAAAAAAAAAAAAAAAAGTAGGAGCTTCTACTCTATTTAGAGTAGGTAAGCTTTGCCTTATAGAACTATATGGTGAAATGTGTGTCAAACTTGTGTATATCTTGAAGCTGATTTAAGAAAGACCATTTTTTTTCACCCCTTTACACTACATAGTACGTTCATTTGCTATGTAATCCCCAAGTAAAGGGCTAGATGAAGTATCAAAAATCAATTCAATGTAACTGAAAAAAGAATTATCTTATTGTACCTCCAAAACGTGTCTACAAAACCAATCAGGCAGAGGCAGAGACTTGTACAGAGCGATTCCGTACATGAACTTCACACCCTCGACCGTGTTCGGAAGCAAGAAATCCGACCAGCACTTGAACCCGACCCGTTCGAGCATTTCGTCGGTAATGGACCGAGTCAACGTCGGAACGGCCCCACTCAACACGATCGACTCCACCAACTCCGGGTACAACTCCGCCATCTTACACGCGATCATCCCTCCGTAGCTCCACCCGACGACTGTGCACTTCTCCACCCCAAGCCTCATCAGACCCTTCGCCACGCACTCCGCCTGGAACGCCGGCGAACGGTCTGATTTGTCGGTAGTGGACCCGCCGAAGAAGAGGAGATCCGGGACGTAGACGGAGTATTTTTTGGTCAACGACGGCACTTGAAACTGCCATGTGAAGATGCCGTCCTGTGCAAATCCGTGGAGGAACACCAGGGCGGGCTTCGAATTCTTCCGGCTGTTGTTTTTGGATTTTTTCAATTTTTTTTTTTTTTGTGTGTGGGCGGGCCCCCCCTCTTTTTCCCCCCTGTTTCTCTTTCTCCCCCGCTCTTACTCCCGACCGCCTCCTCACCCTATCTATAATAGGCCTGTATATTGTGAAAATGTTCACCATACCTCTCTTTGTTAGTTTCTCTGTGTGTTGGTCTTTTTCTCTAATTTTGGAATAAATCTATATATAGATTGTTCACCTTAAATGCAGCACATATTATAGTCATAGCAAGTACAACTTACGTTATGATAAATTACAAATAACATTTTATATGTATAATATTCGAGAGTCCATGTATGTTATGTTTGAATCCTCCAATTTGTTGGTTGTAATACAAATATTAATGGCTAGCGAGTCCAAATTACGTTGCATATTAGGAGCTGATATAATAATATTCAAAATTCAAAATAATTATTCTGCATTTTGTTTTTTGTACATGACAGGCTTGAAGATGTAGGATTAAGTATTTATCCGTTTTGCACTAGAAGTAATTGAGTTTTTCTGATGAGGATTAATGTTAACACTTCTAAATTAATTAGACAACTATTGTGAAGGCTATTGTTATAGGATAATCTTGTTATTAGCTTGTCAAAATGAGGTTGCACAATAATAGGTTAACAACTGAAACTCGTAAGCTATATAAGTATGTTCCCTGCTCATTCAGAAATCACTCTCTCATTTACGAATAACACCTACTTTATCGAGTATTAAGAGAGATATATCATTCTGCAATAAGTAGAAGATCTCCAATTTATTCTTCAATAGATCATGTGTGATGGTATGATCTTAAGCTTGTGTTCATTGGTGTTTGTACTATATTATGAATGTGTCTAATACTGTTATGAAATCACTATGAAATGATCTTGTAATCCTTATTTTACTTGTCAACTAAACTAATGTAATTCCTTATAGAGATTGCTGGTACATTTGGTGTTAAAAAGAATATTATTGTTTTTTTTTTTTTCCAGCTTTGTCGTCCGCTTCTAAACTGGTTTTTTTCAGTACCACTTGTAACAAAAAAGAACAACATGGCTTTTAATCAAGATTCTTCGCCAAATGACAAACTCAATTAATTCTATAAAGATTTCAACCACAAAAAAAAAATGAATTCTATAAAGAAAAGACAGTAGTTATTATATGGTCTGATTACAAATTGGAAATCGTGTCGGAGGCTTATTATTTAAAGTCATAGAACCACGAACCTTTTTGGCATTCTACGTTGAATCGGTTACCACTAATAGTTTTAGAAACCTGCAAAAAAAAATGGCTTTTTTGTAGCTATAGTCCCTGCCTCCTGCCAAATGTCTCTCTTTAGCCCCTGTGCTCTAGTGTGTCTCACCAGGTCCCTGTGCTCTAGTGTGTCTCACCAGAGGTCCCTGTGCTCTAGTGTGTTCTCACCAGGAGGCCCCTGTGCTCTAATGTGTCTCACTAGAGGTCCCTGTGCTCTGCCACTCTCACTGAGGTCCCTGCCTCTGTCACTTGCCTCACCAGGAGGTCCCTAGAGCACAGGGACTTCCTGGTGAGACAGTGACAGAGCACAGGGACCTGTAGTGAGATAGTGACAGAGCATAGGGACCTCCTGTGAGACATATTAGAGACAGGGACTAAAGCTAAACATGTGACAGAAGGATATGACCTCCTGTGAGACACACTAGAGGATAGGAACTAAAGCTGACAGTGACACAGGCAGAGGGACCTCTTGCAAAAAAAGCCAAAAAAAATTGTTTGTTTATGCCTCTAAGGAACGGTAAGGATGTCACTTTCACCGGCTGGACTTATTCTGTGGGTACCGCCAGGATGAGGAGATAATATAATGATATTCAAAGTCTAAACCAGTAATTTTGCATTCGAGTTTTCTGTATGATACGTCTGAAAAAGCTTGCAGCTGAATTAGTGGTTAAAGAGAAAAATAATAATTAATCAAAGTTTTGTGTTCTACTTCTAATAACTTTCTGTTAGCACCACTAGAGTTTTTATTTCAATGAAATTTAAAAATTTATAATTTAAGGTACCAATACAGTAAAATCTCTATATAAACATACTATATAATGGAATAACCTCTATATAATCATAAAATTTATTGATCCCAACTCGGAATCAGTTATATTTTGGAATAACCTCCATATTGTCATATTTCATGTATTTTGGAGTCCCGTTTCTAGAAATTTGTCTCCCTATAGTCATAATTATAGTAAGACAAAAAATATGGTACTTACTACTACAATAAAAACTACAATAAAAATTTAAGATGAAGTTAAATATCTATCCATTGTTATATAAGATCGGAGATCGCTTGAGTGGCATGGCTACTTTTCTAGGAAGACAAGTGAAAAAAAATTCGATATTAATTGATGCTAAGTAATATAATCTAGATTTATTCCCGTAATTGGAAAAAAACTAATGTAAGTTAGTTAAGAAAATCCTTAGAATAAAGAAATTAAGTAAAAAATTAATTTTGTTAGTCATACCTCTCTTAAAGAATAACCTCCTTATAATCATAAAATTATGTAGTCCCAACCTTATAATTATATAGAGGTTTTACTGTAGTACAATGTGGAGGATTTTAACAGCCATAACAAGACACTTTCAACCAAACTAAAACCTGACGAAGACCAAAGACCTAACTTGGGAACACAATATTAGGGGAAGACAACATAAAAAAAGATGGATCATACATCTTTAAACCAAAGTGGCGGGCAATGCTTGCACCAGCGACCCAAAAGTGATACGATGTAGAGTTTGCAGTGTTGGGTATAACAAGAACACCACAAACAAATTGGCGTTTCAAAATGTTGTGGGTGGATGGACACGTTTTATGAAATAAATTTCCATTAGTCCCGCCAATGTATGTCCACACTTTTCCCTTTTCAGATTCAATAATGATATTAGTTTTCGAAACCATAGCCCCTGCTAGCCTTTTTCCGTCATGCACCAACTCGGACAGTTCCCCACTGGCATATTTCAACAATAACACGTATCACCTACTATGAAGAATGAATATTAAATAATATTCACCATGTTAGTATGGATCTAGTTGCATGTTGATGTTCGTCCACATACGCTACTACCCCGCGGCGACCTCAGCATCTCCGTTTACCTCGACAAAATCAACGCCATCGCCGACAACCTTGCCCTCTCTGGTTCACTTGTCTCTGATGCAGATTTGCTCACTATGATCATGAATAATGTTGGTCTCGCATATGAAAATACGGTGGCAGAAGTTCATGCTCGTGAAACACTCATCACCTTCTCTCGGCTGAACAACGGCTTCAAAGAGTTGAGATTCCAAATGCACCCGTTACCGCTCTCTCCGCCAATCGCGGTTGTGGCTCCCCTCGGGGTTGTGGTCGCGGTGGTCCAGGATCAGGGCCATCTTCATCTCGTGGCAATTTTTGTTTTGGTCTCACTAACAGTTTCAATGGTGGTGGTAGTTCACGTGGAGGCTCTTCTTCTGGTTCTCGGCATGGTAGCGACTTTCAAGGTGGCAATTCTTCCTAGCTAGCCTTCTTGGGCCTCGACCGAATGGGCCTCATTCTAATGGGTCTTATGGGGCTGCTAGTGCAGGTTGGCAATGAGGGGGGTAATTTAAAATAATTCCCTCTACTTTATCAAACAACACAAACAATAATCACAAAGATGACCAGTCACCGTTGTGACGAACTTTGACAGTTTACTTTCAATTGTGTTTATCTTTACCAAAGTTAAACGATCAATCACTTTAACAAATAACTTGTGGATGCTTGTGATTTGATCAACAACACTCAGATGCAATGCCATTTAGGTCCTCAACGAAATCAGTGAGTTAGATATTCACGAGCTATCCACAACTACAACTTATTTAAACCAGCGTTTCTAATGTAACAGTTAAGATGATCAGTCAGGCAGATATGTCCAGTTTGCATGTTAAGTGATTTGGTGCAAAATTAAATTCAACTTTTAGTTAAGGTGAATGTTTAACAAAACACAAAGATGGACACAGAGTTTTGGTACCCGGAAAAATCTACTAAGGGATAAAAAAAATCGAGGGTCTATCAGAAGACCGGCCTTCCACTATAAAATGGCAAAAGATGCCCAATACAAGATTTCAACCAAGCTCAATATCTAAAGTACATAACTTAGATGCAGCGGTCTCTCATGCGGCTTCTTCTCAATCACTTCACTTCTAGCGGATCCTTGCTTTGACACAAAAGATTTATGTAAATGATCATTACCTATGAATGCATCTTCAATTATCATCAATCTTCAATCTTCCAAGCTTCTTCAATTATCCTAAAAATCTAGAAATAAAACCTTATTGACTAATTGAGCTTGTTACATAATTTACAATGTTTTTGTTACAAGGATAGCCAACCATAAAATATCCTACAGCTGGTACTAACTCTTCTGATGGCCCTTCAATTGTCTGTCAGATCTGTGAAATGCCCAATCACAGTGCAATTGATTGCTACAACCGCCTCAATCTTGCTTATGAAGGACGAGTCCCCCCTCATCGCCTTACTGCCTATGCTGCCCAATATGCTGCTGAGGGTCATTCTCCCAACTGGGTTTCGATACTGGTGCCAATGCCCATGTTACTCCTGATATGAGCAACTTGTCCTTTGCTCGAGAATATCATGGTCAAGACAATGTGGGTGGTGTTCTTGGTGGAGCAAGTTTGCATATTAGTCATATTGGCAAAGCATATATTACTTTCCATAATCTGCCATATTCACTCAATGATGTTTTACATTGTCCTGATGCATCCACTAAGTTAATTTCAATCAACAAATTCACCCGAGACCACAATTGTTTCTTTACTTTTTTTCCTGATTGTTATTATGTGCAGGATCTGGTGACATGGAAGATCCTTTTTTGGCGCAAGAGTAGCAATGGTCTTTACTTGTTTTCATCTTCATCAAATACAACTTCATCAAATAAACCCGTGGCCTTTGTTGGTGTGCGTGCGAGTGGAAACATTAGGCACTCTCGCCTTGGGCATCCATCTACCTCCGTTTTAGACTCTTTGTTTTCTCGTAATCAATTAGCCTTGTCGGGCAAAAAGACTAATTCTAAATTTATATGTCATTCTTGTCCTATGGGCAAAAGTATGAAATTACCATTTATTTCTTCTTCTTCTTCTTCTACTAGCACTGCTCCTCTTGAGTGGATTCACTCTGATGTTTGGAGTCCTTATACTTCCATTTCTGGTTTTAAATATTTTGTTCTTTTTATTGATGATTTTTCCCGTTACACTTGGATTTATCCAATGCGCCTCAAATCCGAAGTCTTTTCTCATTTTCTTAAATTTAAATCACTTGTTGAAAATATGTTTTCTACCACCATTAGGTCTCTCCAATCCGACAGAGGCGGAGAATTCACCAGTATTCTTTCAAAGACTTTCTCACCAAAAATGGTATTCACCAACGTGTTACACCCCGTTCCAAAAAAGTGGGCCCGGGATGTACGGCCATCACCCGGAGGGTGACGAAGTCTAAACTCACACATCCAAGACCAAAACCATCTAGAATAAAATCAGAAAAGACACAACTGGGCCCATAACAATCACACAGTACATCTACAACAGCATCAGAGCATCTATGACGAGATAAAAGAAATAGCGGAAATGACAAGCAACCTGGACTGAACCGGGAATATCCCTATACCCTCAAGACGGATGCAGAGCCATCGAACTGCCTCTCCTCGCGTCTCTGGTCAACTCAGCTACTAAACCCTGAGGGGGCGCAAAACCAAATGGTGAGTGGATGGAAAAACAAATAAGTTTTCAAAAACATTTCTGAAAACATAATACGTAACCCCCTACTGTAAAAACATGTACTGTGCTGAAATACTGAAAATATGGTAACATACTCTGGTAGGCGCCAGTCAAGTGCATGTAATATACCACACCCAGTGCCAGGGTTACGCAAGGCACCGCTGTGTACATCTGAAAATATAAACCCCTGTGTACTCCCCCTCACATCATCACCCCCAGTCCCTGGAATACGCGTAGGGACCGCTATCACCGGAAATAAAGCTAGCAAGTGGGGTCTTCGGATCAGGCAACGATGTGAGAGCTGTGTCCTACGGCCGTAGTCCGAGTACTAAAATGTACGTGTGATACTATGTGGACTAGAATACTGAAATACTGATATCTGAAATCCATATGCATAAATATCTGTATACTAATACCATATACTGAACTGTGATGAAAACCAATACTTTATGAAAACAAAACTCATCCACTCACAGTGATTCCAAGCTGTCCAACTCATATGTCCGTACTGTACGATTGCGGCGTCTCACTGGAGCTCGGATACCTATAAAGTCCACACGAATCAACCGTCAGAAAGTCCGTAATTAAATACCACCATCGAAACCCTAATTCCCATGTTTTGCTTAATCGGGGTTCAACCGTATCTCAGATGGTGAAACGGAGGTCGCCGTTGGATTCGGAACGATGTTTCCAAACGGAAAAGTGGCCGGTCAATGGTGGTCAACACCGGTCAACGGTTGCCACGTTAGCACGCCGGCGCTGACGTGGCACTGACAGGGCGCTGATGTGACAGCCACGTGGTGCCGAGGTGGTGCCTTCATGGTAGCTGGCGTGGCAGACGTGTGGCACTGACGTGTCTGACACGTGGCACCCGCGTGGACGCTGCCGCTGCCACCGTCACCCTCGCCGGCGCCTCCGCACGGTCGCCGGAAAACTCATTGGAATCTGGAAAATTTCCAGATTCCGGTGTGTTCTTCAGCGCCACCATGTGCTGCCGCACAGTAGCCGGAATTTTCCAGATTTCGGCGACTATTCCAGCCGGTTTCTCCAAAACTCTAACTTCCTCATTTCTTCACCAAATCGAACGATCCTTATGTGAAAATTCATCTACGGACGACGAGAAATCCAAAAATGAGGGTTTGGGGACTCACCTCCACCGGAATCGGCCGAAAACTCGCCGTGAAGTTTCGGTTTTCCGTCCAAGCTCGCCGGCGCCAAACCGCTCGGTTTCCGACTCCAAAAATTAGTGGGAAATGCTCGTGACATCGCGGGGAGTGTTTTTTAGGTGGCGGCGGGGTCTATCGGCGGCCGAAAAGCCGTGATCGACGGCGAAGGGGTCGATCGGTTTGGGCGCTGGTCCGGGTTTCCAAATGTGGAAACCCGAGCCGGTCTGATTTTAAAAGGCCGGTTTGGGCTTTCCAGAAAGATCCAACCCCTTCCAACCAATCCGCACGCGCCACGTGGCACTCAACTCAACCCCACCAAGTCGTTTTTCGACCGTAACTTCTTTGATATAGCTCGGAATCCAATTCCGTCTTTGCCGACGCGCTCGTATCATCGAGCTCTTCGCATAGAGTCCAATATTGGCTATGCAATTCTCGACGGTCAAAAAGTCAATGTCAGACTCCAGGGGGTATTCTCGTCATTTGACCCAAAAAAATCGGGGACGGGTCGTAACAAACGACTTTCTTGCCCTCATCATCCTGAGCAAAATGGCCTCGTCGAGCGTAAGATTCGTCATATTACCGAAACTGGACTGACCTTGATGGCCCATGCCTCCATACCCAAATCTTATTGGGCCGAAGCGATGCTTACATCGGTATATCTAATTAATCGTCTTCCCACTAAAGTTCTTGACTTCATTTCTCCCTTTCAAAAATTATTCCATCAATCTCCCAATTATTCCTTTCTAAAAGTCTTCGGACGCGCATGCTTCCCTTATCTTACACCTTACAATACTAACAAAATGCAATTCAAATCCCTCAAATGTGTTTTTCTTGGCTATTCCTTAAATCACCAAGGCTCTCGATGCTTAAATCTTTCCACCAATCGTATCTTTTTGTCCCGTCACGTCATATTTGATGAAGAAAGCTTCCCATTTCTAGAGACCATTGCTACACATGCTCTGGGGGTGTCTTCTACATCAACAGACTCTGTCCGTAGCATCCCTAGCCCCATTTTGCTATCACAATCGGCCCAGCAGCCCACCCGTTCACAACTGGCCCATTTTTCTGTGCCGCCCACTTCCTCTAACCATTTACTCTTGCCCACATCTTCGTCCTCTACATTGGCCAACCCGCGCATCACTCCTCCTATCCCAACCCACCTCCAATTGATTCCATATCCACTATCAACCTTCCACCAGAACACCCACCTCCAAACACAACCCTCCAAAATGCTTCCACCGTCAATCCCCCTTCTGCCCCAATCCAAGTCTACTCTCGCCGAGCCCGCCAATCCTCTTCTGCCACACACCCACCATTGTTGTCTCCATCTCAGGTTACAGGCATATCTTCTCACTCGATGGTATCATGTGGTAAGGATGGTATTCGAAAACCTAACCCTTGTTATGCTTATGCTGCTGTTGCCTCTGATTTCCTTGTAGAACCTACTTGTTTTACGCAGGCCAACAAACATTCAGAGTGGCGTATGGCTATGGCAGAAGAATTCAATGCTCTTCAACGAGCAGGGACTTGGGTTCTTGTTCCGTGCAGGCCTGATATGAATGTCTTGCCCAATAAGTGGGTGTTCCAGATCAAGCAGAATTCAGACGGATCCGTTCAGCGGTACAAAGCTCGGCTCGTGGCCAATGGTTTTCATCAACAAGACGGCCTTGATTTTGGTGAATTTTTCAGCCCCATCGTCAATCACTCTACTATCCGACTGATCTTGGCTCTTGCAGTTCAATTTTCGTGGGCCGTTCGACAACTTGACGTCCCAAACGCCTTTCTCCATGGCTATTTGGACGAAGAGGTTTATATGAAGCAACCCAATGGTTTTGTAGATAATCAGTTTCCTAATCATGTGTGCAAATTGAAGCGTTCATTATATGGGTTAAAGCAAGCTCCCCGAGCTTGGTTCAATTGTTTTTCTTCTCATCTTGCAGATTTGGGATTCACCTCTAGCAAAGCTTATTACTACCTGTTCACATACTTTTCTGGCCCTATCAGGATCTATTTGTTAATCTACGTTGATGACATTCTTATTACAGGCAATGATTCAGTCCATGTCGCCACTCTTATAGATAATTTGGGTCATTTGTTCTTTATGAAGGATCTAGGACCTGTCCATTTTTTTCTTGGGGATGGAATTAACCCGCACTCCTTCTGGTCTTTCTCTCACACAAGCTAAATATACCAGGGATCTCCTCTGCCGCACCAAAATGCACGACACCAAACCCGATCCGACACCGGTTGTCTGCGGCAAACGTTTGAGCATTCATGATGGTACTCCCTTATCTGATCCTATTGAGTATCGTAGCATTGTTGGTGCTTTGCAATATTTAACTCTCACCAGACCCGACATTGCCTTTGCCATGAATCAAGTATGCCAGTTTATGCATAAGCCTTCCTCGACTCATTGGGTTGCTGTTAAATGAATACTTCGTTATCTCAAGGGCACTATTTCTCATGGTTTATTCTTTAGGCCTGGTTCTGTGGCTCTATCTGCCTTTTCGGATGCTGACTATGCAGGCGATCCCGATGACCGTCGCTCGACCGTTGGTTACTGTCTCTATCTTGGCTCCAACTTAGTTTCTTGGAGTTCCAAGAAACAAGGAGGTGTTTCTCATTCGAGCACTGAGGCCGAGTACCGGCAGCTAGCATACACGGCTGCCACCCTTTCTTGGTTCCGCGCTTTGTTTTGAGATCTTTGGCTACCATTGACTCGTCCTAAACTTTGGTGTGACAATATCAGCGCCATTTCCTTAGCTTCCAATCCAGTTTTTCATGCTCGAATGCGTAATGTGGAGGTTGATTATCACTTTGTTCGTAAGAAAGTCGTTTGTGGAGAAATTATTGTTGGTTATTTGTCCAGTATTGATCAAGTGGCTGATATTTTTACAAAAGGCTTATCTATTTCACGGTTTCGCCTTCTAACTTCCAAGCTTCCTCTGCTTGATTGCTCCGTAAGCTTGCGGGTGTGTGTTAGAAGTCAACCTCCTATACCTCCAAATCAGCAGAACATCAAGATCATATCTCATTGATTAAGCCTATCACCGATCCTCATTACTTGTCAATATTTCATTGTGACTTGTATTTATAGTTTTACCTTATAGGATTGGCCCAAGGTCAACTATGTAATGCAAACAGATCAAGCCATTACAATACAAAATCAGATTTCTTACACTCTGAACTAGGCCAACCCAACCCTATTGGTTTATACAGTTTGTAAGAGATATTAGTCATTAAGATTGTTCATGCATGGAGAGTTTTGGCAAGAAATAATAATTTAGATTTGCATCTTATTTTCTAATGTTGGAAATTCTTTATGGTTGTTGGCTGAAATGATATGAACTGAAATCATTGTACATATTTGTTTATAGTATGTGTATGCAATCTGTAGTTTGACAATTGAGGAAGTACTCTTCTAGAAATGCAAATACTCAATGCTAAAGACTTTATAGCTAACATGCATTTTTACCAAACCTGTGGGTAATCAGCAATGGTAAACTCCTTTATCATCCACAACAAAGTGTTTCAAATGTTTCTGATATACAGAAGCATGTACCAATGATGCAACGATGCAATTAATTTTGGATGCGTGCTCAGTCAATATTTGAACCATATACTATATTTTTGAATGCCCCTAAAAGTGCTCAGTAAATTAGAGCATCATGTAGCCATTTTGATTAACAATAATCAGTTAAATTATGATTTGCAGTGTTTTTGAAATATGCATAAAGACTACGAAAATCGCTTTTGAAAGCGTACAAGTGTGACTAAAAGTGCTAGCTAGCTGGTTGAAGCTTCTTTAGAAAACACTACATTTTTCAAGTAATTTTTAATTGAAGTATTTACATGATTTATCTAAATTCCAACAATAAATAAAAAATAAAAAAAAACATTTACAAACTGAAGTGTTCCCCAAATTAGCCCGCTCTTAGCTGTTTAGTTACTTGCATCAAGTGTCTAGCCCAAGGTTTGGATTTAGGTCCCTTTTCTGATTGGAAAAGTCCTCCGCAACCCACTCCTGGTTTGACACTATGTAATCCAATGTTTGATTTTTGACTAAATGAAGTAGATACGTTTCTTGTCAAATATTGTTATGCATCATCTATCACCGCCACTTTAGTAATGCAGCATATCTTTATGGTCAACGTGTTCAAAGATGAGAAATACTTAGATTCTCCATGTCAAATGACGATTGAGTTATTTGATGCTCAATCTCAAACGTGGCATAACGCTCAAATTAATGTTCTTCGTAGCTTAGAACATGAAATAAGTTTTTTTTTTTTCTGTAAAAAATTAAAAGTGAAACTCACATGTCATTGCTTGTACAACAAGTAGCTACGTATTGTTTTTATAATGTGAAGTGAAGTCACAAAATGCAAGTAATTAAATGGAAGTGCTATCCATCCACACGTGATTTGTACATTATCTGTCTCCCCATTAACAACTGAAGGAATGAAATAAACAGCTGTAGTGGACTGGCAGACCATTTTATACAAGACAGCATATTTTTAGGGAGGTGATTTTGGGTGTATCACCTCCTACACACTCTTGTGTGATCTCGGCCGTTGATTGCTCTTTTATAATTCAATCCAACAGTCAAGATTAAAGAGGGGTGTGCATGAGGTGATTTTTGGTGTGCCAAAGTCACCTCCCTATTTTTATATCGCATTTCGTGTTTAACTAAAACCTTGTTCAATTACTTTCAATATTCTTTATTAGCAACAAGTGATCAATCGTTGTCTAGACTTTTTACTAAATCGAAATGGAATTAGAGAATCTCAACCAACGAACAGTCTTTGATGAGAACAACATAGAGACTGTAACTCGAAAAAGAAAAGAGACCTATCTAGGATATGATACAAAACAATTTAGGCAAAAACTTTCAAAGAAGAAAATGCAATAATTAAACACTAGTTTCTTTTTCTTTTGCAGAAATGCATGAGGGATTATACATGGGATTGATATTTCCACTCATTTATCCTATTTTCCTACTGGGTAATTTATTTACACTCCCCAAATTGATGAAAGCACCCCATACTTAATATAATGCTCTTACATTATCATATTTACCTTTATAATAAAAACTAACAAAAGATAGAATAGCATTTCACCTTGATACCCACCACCCTCATCATCTCTGTCAGCCTCCGACTGGCCAGCATCGACAACACCATTTGGCCTTCTAGCTACTTCTATGCTCTCATTTCTCATATCCACCAGATTAGGCAATAGCGATTACTCAAATATATTGATGATGTTCTCGTCTTTTCTAATTCAATCGAAGAACATTGGAAGCATTTGAAGTCTTTCCTCCATGTAGATAAAACCAATGGCCTAGTTATCTCTGCTCACAAAATCAAATTATCCCTTAAAAAAGTCACTTAAATCCGAGATCGTTCGGTTATCTAACATTGAAAAACATATGAACGTTACAATTAGATGACAAACGAACAGTCTAAATGTTTCTTATAAATAACCAAACAATTTCGGATTTGAATGATATTTTGCAGGGATGATCTTATGTATATAATCAATAAAATGAACGGTTTCGATCGTAATAAACGTCAATTGAGAAGGTGAAAAATAAGATCGAAGTAGTCTCTGACTACTCTAGCTAGAGTAGCCAAAAATTGTCCTTATTCCAAACCAAAGTAAGATTCCTTGGATATCACATGCACCATTCAACAATTACCCCCATAGATAGAGTCACTCAATTTGCAGTTAAATTTTCGAATATATAATCTTAGAAAAAACCCAGTTACAAAGATTTCTACGATCTCCCAATTATGTAGCAGAATTCTACCACAATCTTCAAGTGAAAACTCAGTTTCAAAGATTTAGGATCTCTCAATCATGTAGCTAAATTTTACCAAAATATTCGAGTGAAATGTAAACTGTTAGTTGACGACTCTAGAGTAATCTCTTTCCTTGGACTGATAATCACACGTCCATAGTCAAATAAATTAAGACATATGTTAAAACTCACTACAAGAAAAAATGGATAATTTGACCAAATTTTTTGTGAGACACATATATTTGTCACATATGGTGAGTAAAAGTGACGGAATGATCTAATCATCACATTTAAATTGACAAAAGAAAATCAATATTGCAGAGAGGACAAGGTCGTCACAACTGGCTGAGCGCTGCCACGCGGAAATGCTAATGAACTAGGTATGACGCTGTCATCGTATTTAACTTTCATTTCACGTCGTCACATTTGTCATGAGCGGGATTTCACACCAAAATGAAATCCAAATTTCACGCCAAAATGAAATCCAAATTTCACGAACGGTGGGATATTTTGCCGCTCGCTGGTGAATTTTATCCCCACAACACAACTTCCTTGAGATATATCTCCCCAAACTCTTAACCTTTATGTCATTTTAGACCAAAAATAAATAAATTTCAGATGCCTGGTTAATCTCCCCCTCTTCACGATAATCTTGTGATTACCGTTTCCCTCTGTTCTGCAATGTCTCATCCACATCTCAACATCTATGTGTATTCTCTCCTTGACTTCCTGACGCAAATTACAGTACCACCATTTCACGCTGCCGCATCTCCTCACTCGGTCTCAGAATCTAGGTTTTTGTAAGTATGATTTTGGGCATTTCAATTGACTTCTCCAATTGATCAATTTGGGTTAATCTCTGTAGGTTTTTGTAAGTGAGATTTTGGGCATTTAATATTGCCTAACAATTTTGGTTCAATTGATTTCTCCAATGGATCCGCTTGGGTTAAATTCTTTATGTTCTAAATCTTTCAGTACAAACCCATGGCACCGTAAGGAGTCCTCCAAATTTGTCCAGACCATCGGCGAGACAGAGTACATCACCATGCCTAGAGTTTGGGGCCGTCGGAGTCGCTCGCGGCGTGTGAGGATCCGGTCACTTTCTTGATCCTATACTTTCTATAAAGTTTGATTATTGTATTGATGATTGAGTTGATTTGATATATTTAACTTCGGATTGAAAATTGGGTGTTCGTTTTTTTGGCTTGCTGTGATATTTGTTTATATTGTTTGGCTTCTTGTTGAAATATTTAGGAATAGTAACTTTCTTGTTTGACAGTAGTGATGAATTTATTCTTTGACAGTAGTGATGAATTTATTCATTTCTCCCTTTCAAAAATTATTCCATCAATCTCCCAATTATTCCTTTCTAAAAGTCTTCGGATGCGCATGCTTCCCTTATCTTACACCTTACAATACTAACAAAATGCAATTCAAATCACCAAGGCTATCGATGCTTAAATCTTTCCACCAATCGTATCTTTCTGTCCCGTCACGTCATATTTGATGAAGAAAGCTTCCCATTTCTAGAGACCATTGCTACACATGCTCCGGGGGTGTCTTCTACGTCAACAGACTCTGTCCGTAGCATCCCTAGCCCCATTTTGCTATCACAATCGGCCCAGCAGCCCACCCGCTCACAACTGGCCCATTTTTCTGTGCAGCCCACTTCCTCTAACCATTTACTCTTGCCCACATCTTCGTCCTCTACATTGGCCAACCCGCGCATCACTCCTCCTATCCCAACCCACCTCCAATTGATTCCATGTCCACTATCAACCTTCCACCAGAACACCCACCTCCAAACACAACCCTCCAAAATGCTTCCACCGTCAATCCCCCTTCTGCCCCAATCCAAGTCTACTCTCGCCGAGCCCGCCAATCCTCTTCCGCCACACACCCACCATTGTTGTCTCCATCTCAGGTAACAGGCATATCTTCTCACTCGATGGTATCATGTGGTAAGGATGGTATTCGAAAACCTAACCCTTGTTATGCTTATGCTGCTGTTGCCTCTGATTTCCTTGTAGAACCTACTTGTTTTACGTAGGCCAACAAACATTCAGAGTGGCGTATGGCTATGGCAAAAGAATTCAATGCTCTTCAACGAGCAGGGACTTGGGTTCTTGTTCCGTGCAGGCCTGATATGAATGTCTTGCCCAATAAGTGGGTGTTCCGGATCAAGCAGAATTCAGACGGATCCGTTCAGCGGTACAAAGCTCGGCTCGTGGCCAATGGTTTTCATCAACAAGACGGCCTTGATTTTGGTGAAACTTTCAGCCCCATCGTCAATCACTCTACTATCCGACTGATCTTGGCTCTTGCAGTTCAATTTTCGTGGGCCGTTCGACAACTTGACGTCCCAAACGCCTTTCTCCATGGCTATTTGGACGAAGAGGTTTATATGAAGCAACCCAATGGTTTTGTAGATAATCAGTTTCCTAATCATGTGTGCAAATTGAAGCCTTCATTATATGGGTTAAAGCAAGCTCCCCGAGCTTGGTTCAATTGTTTTTCTTCTCATCTTGCAGATTTGGGATTCACCTCTAGCAAAGCTTATTACTACCTGTTCACATACTTTTCTGGCCCTATCAGGATCTATTTGTTAATCTACGTTGATGACATTCTTATTACAGGCAATGATTCAGTCCATGTCGCCACTCTTACAGATAATTTGGGTCATTTGTTCTCTATGAAGGATCTAGGACCTGTCCATTTTTTTCTTGGGGATGGAATTAACCCGCACTCCTTCTGGTCTTTCTCTCACACAAGCTAAATATACCAGGGATCTCCTCTGCCGCACCAAAATGCACGACACCAAACCTGATCCGACACCGGTTGTCTGCGGCAAACGTTTGAGCATTCATGATGGTACTCCCTTATCTGATCCTACTGAGTATCGTAGCATTGTTGGTGCTTTGCAATATTTAACTCTCACCAGACCCGACATTGCCTTTGCCATGAATCAAGTATGCCAGTTTATGCATAAGCCTTCCTCGACTCATTGGGTTGCTGTTAAATGAATACTTTGTTATCTCAAGGACACTATTTCTCATGGTTTATTCTTTAGGCCTGGTTCTGTGGCTCTGTCTACCTTTTCGGATGCTGACTATGCAGGCGATCCCGATGACCGTCGCTCGACCGGTGGTTACTGTCTCTATCTTGGCTCCAACTTAGTTTCTTGGAGTTCCAAGAAACAAGGAGGTGTTTCTCATTCGAGCACTGAGGCCGAGTACCGGCAGCTAGCATACACGGCTACCACCCTTTCTTGGTTCCGCGCTTAGTTTCGAGATCTTTGGCTACCATTGACTCGTCCTAAACTTTGGTGTGACAATATCAGCGCCATTTCCTTAGCTTCCAATCCAGTTTTTCATGCTCGAATGCGTAATGTGGAGGTTGATTATCACTTTGTTCGTAAGAAAGTCGTTTGTGGAGAAATTATTGTTGGTTATTTGTCCATTATTGATCAAGTGGCTGATATTTTTACAAAAGGCTTATCTATTTCACGGTTTCGCCTTCTAACTTCCAAGCTTCCTCTGCTTGATTGCTCCGTACGCTTGCGGGCAGGGGCGGAGCTACATGGGGTTGAGGTACTGCAGTGGCATCCCCTCAACTTTTACACTACTATATACTACTAGTATTTGTATATGACAAGTGCAGTTGGTTACACACTCGCATGTTATGATTCAGGTTGGAGGTTTGATCCACCACATGTCAACTCATTTATTTTTCAATTCCTTTTCTTTTCTCATGGTCTAAACAAAGTTTTGAACATAGGTCACAAATAAACAACAGTACGGAACCTAACCATTAAAAAATACTTGTTTTATAATGATTTATCGTGTTGTTTCGTTATATAGAGATGAAAAATACTGAAAAATTAGCTGCTAACTTAAATGAAAATTATTCACTCTTGCGTCCACATAGCAAAAGGGTTGAAAATTAGTCAATGAAGAAGGGTTGGAAATTTTTGGCATACCCTACTACAACTTTCTGGCTCCGCCACTGCTTGCGGGGGTGTGTTAGAAGTCAACCTCCTATACCTCCAAATCAGCAGAACATCAAGATCATATCTCATTGATTAAGCCTATCACCGATCCTCATTACTTGTCAATATTTCATTGTGACTTGTATTTATAGTTTTACCTTATAGGATTGGCCCAAGGTCAACTATGTACATGTATAAATTCAGAAGAATGTAATGCAAACAGATCAAGCCATTACAATACAAAATCAGATTTCTTACACTCTGAACTAGGCCAACCCAACCCTATTGGTTTATACAGTTTGTAAGAGATATTAGTCATTAAGATTGTTCATGCATGGAGAGTTTTGGCAAGAAATAATAATTTAGAATTGCATCTTATTTTCTAATGTTGGAAATTCTTTATGGTTGTTGGCTGAAATGATATGAACTGAAATCATTGTACATATCTGTTTATAGTATGTGTATGCAATCTGTAGTTTGACAATTGAGGAAGTACTCTTCTAGAAATGCAAATACTCAATGCTAAAGACTTTATAGCTAACATGCATTTTTACCAAACCTGTGGGTAATCAGCAATGGTAAACTCCTTTATCATCCACAACAAAGTGTTTCAAATGTTTCTGATATACAGAAGCATGTACCAATGATGCAACGATGCAATTAATTTTGGATGCGTGCTCAGTCAATATTTGAACCATATACTATATTTTTGAATGCCCCTATAAGTGCTCAGTAAATTAGAGCATCATGTAGCCATTTTGATTAACAATAATCAGTTAAATTATGATTTGCAGTGTTTTTGAAATATGCATAAAGACTACGAAAATCGCTTTTGAAAGCGTACAAGTGTGACTAAAAGTGCTAGCTAGCTGGTTGAAGCTTCTTTAGAAAACACTACATTTTTCAAGTAATTTTTAATTGAAGTATTTACATGATTTATCTAAATTCCAACAATAAATAAAAAATAAAAAAAAACATTTACAAACTGAAGTGTTCCCCAAATTAGCCCGCTCTTAGCTGTTTAGTTACTTGCATCAAGTGTCTAGCCCAAGGTTTGGATTTAGGTCCCTTTTCTGATTGGAAAAGTCCTCCGCAACCCACTCCTGGTTTGACACTATGTAATCCAATGTTTGATTTTTGACTAAATGAAGTAGATACGTTTCTTGTCAAATATTGTTATGCATCATCTATCACCGCCACTTTAGTAATGCAGCATATCTTTATGGTCAACGTGTTCAAAGATGAGAAATACTTAGATTCTCCATGTCAAATGACGATTGAGTTATTTGATGCTCAATCTCAAACGTGGCATAACGCTCAAATTAATGTTCTTCGTAGCTTAGAACATGAAATAAGTTTTTTTTTTTTTTTTTCTGTAAAAAATTAAAAGTGAAACTCACATGTCATTGCTTGTACAACAAGTAGCTACGTATTGTTTTTATAATGTGAAGTGAAGTCACAAAATGCAAGTAATTAAATGGAAGTGCTATCCATCCACACGTGATTTGTACATTATCTGTCTCCCCATTAACAACTGAAGGAATGAAATAAACAGCTGTAGTGGACTGGCAGACCATTTTATACAAGACAGCATATTTTTATATCGCATTTCGTGTTTAACTAAAACCTTGTTCAATTACTTTCAATATTCTTTATTAGCAACAAGTGATCAATCGTTGTTTAGACTTTCTACTAAATCGAAATGGAATTAGAGAATCTCAACCAACGTTGGTTGTCGGGTGGCAATTAGAGGAACTCTTGAGGAGACTTTTTTGTTATATGATAAGATGAGTAGCTGATAGTTTCGAATTTTGGAGTACCATGTATGTCGGTCTAAATTGGATTAAGCACTGCATCGTGGGCCTTTGATGAGAACAATATAGAGACTGTAACTCGAAAAAGAAAAGAGACCTATATAGGATATGATACAAAACAATTTAGGCAAAAACTTTCATAGAAGAAAATGCAATAATTAAACACTAGTTTCTTTTTCTTTTGCAGAAATGCATGAGGGATTATACATGGGATTGATATTTCCACTCATTTGTCCTATTTTTCTACCGGGTAATTTATTTACACTCCCCAAATTGATGAAAGCACCCCATACTTAATATAATACTCTTACATTATCATATTTACCTTTATAATAAAAACTAACAAAAGATAGAATAGCATTTCACCTTGATACCCACCACCCTCATCATCTCTGTCAGCCTCCGACTGGCCAGCATCGACAACACCATTTGGCCTTCTAGCTACTTCTATGCTCTCATTTCTCATATCCACCAGATTAGGCAATAGCGATTACTCAAATATATTGATGATGTTCTCGTCTTTTCTAATTCAATCGAAGAACATTGGAAGCATTTGAAGTCTTTCCTCCATGTAGATAAAACCAATGGCCTAGTTATCTCTGCTCACAAAATCAAATTATCCCTTAAAAAGGTCACTTAAATCCGAGATCGTTCGGTTATCTAACATTAAAAAACATATGAACGTTACAATTAGATGACAAACGAACAGTCTAAATGTTTCTTATAAATAACCAAACAATTTCGGATTTGAATGATATTTTGCAGGGATAATCTTATGTATATAATCAATAAAATGAACGGTTTCGATCGTAATAGACGTCAATTAAGAAGGTGAAAAATAAGATCGAAGTAGCCTCTGACTACTCTAGCTAGAGTAGCCAAAAATTGTCCTTATTCCAAACCAAAGTAAGATTCCTTGGATATCACATCCACCATTCAACAATTACCCCCATAGATAGAGTCACTCAATTTGCAGTTAAATTTTCGAATATATAATCTTAGAAAAAACCCAGTTACAAAGATTTCTACGATCTCCCAATTATGTAGCAGAATTCTACCACAATCATCAAGTGAAAACTCAGTTTCAAAGATTTCTAGGATCTCTCAATCATGTAGCTAAATTTTACCAAAATGTTCGAGTGAAATGTAAACTGTTAGTTGACGACTCTAGAGTAATCTCTTTCCTTGGACTGATAATCACACGTCCATAGTCAAATAAATTAAGACATATGTTAAAACTCACTACAAGAAAAAATGGATAATTTGACCAAATTTTTTGTGAGACACATATATTTGTCACATATGGTGAGTAAAAGTGACGGAATGATCTAATCATCACATTTAAATTGACAAAAGAAAATCAATATTGCAGAGAGGACAAGGTCGTCACAACTGGCTGAGCGCTGCCACGCGGAAATGCTAATGAACTAGGTATGACGCTGTCATCGTATTTAACTTTCATTTCACGTCGTCACATTTGTCATGAGCGGGATTTCACACCAAAATGAAATCCAAATTTCACGCCAAAATGAAATCCAAATTTCACGAACGGTGGGATATTTTGCCGCTCGCTGGTGAATTTTATCCCCACAACACAACTTCCTTGAGATATATCTCCCCAAACTCTTAACCTTTATGTCATTTTAGACCAAAAATAAATAAATTTCAGATGCCTGGTTAATCTCCCCCTCTTCACGATAATCTTGTGATTACCGTTTCCCTCTGTTCTGCAATGTCTCATCCACATCTCAACATCTATGTGTATTCTCTCCTTGACTTCCTGACGCAAATTACAGTACCACCATTTCACGCTGCCGCATCTCCTCACTCGGTCTCAGAATCTAGGTTTTTGTAAGTATGATTTTGGGCATTTCAATTGACTTCTCCAATTGATCAATTTGGGTTAATCTCTGTAGGTTTTTGTAAGTGAGATTTTGGGCATTTAATATTGCCTAACAATTTTGGTTCAATTGATTTCTCCAATGGATCCGCTTGGGTTAAATTCTTTATGTTCTAAATCTTTCAGTACAAACCCATGGCACCGTAAGGAGTCCTCCAAATTTGTCCAGACCATCGGCGAGACAGAGTACATCACCATGCCTAGAGTTTGGGGCCGTCGGAGTCGCTCGCGGCGTGTGAGGATCCGGTCACTTTCTTGATCCTATACTTTCTATAAAGTTTGATTATTGTATTGATGATTGAGTTGATTTGATATATTTAACTTCGGATTGAAAATTGGGTGTTCGTTTTTTTGGCTTGCTGTGATATTTGTTTATATTGTTTGGCTTCTTGTTGAAATATTTAGGAATAGTAACTTTCTTGTTTGACAGTAGTGATGAATTTATTCTTTGACAGTAGTGATGAATTTATTCATTTCTCCCTTTCAAAAATTATTCCATCAATCTCCCAATTATTCCTTTCTAAAAGTCTTCGGATGCGCATGCTTCCCTTATCTTACACCTTACAATACTAACAAAATGCAATTCAAATCACCAAGGCTATCGATGCTTAAATCTTTCCACCAATCGTATCTTTCTGTCCCGTCACGTCATATTTGATGAAGAAAGCTTCCCATTTCTAGAGACCATTGCTACACATGCTCCGGGGGTGTCTTCTACGTCAACAGACTCTGTCCGTAGCATCCCTAGCCCCATTTTGCTATCACAATCGGCCCAGCAGCCCACCCGCTCACAACTGGCCCATTTTTCTGTGCAGCCCACTTCCTCTAACCATTTACTCTTGCCCACATCTTCGTCCTCTACATTGGCCAACCCGCGCATCACTCCTCCTATCCCAACCCACCTCCAATTGATTCCATGTCCACTATCAACCTTCCACCAGAACACCCACCTCCAAACACAACCCTCCAAAATGCTTCCACCGTCAATCCCCCTTCTGCCCCAATCCAAGTCTACTCTCGCCGAGCCCGCCAATCCTCTTCCGCCACACACCCACCATTGTTGTCTCCATCTCAGGTAACAGGCATATCTTCTCACTCGATGGTATCATGTGGTAAGGATGGTATTCGAAAACCTAACCCTTGTTATGCTTATGCTGCTGTTGCCTCTGATTTCCTTGTAGAACCTACTTGTTTTACGTAGGCCAACAAACATTCAGAGTGGCGTATGGCTATGGCAAAAGAATTCAATGCTCTTCAACGAGCAGGGACTTGGGTTCTTGTTCCGTGCAGGCCTGATATGAATGTCTTGCCCAATAAGTGGGTGTTCCGGATCAAGCAGAATTCAGACGGATCCGTTCAGCGGTACAAAGCTCGGCTCGTGGCCAATGGTTTTCATCAACAAGACGGCCTTGATTTTGGTGAAACTTTCAGCCCCATCGTCAATCACTCTACTATCCGACTGATCTTGGCTCTTGCAGTTCAATTTTCGTGGGCCGTTCGACAACTTGACGTCCCAAACGCCTTTCTCCATGGCTATTTGGACGAAGAGGTTTATATGAAGCAACCCAATGGTTTTGTAGATAATCAGTTTCCTAATCATGTGTGCAAATTGAAGCCTTCATTATATGGGTTAAAGCAAGCTCCCCGAGCTTGGTTCAATTGTTTTTCTTCTCATCTTGCAGATTTGGGATTCACCTCTAGCAAAGCTTATTACTACCTGTTCACATACTTTTCTGGCCCTATCAGGATCTATTTGTTAATCTACGTTGATGACATTCTTATTACAGGCAATGATTCAGTCCATGTCGCCACTCTTACAGATAATTTGGGTCATTTGTTCTCTATGAAGGATCTAGGACCTGTCCATTTTTTTCTTGGGGATGGAATTAACCCGCACTCCTTCTGGTCTTTCTCTCACACAAGCTAAATATACCAGGGATCTCCTCTGCCGCACCAAAATGCACGACACCAAACCTGATCCGACACCGGTTGTCTGCGGCAAACGTTTGAGCATTCATGATGGTACTCCCTTATCTGATCCTACTGAGTATCGTAGCATTGTTGGTGCTTTGCAATATTTAACTCTCACCAGACCCGACATTGCCTTTGCCATGAATCAAGTATGCCAGTTTATGCATAAGCCTTCCTCGACTCATTGGGTTGCTGTTAAATGAATACTTTGTTATCTCAAGGACACTATTTCTCATGGTTTATTCTTTAGGCCTGGTTCTGTGGCTCTGTCTACCTTTTCGGATGCTGACTATGCAGGCGATCCCGATGACCGTCGCTCGACCGGTGGTTACTGTCTCTATCTTGGCTCCAACTTAGTTTCTTGGAGTTCCAAGAAACAAGGAGGTGTTTCTCATTCGAGCACTGAGGCCGAGTACCGGCAGCTAGCATACACGGCTACCACCCTTTCTTGGTTCCGCGCTTAGTTTCGAGATCTTTGGCTACCATTGACTCGTCCTAAACTTTGGTGTGACAATATCAGCGCCATTTCCTTAGCTTCCAATCCAGTTTTTCATGCTCGAATGCGTAATGTGGAGGTTGATTATCACTTTGTTCGTAAGAAAGTCGTTTGTGGAGAAATTATTGTTGGTTATTTGTCCATTATTGATCAAGTGGCTGATATTTTTACAAAAGGCTTATCTATTTCACGGTTTCGCCTTCTAACTTCCAAGCTTCCTCTGCTTGATTGCTCCGTAAGCTTGCGGGCAGGGGCGGAGCTACATGGGGTTGAGGTACTGCAGTGGCATCCCCTCAACTTTTACACTACTATATACTACTAGTATTTGTATATGACAAGTGCAGTTGGTTACACACTCGCATGTTATGATTCAGGTTGGAGGTTTGATCCACCACATGTCAACTCATTTATTTTTCAATTCCTTTTCTTTTCTCATGGTCTAAACAAAGTTTTGAACATAGGTCACAAATAAACAACAGTACGGAACCTAACCATTAAAAAATACTTGTTTTATAATGATTTATCGTGTTGTTTCGTTATATAGAGATGAAAAATACTGAAAAATTAGCTGCTAACTTAAATGAAAATTATTCACTCTTGCGTCCACATAGCAAAAGGGTTGAAAATTAGTCAATGAAGAAGGGTTGGAAATTTTTGGCATACCCTACTACAACTTTCTGGCTCCGCCACTGCTTGCGGGGGTGTGTTAGAAGTCAACCTCCTATACCTCCAAATCAGCAGAACATCAAGATCATATCTCATTGATTAAGCCTATCACCGATCCTCATTACTTGTCAATATTTCATTGTGACTTGTATTTATAGTTTTACCTTATAGGATTGGCCCAAGGTCAACTATGTACATGTATAAATTCAGAAGAATGTAATGCAAACAGATCAAGCCATTACAATACAAAATCAGATTTCTTACACTCTGAACTAGGCCAACCCAACCCTATTGGTTTATACAGTTTGTAAGAGATATTAGTCATTAAGATTGTTCATGCATGGAGAGTTTTGGCAAGAAATAATAATTTAGAATTGCATCTTATTTTCTAATGTTGGAAATTCTTTATGGTTGTTGGCTGAAATGATATGAACTGAAATCATTGTACATATCTGTTTATAGTATGTGTATGCAATCTGTAGTTTGACAATTGAGGAAGTACTCTTCTAGAAATGCAAATACTCAATGCTAAAGACTTTATAGCTAACATGCATTTTTACCAAACCTGTGGGTAATCAGCAATGGTAAACTCCTTTATCATCCACAACAAAGTGTTTCAAATGTTTCTGATATACAGAAGCATGTACCAATGATGCAACGATGCAATTAATTTTGGATGCGTGCTCAGTCAATATTTGAACCATATACTATATTTTTGAATGCCCCTATAAGTGCTCAGTAAATTAGAGCATCATGTAGCCATTTTGATTAACAATAATCAGTTAAATTATGATTTGCAGTGTTTTTGAAATATGCATAAAGACTACGAAAATCGCTTTTGAAAGCGTACAAGTGTGACTAAAAGTGCTAGCTAGCTGGTTGAAGCTTCTTTAGAAAACACTACATTTTTCAAGTAATTTTTAATTGAAGTATTTACATGATTTATCTAAATTCCAACAATAAATAAAAAATAAAAAAAAAACATTTACAAACTGAAGTGTTCCCCAAATTAGCCCGCTCTTAGCTGTTTAGTTACTTGCATCAAGTGTCTAGCCCAAGGTTTGGATTTAGGTCCCTTTTCTGATTGGAAAAGTCCTCCGCAACCCACTCCTGGTTTGACACTATGTAATCCAATGTTTGATTTTTGACTAAATGAAGTAGATACGTTTCTTGTCAAATATTGTTATGCATCATCTATCACCGCCACTTTAGTAATGCAGCATATCTTTATGGTCAACGTGTTCAAAGATGAGAAATACTTAGATTCTCCATGTCAAATGACGATTGAGTTATTTGATGCTCAATCTCAAACGTGGCATAACGCTCAAATTAATGTTCTTCGTAGCTTAGAACATGAAATAAGTTTTTTTTTTTTTTTTTGTAAAAAATTAAAAGTGAAACTCACATGTCATTGCTTGTACAACAAGTAGCTACGTATTGTTTTTATAATGTGAAGTGAAGTCACAAAATGCAAGTAATTAAATGGAAGTGCTATCCATCCACACGTGATTTGTACATTATCTGTCTCCCCATTAACAACTGAAGGAATGAAATAAACAGCTGTAGTGGACTGGCAGACCATTTTATACAAGACAGCATATTTTTATATCGCATTTCGTGTTTAACTAAAACCTTGTTCAATTACTTTCAATATTCTTTATTAGCAACAAGTGATCAATCGTTGTTTAGACTTTCTACTAAATCGAAATGGAATTAGAGAATCTCAACCAACGTTGGTTGTCGGGTGGCAATTAGAGGAACTCTTGAGGAGACTTTTTTGTTATATGATAAGATGAGTAGCTGATAGTTTCGAATTTTGGAGTACCATGTATGTCGGTCTAAATTGGATTAAGCACTGCATCGTGGGCCTTTGATGAGAACAATATAGAGACTGTAACTCGAAAAAGAAAAGAGACCTATATAGGATATGATACAAAACAATTTAGGCAAAAACTTTCATAGAAGAAAATGCAATAATTAAACACTAGTTTCTTTTTCTTTTGCAGAAATGCATGAGGGATTATACATGGGATTGATATTTCCACTCATTTGTCCTATTTTTCTACCGGGTAATTTATTTACACTCCCCAAATTGATGAAAGCACCCCATACTTAATATAATACTCTTACATTATCATATTTACCTTTATAATAAAAACTAACAAAAGATAGAATAGCATTTCACCTTGATACCCACCACCCTCATCATCTCTGTCAGCCTCCGACTGGCCAGCATCGACAACACCATTTGGCCTTCTAGCTACTTCTATGCTCTCATTTCTCATATCCACCAGATTAGGCAATAGCGATTACTCAAATATATTGATGATGTTCTCGTCTTTTCTAATTCAATCGAAGAACATTGGAAGCATTTGAAGTCTTTCCTCCATGTAGATAAAACCAATGGCCTAGTTATCTCTGCTCACAAAATCAAATTATCCCTTAAAAAGGTCACTTAAATCCGAGATCGTTCGGTTATCTAACATTAAAAAACATATGAACGTTACAATTAGATGACAAACGAACAGTCTAAATGTTTCTTATAAATAACCAAACAATTTCGGATTTGAATGATATTTTGCAGGGATAATCTTATGTATATAATCAATAAAATGAACGGTTTCGATCGTAATAGACGTCAATTAAGAAGGTGAAAAATAAGATCGAAGTAGCCTCTGACTACTCTAGCTAGAGTAGCCAAAAATTGTCCTTATTCCAAACCAAAGTAAGATTCCTTGGATATCACATCCACCATTCAACGATTACCCCCATAGATAGAGTCACTCAATTTGCAGTTAAATTTTCGAATATATAATCTTAGAAAAAACCCAGTTACAAAGATTTCTACGATCTCCCAATTATGTAGCAGAATTCTACCACAATCATCAAGTGAAAACTCAGTTTCAAAGATTTCTAGGATCTCTCAATCATGTAGCTAAATTTTACCAAAATGTTCGAGTGAAATGTAAACTGTTAGTTGACGACTCTTTCCTTGGACTGATAATCACACGTCCATAGTCAAATAAATTAAGACATATGTTAAAACTCACTACAAGAAAAAATGGATAATTTGACCAAATTTTTTGTGAGACACATATATTTGTCACATATGGTGAGTAAAAGTGACGGAATGATCTAATCATCACATTTAAATTGACAAAAGAAAATCAATATTGCAGAGAGGACAAGGTCGTCACAACTGGCTGAGCGCTGCCACGCGGAAATGCTAATGAACTAGGTATGACGCTGTCATCGTATTTAACTTTCATTTCACGTCGTCACATTTGTCATGAGCGGGATTTCACACCAAAATGAAATCCAAATTTCACGCCAAAATGAAATCCAAATTTCACGAACGGTGGGATATTTTGCCGCTCGCTGGTGAATTTTATCCCCACAACACAACTTCCTTGAGATATATCTCCCCAAACTCTTAACCTTTATGTCATTTTAGACCAAAAATAAATAAATTTCAGATGCCTGGTTAATCTCCCCCTCTTCACGATAATCTTGTGATTACCGTTTCCCTCTGTTCTGCAATGTCTCATCCACATCTCAACATCTATGTGTATTCTCTCCTTGACTTCCTGGTTTTTGTAAGTATGATTTTGGGCATTTCAATTGACTTCTCCAATTGATCAATTTGGGTTAATCTCTGTAGGTTTTTGTAAGTGAGATTTTGGGCATTTAATATTGCCTAACAATTTTGGTTCAATTGATTTCTCCAATGGATCCGCTTGGGTTAAATTCTTTATGTTCTAAATCTTTCAGTACAAACCCATGGCACCGTAAGGAGTCCTCCAAATTTGTCCAGACCATCGGCGAGACAGAGTACATCACCATGCCTAGAGTTTGGGGCCGTCGGAGTCGCTCGCGGCGTGTGAGGATCCGGTCACTTTCTTGATCCTATACTTTCTATAAAGTTTGATTATTGTATTGATGATTGAGTTGATTTGATATATTTAACTTCGGATTGAAAATTGGGTGTTCGTTTTTTTGGCTTGCTGTGATATTTGTTTATATTGTTTGGCTTCTTGTTGAAATATTTAGGAATAGTAACTTTCTTGTTTGACAGTAGTGATGAATTTATTCTTTTTGTCTTTGCTTGTAGACAAGAAGTTGCAGAAATGTTAAGTCTCTGAGTCTCAATATTTTCTTGGCAAATATGTAGTTAAGGTATCCTTTCTCTCTCAATTGTATATTGGCCTTTATTTTATTACCTTATGCAGGATCATGCCTAGCTTGTACTCCATGAGATAGCCGTGTCCTGTGTGTGGATGCCAATGTAATGGAACCGGTAAGGTTAGAAGCTTTAACTAGTGATTAATGTTATCTCGCTTTTGTTATGTATTCCTAATTCATATGGCATTGCCGGAAGTATTATTTCTCAAGCAGGTATCATACAGAATTTAGGCCACACCAGAGCATGCAATTCGTTTACATTGATCCCTTTGCTCTAACATTGTCATTGATCCCTTTGCTCTAACATTGTTATAATGTTATACATAAAACTGTACAGTAGGTTGTTTTCATTATGCTTTTTGTTATGGATATATGCTTACTACAGAATTCCTAAGAGTCTGACATGCTTCTCTATATACTTTTAATTAGGCAATTGAAAGCAAAAGGTATGCTTGGTTGAGAGTTGACACCAGTATTGAGGGTCAAGTTTCATGAAACCATATTGGTCCTTGGTCAATCTCTACTAGCTGTTGGTGCTTGGTGTTCCTGTTATTCCATCTTCAGCATTTCAGACCTACTAGTAAAGTGCGAAAGTGGTTTAGAGAGTTTGAGAGAAGTTGCTGGTTTAGAAGAGTACTGGAGAACTTTTTCCTTTGCAGAAGAAGTTATTGAACTGAAATGGCACAATTAAGAAAGTGCTGGCAGAAGTAGTTCAACATATGTATGAATATTATATATATATATTTTTTATATAATGAAGTATCTCATTTTGCAGTAAATATTTTATGCTTTAGGCTACAAATACAATTTCCTAGCATTGAATCTTGAGCTTCTGGTATTGGAAAGAATGAGAAAACAAATACGATTTCTCAGTTTAATTAATTATGTGACGAACGAATAAGCATCACAGATGGTTTCATGTGACGATTGTGAACCATCATATATAATCGATTGTTGGAGATCATAAGACATCACAATAGAATAACAGTGACGAACAAAGAGCATCACATATGTATATATGTGACGGACGGGTACGGTGTCACATGTTATTAAATATGACGCCGGACTAATTTCGTCACATTTGGTCTTTAGTGACTTGTCATAAGTGACGCCCTTTGTGACCACCAAAATTCCTCACAAAAAACTATTTGTGACTTATTTTTCTTCAATTGTGAGGAAGACCTCACATTATCCATTTTTTATTGTAGTGACTCTCTCATGTCTTATTATCCCAATAGTCAACTGCTTCAAAATTGTTGAAACTGACTGATGCCTCAGAACTTGGTTATGGTGGCATTCTGAAACAACAGATTCTTCCTTCCAGTCCTAAACAAATAGTTCATTTTCATTCAGGTATTTGGAGTCATGCACATAGTGTGGACTGCAAAAGTGCAAAAGGAGATTTTATCTATAATAATATGCATCTCCAAATTTCAAGATGATCTTTTAAATCAAAAATTTTTAGTTAGTGTGGACTGCAAAAATGCAAAACATGTTTTAGAAAAAGATGTTCAAAATATTGCATCTAAACAGATATTTGTTCGTGTGAGCTGAATATGAAAGTTGTGTTTTCCAATGGTTGATATCACAATACCCCTTTTTTTAATTTCAAAATTGAATACATTCAAGGCAGTCAAAATTATATTCCCGACTTCCTAACCCGAGAATTCTTGCAAGGAAAGCAAGATGGGGTCTAGACTTCCCCAAAAATCAATCATGCAAGAGTCACCTTTCAACCAGAAAACATTCAAATAAGAGTCACCTTCCCAATGTTTAATTCCTTATAGTAATTCCCTAGTTTCGATGTCCAACCGATTCACTACCATTAGTCAAATTCATCCTAATTACCAATCAACCGTAGTCACACAATATGATTCATTCCATTGTTTTTAAAAACTTGCCTCGGGGAGAGGCGGTGGTTTTTATTCCTCAAGACGCATGAAAAAAGTGAAATATCCCAAAAGGTGTTTCAAAAGGCGTATACCTCGGTCTAAAGGCTTACGCCTCGGTCAACCTTTTTTTTCAAATCTTTTTCAAATTTTTTTAAGGTTTTAAGGGGAAAATTTTCATTGAACATACAATTACAAAGGAATTGGATGAACAACAATTCCAAAGAGTTTTGGATGTAGTAATTAGGTTTAGGAGATTCAAAAGATTGTATGTTTGATGCTTAGCATTGAATTCTTGATGAAATGATTTTAGTTGATTGTGGTGTTATCTTGAATTTTATTAAGTATTGATGTAGGGATTTGATTCCTTTGTTAAGTAATTGTAGTGTTATCTTGGAGTTTATTATACATGGATGATATTAGATAATATTTCTCTAAATATTATTTTTAATAATATTTTATATTTACACTTCACTCGATCCCGTGAGGCTTAAGCCTTGGTGAGGCTATCATCCGACACCTCGCCTTGTGTCTTAACGATTTAAAACATTCATCCATTCAGGATTATAACTCAGTCGCAATCCACAGGTCAATCAACCACTAAATGTTAAACTTCATCCCCTTATTTTCCGAAAGTCCATAATCATCCATTATTTTCTATTGAAGTTTAAGTCATATTACCAATCTCATCTAACTGGCCAAAGCCTATTTTCCACAAGGATTCCATTATGCTCCAACTCATCCCAGTAAATCCTTAGCATATTTTAGAGACATTCTCTTCACTACCAAGTCAATCATAATCAAACCCATCACGGACACAAATGATCTGAACAAATTACTCTACCACTCCATTTATATTCAAAAAATTATTACTCAAGAAGAATGGGGTAGTCATCCCTCCAAAAGTCGAGTCCTTCCTCCTTCAAGTCAAATCCCTCCTGAGGGCAGCCCATATAGTTACTGTGATTATATGGATGCATGGCGTAAAATTTGCATGTACAAAATGAATCTTTTAGTCACTCCTGGTTCATTTATTTTGATAAGCAATTGAAAGGACCCTTTCCTCTTTGGTTCCAACAATGATAGACTAGTTATGGCCCGACATTTGAACTCCTCCCAGAGGAACTACAAGATTCAGCCAAATAATTCTCCACCCGTTACAAAACTAGTCAACAGAGTGCTCCTTTCCTAGTCCTCCTTCACTTTGTGGCAAAATAAAAAGTACCCTGGATCATGAAATGGCACTACAAAGTTAACACAGACAGGCTCACAATGCAGTTCTTAATCAAATGGTGGGATAGATTCAATCAGATGCGAATCATCTCCCAAGTCAATGAAGATTTCCCAGTAATCCAACATAAAGAGACCAAATCAAAACCAACTACCTCACAGCCATCCACTGCTTCTCTCAACATAAAGGGAAAAACTAAGTCAGAATTAAAAGAAATGGCGGAACAGTTAATGATCGAGGACAATCGAATGGGCAATGAAGATGAAGATGAAGTCAAAGAAGAATAGTTGTCACCAACATCTTCCTCCGCCTCCAATTCCTGTCCGGCAAAAAAGTATTCTAGTAAAAAGAAACACCTCTAGTCAGATCCCTATTACCAAGACGCTCAAGATCCCTTTGCAGATTATGATGATCTTGGCACATGCAAACTAGCCACCTAATTGAATAATCAAACCCCGTGAAACTACAGTACATCCAGCATCTCAATTATGGTAGTCAGAAAAATTACTATTCACCAATAGTAAACTCCACCATACAAACCACTATTCTAATTTCATTAGTCAAATTCTTCATCTTGTTGAATGACAAATCCAAATATTCTAAATTATTTATACAACCAATTTCAAGAGATACATTATGGACAAGTGGCAAAGAGAAAGCTTGGTAAGGCTCTTGAGCCCTGCAACCTCCTTTAATACCTTATGCCCCAGAGGCATTAGTGACATTTTCGAATTCTCGAGCTCTTTTAATTTTTTATTCAATGGTAGCTCACCAAACTCCAGAGATGACCTCTCACCTCCTGGGTTTTAGTTTATTTAGAAAGGGATTAAAAAAGGGAAGAAGATGAGGGTAATTTCTGTATAACATGATAAATTAATTGTCATTAAAATTTAGCTATAATTGTTGGGTGGGAAAATAAGACAAAGAGGTGGAAATAACAACCTCCTTACATCTTTTTTTTTTTTTAGTTCAGCCCATTATTAATTTTTTTTTTATAAGAAAGAAATTCATTAAAGAACAAAGCCTCTAGGGCAACCAGAGTTTACAATGTCAAATAAAAGAGCATTCTGAGCGGTAGTAGGAATGGTGCCTGCTAAATATTCATATTATCCATGAAATGACCTTGATTTGCAATTGCGTTAGCATCAAAATTAGCTTCTCAAAATATATGTGTCCAAGTGATGGAAACAAACTTTGAGGCTGACCCCTTAATATATTGAATAATCATCTTCAAAGTCCAGGGAATAGAACAATTCCCCACAATGCAGTCAATGATTAACTTGGAGTCTCCTTCAACATCGAGATGAGAATAACCTTTTTGAGTAGCAAAGAGGAGAGCATCTCGAAGAGCTAAAGCTTCTGCAATTGGAACAGTTACAGGGCCAAGTCTTCTAGCACCAATAAGTGGAGCTCCAACATCATTGCGGATAATGAAACCAGCAGCACCATTCAAATGATTTACTGATCCATCAAAGTTGACCTTTAGAGTATTAGGATCTGGAGGCTGCCATTTGATATTCTTTGATGGGATGGTAGTGGCTGCTTGGAACTCTTTGATAGTAACGAGAGCTAAGTGGATAACTCTGTTTATCACCCCATTATTAATATACCATCCTAAGTTACTTTTGTTGTAGAATATTGATGGATGGATGCTTCACTCATCCCTTGCATCATCCTCCCCAAGCCTTGCCTATATAAAGGAGGCTATGCCTCTCCTTCAAAGATAACACAACCAAGTGAACACCATCAACCATCATCCGAGGAGCCGAGCTTAGGTCAGGGGGAGAGAAATAGTGAGAGTACTCTGTATATTGTATACGTTTCCAGTATTTCCATATAATGAGAGAAACCAGCACTACCGCCCCGAGGACTAGGCGCAATTGCCGAACCTCGTTAAATACTGTGTCTCCTTTACATTCCGCCACTTACATTTTCCTTCCGTTTTACAACACGTTATCAGCACGATGTTGCTCTCGTGTAATTGTCAGTGGATATGGATAATAGAATAATGATTGGGTGCTGTGTTTGCTTTGCACCTACCGCAAAATCATTTTCTAAGGATGACCATTATTTTCTCTATGGAAAACAATCCCCCTCCTTCTCCACTACTGCTTTTCCGTGTATTCTTGTGGTTGAGCGGTTGACAAATCTCACAAGATCAGGAGTTTGAAAAGCAGTATGCTCGCGATGATATTTGGAGGTGTTATCCTTCATCACCAGATGTTGTGAGCCTTTTGCTCCGACCAATCCCCCGTTGCTGACAAATCTTGTCGCCGGGATTTAACAAAAACGGCAGAGAAAATCTCGCCAAAACCGCGAGCTTCTTCGCTGAAAAGAGCCGATGCGCACAGCGTGAACTTCATCGGACCCAAGACGATCTGCGACCATCACGCTCCCGAGTCAGCTCGCCGAGCCCGTCCAGATCGTCGCCGCCCCTAATATCTCCGATTCCGAATTCAGGAGTGCAATCGATTCGTCTCTGTTTAGACAGTGGCTGAAGAACTTGGAAAGTGAAAATGGGGCTCTGTACGGCGGCGTTTTGTCTCTTAAACGAGTGTTAATTCAGGGAGTGGATATGTTTGGAAAGCGTATTGGATTTCTGAAGTTTGTAGCAGATGTGGTTGATAAAGAAACTGGGAAAAAGGTATCTTGACGGCTCCGATCAGATCCTGGCCGTCGTCGACGTGCTCCTGGCCGGCGAGAAGCGGATAAACAACCACCTCCACGACTGGTACGCCGTCCTCCAGGTGGATCGCCGGACGGAGGATTCGGATCAAGCGTCAGAGGAATTCAGGCGACTCTTCGCCGGATTCTGACGATCGGCGGCGACAAGGATCTCAAGCCAGCAGCTTGAACCCCTGCTAGTCAAGGCCGCCGACACCGTGGTTTGCTCGGCGTTGACCCCAAGGCTGCCAATTTTTCGTTCGGATCTCCTGACCGAACCATAATTGAGTATTGGGCTAGAATGTTTATATGTCTGTTCGGAAGCTTCATCCGAACAAACCTCAGGTTCCTTGTGCCCATTTTGTGTTCGGAGGTTTCTCCCGAACGCTCGCGCCTGGGGGTTGTCCCTTGGTTCGGAACTTCCAACCGAACGAGGGCGCATTGATTGACCCAATGTTCGGAAGCCTCCACCGAACAGGCGCCTGGGCTAGGCTTGGCAGAATTGGGCCGGTTTTGAGATTTGGGCCTTCAGATTTTGGGCCAAATTGGGCCTTGAAAATGGATGGGCTGGACTTTCCCTATTTTCAGGCCAAATTTTAATTGGGTCTTTAGGCTTTTAATGAGCTCCCAATTTTAATAAATTGGACCCATAGTGAACCCGAAGTTTCAAAAAGAAGTTACTAATATTGATCTAACATCTAACTTCTAACTATTTACTTTCTGCAATTTAAATTCCGCCATTTACTTTATGCAATTTAAATTCTGCAAATGTGGGATGTTGGACGGTTGTACCGCCTCTCCATATTTACTTTCAGTAATTTAAATTCCGCCATTTACTTTATGCAATTTAAATTCTGCAAATGTGGGATGTTGGACGGTTGTACCGCCTCTCCATATTTAATTCATGCAATTTAAATTCTGCTATTTACTTTTAGCAATTTAAATTCTGCTTGTGGGATGTTGGACGGTTGTACCGCCTCTCCATATTTAATTTCAGCAATTTAAATTATGCTATTTAATTTCAGCAATTTAAATTCTGATTGTGGAGTGATGATGTGGTTTTAATGCCTTGCCCCATATTATATAAAATGTCATTGCAGGTTATACCGTCCTCCTCATATTATATGGGATGCCATTGCCATAGCATAAGCAATGAAGTCTTGCAACTATTTGATATTTCATATCATGCAAGAGATCGGGAACCTGAAGTCTTTGATCCTCATGATAAGACATGAAGTTCCTTGATCAAATCCAGACTAAAAGTCATTGGGATTAATTGAGAGGCAGATTTTGCTCTCATCCGGATTTAAGTTTCAGTCTTATCCGGATTTTGTTCACGAATATCAATTAATTGAATCAATTGGAACTAGCAGTTTCCTTTATCACGTGACCGATTCAATTAATCCATGTTGAGGTATGCCTAGTGGGAAGTTAGTTATCTGGCTGATAGCGCGGCTGCGCAAGATATTCTCCCTGAATGGAGATATATTACTAACTTCATACCTCCATGTAGACCTACAAAGGCATTATACTCATCACATTTGAGTAGAACATTGTTGAGTTATAAGGATATTCAATTGAACAACTACCATGATGATACCGCTAAAAGAAAATGGTAAGGAAAATCTTTGCATTACCTCCTATTTATATGGCTGTAAGCGTATATTGGAGAAGTTGGAATGCCTCCCAAATGAGTTGTATCGCACAACCATTTGCTTGATTGAGGCCATGTAGCATGAAGCTAGCCAACTCGAGCACTTATTTGCTTTGGCATGACCGGTTGGGATCCAGGTCGAGATGTGATGCACCGTATCTTCAACGGGCATCCCTATGTTTGTAGAGATCTCGTGTTTTTAAATACACGTTGCCAAGCATGCTCGTTGGGAATATTGTATAGCTCTACCTTTCCCTGCAAAGACACTTAATGAACTCCTTCTTTTCTACAGCGGATTGAAGGGAAATTTGTGGACAATTCCAACCAAAACGCGGACCATTTAAAGATTTTATGGTTTTGGTTGATGTACCGACTCGCTGGTCACATGACTACTATCCACATTAATACTGCATTTGCTAAACTTCTGGCATAAGTTGAGGGCTCACCACCCTAGTTATCTGTGGCAGTCTAGAAGACCGGATAACACCAGAGAGTTTATATCGAAGGCTTTCGATGATTATTGCACGTTCCTTTGGACTGTGGTTGAACATGTCTTTCCCTATGTTCCCACAAGTCTCGCAGAAACACTCATAAAACGCCTTCAAATGATCGCAAGGCCTTGGTAGTGCAGCACCAAGTTTTCTGCTTCTGCATGGAACCATGCAATTTTGCATGCAGTTATATTGGTCCGCCTGAGACCCATCTCCACCCACTCATGTTGAGCGTTACAGTTGGTTACTGGGTACGGACATGATTCACCGTACTTACGCAATGTAAGGTGTGCAGTTTAGTGCCAGTTGCGCCGCCGCAACGTACCAATATGGGTCCTCAATTTGGAAATCTTTGTCGGTTATGATTTCCCTTCCATTGACAGGCGATCTCTTTTTCGCAAAATTTGCGACTAGTCACTTTGATGAGACAATATTCCCACCGTTAGGGGGAGAAAAGAACGTCAACGTTCCTGAAGAACAACGCGAATTGACGTGGCTGTACCCACTATGTCTCATCTTGATCCTCGCATCGCACAATATGATAAGCAAGTGCGACATATTCTAGATCTTCAGAGTGTTGTGTAAATAAGCCAGACACCCTCTATGATCTTACTAAAGTGACGAGATCACATATACCAGCTGCAAACAGGCCTGTAATGAAGGTGTTCTGTAGGACGCACAAGACATCCCGGTAGGATGTTCCGTTCATGATGAACGAGGTACATCGGCGGCTAGCCAATACTCTGTCCTCGGCTAGAAGCGAGACAGACTCGGTTCGATGGATTCACTCCCCAGAAGAGGAGAACTATGGCACAATTGAATCCTATCGCTATCTCAACCAATCCAACTCATAAATTGCGCAGGATTATGGAAGTGTCCTGGGAGACGTCCCAGGGTGATACCCCAAATCCAAATTCCCGAGGATCAAGGAGATCTCGGTTCGGATGAGTTTATGGAATCGAAATGAGATAATCATCGATGATATCTTTGCTTATGCAGTGGCCACTGAATCACAAAGTGCGACGATATCGAACCGCGTTCCGTTGATTAAGCACAACGTTGAACTAATTGGTGAAAATGGAAAGAAACAATGCAGGTCAATTTAGACTCCTTAGCGAAAAGTGTTTGGGCCTGAAGTTCCCATACTAACCAATGTGAATCTTGTAGATTACATGTGGGATTTCGTAAGGAAGCATAATGATGAGAATGAAACAGTGCGAAGGCACGCCTTCTGGCAAAAGGCTTCTCTCATTAGCCCTGACATTGATTACGATGAGATGTATTCTCTCGTAATGGACGTTGTTACGTTCCACTACCTAATCAGTTTGGTAGTTTCCGAAAAACTGAATATGCAGCTTATGGATATGATTGCAAGATATCTCTATGGGGATCTAAATACAGAGATATGTTTGAAATATGCAATTCAGGCAAATTTGAATTTCTTGTAACATATTCGGACCAGTCTGTCAAACCCCGCCCAATGTGAACCATGACGGTTACGAGTGGGTCTTTTTACAAGAAAATGAGAAAAACAAGATTACAAGGCATACGGCAAAGCTTGTAATATAAAGTTTTTCACAAAGTCCTGGAATTGATATTATCCCAGAATGGATGCAATCAAAAATCCTTATGCGGTAGAACAGAGGATCTGGACTCCAGCCAGTCAAGTTTGTCCTTCATCTCTGTTGAGTACTGAGTGCATATGGCATGCAGACGTCGGTTCTCTTCTCTCAATGATTGGTTATCCTTCTTGAGCACTTCTAGCTCATAGTTTCGGGCCGCAAGTCGTTTGGCCAGATTTGACACTTGTGCTGCACTCTGGACACATGAAGCCATAGCACGTGTCATGGTTTCTTTGTCAGAACGCCCCGCTAACAACATCTCATCCTCCGGAGTCGAGATGTTGCAGGCCACTATTGATGCAGTACCATCATTGCGCATTACTGAGTTCTTAACAGTAAGCGGGCCTGTGCTGGAGTTAAAAGTGGGATGCCAAATCTTAACACTTGGCGTTGAAACTCCAGGGGGAGCAAGAGTCAAATCGGGAGAAACATTGGAAGAGGAAGCCATTACTGGAAAGAAAGAAAGGTATGAAATGCTAGGAAAATTGGAGGGCTAAAGCTGAGATAGTTTGCAAGAGAAAGTCTTCAAAGATGTGACTTCCACAGATGAATTGCACCGAGGATATGTAGAGAAAAATGGGTCTCCTTCTTTCGAGACCTGACAGGCAAATCTACTCTATTGCAAATCAGATCCCATTAACTTCGGATCAGATTTCAGATGATTGGCCGCACGTGTCCCAAGAGTGACTAATTTCAACAGACGTTGAATCAATCACGGGATATTTTCAAAGTATTCTCGGATCCCAAGGAGTGCGCCTTACCTGTCTTGAGATGATTAGAAAACGCATCTCAGCCATTTATTCTCCTGCTAGTCTATGTATATATCCTCAGCATTCTGCACTTGGTAGAAGAAATCTCTCAGCATTCCCAATTTCTTTTAGATGATCACTCATCCAGCCTTTCATGCACAATTTGCCTTTCATATGCTTAAAGGAGCAAGTGTACCTCATATCATACACCGGTGATTGGTGGTATTGTTTATTCCACAAAACCCCTCCAGTCGCCGTCTGACCTTGCAAGTCCTTCTAATTCAGAGGAAGCTGAAGCTCTTCATTCTCTGCAGTTCATGTCAAACCACACTGCTTTGGAGGTTGATAGTCCGAACGACCAACTTCAGACATTCCTTCGAGAAGCAAAGGTATCTCATATCAAAGAGATTGGAAGCAAATGTATCTCATATCATGCTTCCAATCTTGGCGGTTCTCAGAAGCCTGCACTAGACCTTCTGGAATCCACCAGGCTTCCCCTAGTCCTTGTCCTTGTCCTTCTGACAGAAGAGAGAGAGTCAAGGATCCAGTTCAGATTCAACCTCAACATTCCCGGATCACTTGCAGAGCTGTGACGATGTTCATCAGGGGGAGCAATCAAGTATTTGAGTGTGCCGTTACAGCCTTGAAAGAAATTAATGAGTACAATCCAAGGCGGAGCATTCAAAAGCACTCAGGTGGATTCGTGAGCATCCAAGGGGGAGTGTTGTAGAATATTGATGGATGGATGCTTCACTCATCCCTTGCATCATCCTCCCCAAGCCTTGCCTATATAAAGGAGGCTATGCCTCTCCTTCAAAGATAACACAACCAAGTGAACACCATCAACCATCATCCGAGGAGCCGAGCTTAGGTCAGGGGGAGAGAAATAGTGAGAGTACTTTGTATATTGTATACGTTTCCAGTATTTCCATATAATGAGAGAAACTAGCACTACCGCCCCGAGGACTAGGCACAATTGCCGAACCTCGTTAAATACTGTGTCTCCTTTACATTCCGCCACTTACATTTTCCGTCCGTTTTACAACAACTTTTAGCTTTAGAATATATCTTAATTCACCCCTACATTTGCCTAAATACCCTTTCTTATTTTCTTCAACAACTACCACACACACCCCCCAACACCAGATTTCTTATTTTCTTCAATGAAATCCCACGAGATTTCTTTTGATTATTTTGGATGAATTGTCACAAACAGACTTTGAATACAATGGATTTTGATTGAAATGAACAAAAGATTTGCCCATAACATAATACATCTACAAACCTATAAATCCCCAACATTCATATCCATAAATTACATAATGGATTTTGGTTGATAATAAGTATGAAATTTCTCTATTTCTAGGATCAATGGTAAATAAGGATGTTGAGTCATCTCTTTTTGATTGAGGATCCACTCTTGTATAACTTAAAAAATGGAGAAGTTGCCTTTGGTGAAGTATCTTTCGTGGTTTAGAATTTTAAGAGCTGGTGTGGGGTGGGGTGCATACATTTTTCACATTAAGGGTATTTTCTGAAAATTATAGATTGCATTGAAATATCTTAGCAACCAAAAAAAATCAGTAGGGGATGAATTCATATTGGGGTAGATTCAATTACAAATGAGCTATGAATAAAATTTCCTGCTGCATAAATATACACTTCAATTGATCAAATTTTGGCAGCGATAGAATGAATTGTCCAACCCACAAAGAATACTGAGCAATCTATAAACGTACATTATTTGAAAGTTGAAGCTCACGATTAACACTCTTTTTCTTCACTATGTAGCAAATAGCAATCAAAAGTTTTCCTAGCTTAATTAACATTCTATTTCTTCATTGCTCTTCAATATTGATAAACTCTTGGTGCACATCTTTAAACGTTATATATAGAAGAGAGAATTTTCTTGAGTTCCCTATCGTAGGCAAAGGGCCCCTCCATTTGAACAAGATGGCCTGTCTTCTCTATAACCTGCACGCTTGCATTGTCTCCTAGTTGCCTGTAATATTTATCAGACAAATTATTTATAAATGTATATATTTTTTGTCCCAAGAATTTTGATGACTATCGCATAGACGAGCCATAACATAAGGGGCGAATCCACTCTTCGTAGAATTGACCATAGATATCTTCTTTTTTCAGTATATTTGCATTAGGACTATTACTAAATAAATAAATAAATAAAAGAATGTATGGAAGACAAAATATTGGACTGACCTTTCAAGATTTGTGGCAGTTTCCATGTTGAATATTCTGTCATTCTCTCCCCACAAAATATGCACCTTCTGCAAGAGGAACGTATCATATTAATTTATTTATATCTCGTTTTTCAAGTGACTTAATCGCACAGGTTAGCCATAATTTGACAATTGAGGAAATACTTTTCCAAGTGTCATGATGTAGAGGGTGACAAAAGGCAAATTGTACACTTTATGTACCAACCTGTGGGTAGTCAGCAATGGTAAAGTCGTCATCATCCACAATCAATGCCTCCAGAAGTTCCTCCCTCTGCTTTCTATTGTCAAACATAATCTGCCACCACCAAAGCCGTGATTGAGAATCTAAAGGTCTAGTTTAAAAATTTTACCGGAGCTTTTCAATTAATCTACAAAAATACTATAATTATTATTTTAAACTAAAATTTACTAACAATAAGGTAAATGAAAAATCAACAACGTATAAAAAATTTTAGAAAAAATGTGTTGAATTCATGATAAAGTATTAATAACAAAACAAAACCAAAAAAATAAAAAAGTAACAAGGTTAAAACTTGTAATATCCTACTAATGTACTGGAAAACTACCTCAGCCACAGCTCCGGTCACCACAATACTCACATACATTGAACCGAAATTTACTTCGAAGACTGCTAAATTAAAGAAGCATGAACCAAAATAATTGACTAACGAATTTACCAATCTGACTCCGTACATGAGGTTGGAATTTTAGAACTACATCATACCTCCAAATAGTGTTTGTAAATCCAGTCAGGGAGATGAGGAAACTTGTAAGCAGCAATTTCAAACATGTTTCTCACTCCTTTGACCGAGTCAGGAAGCAAGTAATCTGACCAGCATTTGAACCCAAGCCTCTCAAGAGATGCGTTGCTGATTGACTTGGTTCCAGAGAAATTGCTTAATCAATTAGATCAAATTGAGGGTGACTAACCATGCACTAGCTTCCGGATTGAACTCCACCGCTAAGCGACGGGATGAAAACCCTAGGTTTCTCCTTTCGCCGCTCGTGAAAGGCGCGTACCATTTTTTTTATTTCCCACATTTTACTTGCCACTCTCACTTCAACCGTGAGCTCCAACATCATTGCGGATAATGAAATCAGCATCAGCATTCAAATGATTTACTGATCCATCAAAGTTGACCTTTAGAGTATTAGGATCTGGAGGTTGCCATATGATATTCTTTGATGGGATGGTAGTGGCTGCTTGGAACTCTTTGATAGTAACGAGAGCTAAGTGGATAACTTTGTTTATCACCCCATTATTAATATACCATCCTAAGTTACTTTTAGCTTTAGAATGTATCTTAATTCACCCCTACATTTACCTAAATACCCTTTCTTATTTTCTTCAACAACTACCACACACACCCCCAACACCAGATTTCTTATTTTCTTCATTGAAATCCCACGAGATTTCTTTTGATTATTTTGGATGAATTGTCACAAACAGATTTTGAATACAATGGATTTTGATTGAAATGAACAGAAGATTTGCCCATAATATAATACATCTACAAACCTATAAATCCCCAAAATTCATATCCATAAATTACATAATGGATTTTGGTTGATAATAAGTATCAAATTTCTCTATTTCTAGGATCCGTGGTAAATAAGGATGCTGACTCATCTCTTTTTTATTGAGGATCCAATCTTGTATAACTTAAAAAATGGAGAAGTTGCCTTTGGCGAAGTATCTTTCGTGGTTTAGAATTTTAAGAGCTGGTGTGGGGTGGGGTGCATACATTTTTCACATTAAGGGTATTTTCTGAAGATTATGGATTGCATTGAAATATCTTAGCAAACAAAAAAAATCAGTAGGGGATGAATTCATATTGGGGTAGATTCAATTAAAAATGAGTTGTGAATAAAATTTCCCGCTGCATATCTATACACTTTAATTGATCAAATTTTGGCAGTGATAGATTGAATAGTCCAACCCACAAAGAATACTGAGCAATCTATAAACGTACATTATTTGAAAGTTGAAGCTCACGATTAACATTTTTTTTCTTCACTATGTAGCAAATAGCAATCAAAAGTTTTCCTAGCTTAATTAACACTCTATTTCTTCACTGCTCTTCAATATTGATAAACTCTTGGTGCACATCTTTAAACGTTATATATAGAAGAGAGAATTTTCTTGAGTTCCCTATTGTAGGCAAAGGGCCCCTCCATTGGAACAAGATGGCCTGTCTTCTCTATAGCCTGCACGCTTGCATTGTCTCCTAGTTGCCTGTAATATTTATCAGACAAATCTGAGTAGCTAATTTCACTCAATCAGTACACAATTATTTATAAATGTATATATATTTTGGAGTTTGATTTTGCTCACCTCCCTTAAACCATAGTGAAACTTTACCTTCCTTCCAAATCTTGCCATTTGTCTTTAAGCCTAACTCATGGTTAACTAATTCAAACTAGTTATTCTTATAAAAGAGAAAATATAATTAATAAATACTTACTAGCCTACCTTTTTAATTTTTGTGCATTAATGCCCATCTTCTTCCCTTGTTACCACCCTTCGTATTGCTAGTTCTCAGCGTTATCTTATCTTTCACTTTCTTCCTTTAAAAATTCAAGGAAAAGCCATTCTATCACTGGTAGAAAAGTGAGTATACACCACGGACCATTGTTGTCACGGCTTCATCATCTGTGGCTATTTTTAGCAAAATTGCCACAGTCAGAGGCCATAAAACTGGGGCCACGGAGCGACTGTAGCTTTTTTCTTAAAATATTATTTATTTTTTACTTCATCTACGGTTTAATATTAAAATTATTAAAGGGAACCACAGATGGTCAATCTGTGGACACCCAAATCCATTAAAATATTTAAATACCTGCCACAATCAAATTGCCGTGGCCTCATTTTCTTGGTAAAAGTGCACTGGTAATTATCAATTGAGAGGACGAGGAAGTATATCATTGGTAATTAAAAAAAAGGACCACAGACTATCTCACTGTGGCTTCCTCTTTATCATATACACGTTTTCGTTAATTAAAAATGTCAATAATTTGGTAATTGTTGCCACAGCAAACGCTGCCGTGGCTCCTTTTTCTTTAAAAAAATGTATAATGTTGTTCTCTCTCTTCATGTAAATCTTGTCCATTCATTTATTTTTTTCATCCATTAATCTTGTCCATTAATTTTTTTTAATCACTCCTTGAACCCTACCTATTTTTCTTCTCTCCTTATATCTCAGCCGCCTCTTCCCATTTTTCATTAACTCTGCAACTTGCTCCTTATCTCTTGTGTCCTTTGTAATTTTTCACTGAAGAAGAATGTGTTCATATTTGGAAAGTCAAGTGATTAAAGTTTCTAATTGGATGATTTGTTCGTTTGAAAGTGCGCACTCCACCTTAAAATAGGCCACAGACTATCACTATGTGACCGAAATCCTATTACTATATTTTATCAAATTGAATGATGTATAATAAAGTGACCACAGACAACAACGTCCGTGGCAACACTTTATCAATTTATACGCTATATTCGTATCTTTTTGGACGGTATACCAAAATGGCCACGGTCAACCATGCGTCTGTGGAGTTAGTTCAATTTATACAATCTTTTTCGGATCGTATACATACATTTATGGACGGTATCCAAAAGAAGTATACCAAAGTGACTACAGTTCTCTTTGGAGTTGGTTCGAAGACTCCAACTCCAACTCCAACTCAATTTCTATTTGCTCATTTTCTTGCTCTTATTTCTTTTCCCCTTTCCCGACCTCAGATCTCAAAACTCCCAACTCCAACTCATAAAATTTCAGATCTGCAAACTTATAATCTCACTGACTACGACTCAACTCGACTGGCCTCTTCTCTTCAGCCAGCGGCCTTCGTCTCCTCCTCTCCAGCCGGCGATTCGAACCGTTGCCGTCTCTCTGCAGACTTCCGACTCTCTTCAACTACGGCTTCCTTTCTCCTCCCATCTTCTCTTCATATAAAGCTGCGTTTATTAGGTTGGTGTTGTTTTCTTTCAATTCTTGGACGATTTGGTCGAAATGGTTGTGGGTTTTGCTTGTAATGTCATTTTTCTTGTGATGTATACTGGTTTATAACGTAATCGCATCAATTAGTGAAATGGATTTTCTGTTAGAAGCTGAAAGTATTGATATTTATGAAGAAAAGGTTGCAGCTGTTGCAGAAACTAACTCAAATGCTTCAGAAAAGTTTAAGGTGAGAATGAATTCAATCATCTATATTGTACCATGTATATCTTTTCACAAAGATCTTCACACCCAGATACAAAACACTTAGATTCTTTGAAGAAAAAGTTGGAAAGTATGTTGTTTTGGAGCACAATTTCATAGCACTAATAAGCGGGTTTCATATGTGTGTGTGGGGGTGAGTGAATTTTGTGTCTGTCCATGAAGGGATAACAACTTCTTCAACCCCCTATAATAGCTTATGTAAGTCTACTATATTTCTCAGCTAATTTGAAACTGTACTTATCAAAAAGTTTAACCAATTGGACTTTGACCCATTTGCAGTACCTCATAATAGAGTCTAAATAGTCTGTACAAATTTTCTGCAGATTCTGGCCATGCTACTTGGATAGATACCATTTACACAGAAAACGATCTTTACAGCCGATGGTCCACTTTTCTTCTTTACTGACAGTTGCATTATTCTAGGGTATGCTCAGTTGAATCTTATGCTAAATGTAGATGATAGTATTTGATGGTTATCTTCAATAAGAATATTTCCTATTAAAGTTCAATGTTTATTTGTTACATCCTAATAATGTTGGTGATTATCAGGGAAGCCATGATTCCATGCATTCTGTTGGCATTAGGTGGCAACCTTGTTGATGGTGTGTTGACATCCCTTCATCATTTTTCCATTTATTCGTTCTTGTTAATTGAGCTGGCATAGATATGTTATGTTTGGAGACAACATGCTTTTGCTTTACTACCTATTACTAATTCTTCCATAAGCATTCTACTTATTTAGTCCGAGTATATGACTTGGAGATATGACTTGACGGCGTTCAAGTATTTGGATTCGACTAATGTATCCGGATTAGACTAATGTGAGATATAACTATAGATGAAAATTTCTATATGTATGGTTTGAAACTTTTGGCTACTTTAAGTTTCAGTCTTTTAAATTCAGCAGTGTTTGACTGTGTGTTTTCTCTGACAGGAAGATATACACATCCATCTGAAAGATAAGGAGAACCCGGCTGATTTAGTTTGCTGCTTGCAGAATTTGCAGGTTTATAATCTATTATGTTGAGATCTTGTTTCCTTTCATTTTAGTTGTTATGTGCTCTTTAGTTTTGTTAATGCTCTTTATTTGAAGTTCTTGGCATACTCGTATTTGAAGTTGTTTAATTTCTGGAAGGTATATTCTTTATATTCTGGAAGTTGTTTAATTTATGGCTAATAGAGCACTCATGTTCAAGTATAATTTTGTATATTCTACAGAGGCTTTTAATGTCGATTAATGTCCTTTTGATTCAGTTTCTAAGCTCTACTGGTTTTATGAACTGATTTGGTATGTGTATGCATTCTATATACAGATGAGTGGTTCAAGAATGATCAGTTCGGATGCAAATGGGTTGTTTCAGGAGATTAATAAGTGGTCAGGGAATTGGATATTATAGAAAATGGCTTGCTTGACTTGTTCTGTTCACTTTGTTTATTCATTAATTCCTGCTTGCTGTCTTTGATTGAAATCTCCCAGTTCGGATGCATTCTATATTTGGTATGTGTATGCATTCTGTACAAACCGCTAGCTGTTATGTATAATATCATTTATTGTATTTTTTTAAAAAAAAAGTGGCTAGGGTGGCCACAGACTCAGACTTGGCTGTGGTGCCATTTTAATACTTATTAATAGGTTCAACGGAAGTGGGAGAATGGTGGGACCCAGCTTAAATGTTGGCCACAGATGACCTATGCCGTGGTTAAATTAAAAAAACAACACTACCCATAGACCACTACCCCCGCATGTCCTGTGGCCAATCTGTGGCCAACCCCCATACACCACAGGCCTCCGTGGTCTTTTGAGTGATTTCTACCACAGATAACTGTGGTGTATACTCGTTTTTCTACCAGTGTGTGACCAATTTTTTCCTCGCGGGAGGTTTCTTTTTAAAAAAAAAAAATCCCCTTTTTTTTTTTTTTTTTTCCTCTATTCCCCCCAAAATGCCCGAACATAACCCCCATTTTCCTTCTTTGGTTTCTTTTTGAAATTGTTAGAGCTTTGAACTACAATAATTTTTTGGAGGGGAAAAAAAAGTTGGAATGAAATTTGGGAAATAGATTGATAATGGAAAATGGACTGTGATGATTTAGAGTATTCATTTTATTAAATTATTTAGAAAGTTCAACATGAGGTTATAAAGTCGAAACTTCACTTGGATCATCCAACGATCAACGATCGTTCATGTCAATAGCCATTCAGCTTTCATTGCTTAAATAATATTTTCATATTCACTTACAATGGTGTTGTAGTTGGTTAAATATGTACAATACGACTTGATTGAAAATCCCCATATTCGGTGTGGTAGATGAGTCTAATTAGGCATCATATATGGGTTTGATTTAATGTGTTAAGAGAGAATTATGTAAAACAGAATAGGTAAGTTCGTAAAATATTTATAAATTATATTTTCTATTTTATAAGAAACAACTAGTTTGAATTAGTTAACCATGGGTTGGGCTTAAAGACATGGCACGATTTGAAAGGGAAGTAAAATTTCACCATAGTTTAAGGGAGGTGAATTAACTCGGACTCTATTTTTTGTCCCAAGAATTTTGATGACTATCGCATAGCTGAGCGTTTGAGCTGTTTTTCCAACTTTTGTACTAAAGTCCACTAATACTAAACAAATAAATAAAAGAATGTATGGAAGACAAAATATTGGACTGACCTTTTAAGATTTGTGGCAGTTTCCATGTTGAATATTCTGTCATTCTCTCCCCACAAAAGATGCACCTTCTGCAAGAAGAACGTATCATATTAATTTATATCTCGTTTTTCAAGTGACTTAATTGCACAGGTTAGCCATAATTTGACAATTGAGGAAATACTTTTCCAAATGTCATGATGTAGAGGGTGACAAAAGGCAAATTGTACACTTTATGTACCAAACCTGTGGGTAGTCAGCAATGGTAAAGTCGTCATCATCCACAATCAATGCCTCCAGAAGTTCCTCCGTCTGCTTTCTATGGTCAAACATAATCTGCCACCACCAAAACATGATTGGGAATTTAAAGGTCTAGTTTAAAAATTTTACCACAGCTTTTCAATTAATCTACAAAAATACTATAATTATTATTTTAAACTAAAATTTACTAACAATAAGGTAAATGAAAAATCAACAACATATACAAAATTTTAGAAAAAATGTGTTGAATTCACGATAAAGTATTAATAGCAAAACAAAACAAAAAAAATAATAAAGTAACAAGGTTAAAACTTTTAATATCCTACTAATGTATTGGAAAACTACCTCAGCCACAGCTCCGGCCACCACAATACTCACATACATTGAACCGAAATTTACTTCGAAGACCGCTAAATTAAAGAAGCATGAACCAAAATAATTGACTAACGAATTTACCAATCTGACTCCGTACATGAGGTTGGAATTTTAGAACTACATCATACCTCCAAATAGTGTTTGTAAATCCAGTCAGGGAGATGAGGAAACTTGTAAGCAGCAATTTCAAACATGTTTCTCACTCCTTTGACCGAGTCAGGAAGCAAGTAATCTGACCAGCATTTGAACCCAAGCCTCTCAAGAGATGCGTTGCTGATTGACTTGGTCAACGCCATAACTGAGCAAGTCACCACCATGGCCTCAACCAAGTTAGGGTACATCTCAGCCATCCTAAACCCTACCATTCCACCATAGCTCAACCCCACCAAGGTGCACCTTTCCACCCCTAGCTTCCTCAGCCCCCTCGCCACGCACTCCGCTTGAAACTCCGGCGACCGGTCTAATTTATCGGTGATGGATCCGCCGAAGAAGAGAAAGTCTGGAACGTAAACGGCGTAGTTTTTGGCCAAAGACATCACTTGAAATTGCCATGTGATTATGCCATCCACTCCAAACCCATGAAGGAGCACCACGGCCGGCTTCGCTTTTTCCGGGATTTGAGTCGGAACCCAGAAGTTCATTAGCGTTCCAGGCTCGATTTCGACGGTTTCGGGCTTCATCCCGACCAGCTTCATGACCCCATGCAAAATGAAATTGTAGACTGCTAAAAAGTTCACCATCTTGTTCTCTACTGTTTCATAAGCTGCGCAGAAAAACAGAGGCACAAATAAATGATGGCCAATTTAATTTAATATGGTCTAATGCCACTTGACAGAGTCTTTGGGAAGTAGATATGCAACAGTAAGGTGATAGCGACGTTACAAAGACATTTGTATGTAAGATTTAGTCGACATAGCGACATTATTGAAACATCATTGCTGGCACGATATCACTAAGTCCAAACTACTGATTATCCAAAAAAAAAAAGAAAAAAAAACCAAACTATACTATAAATATGTACATGATAGACCATAAGTCTCTGCATTTGCTTATCCACGTATTTACTGCATTTGTTAAGGTGTCATGCTTGTAACGGTTCGATTAGGAGGATATGTTTAATTAAAAAAAATGCTTGTAGTGGTTAATGGTTGACACCTCAGCAAATGCGACAAATGCATGGAAAAATAAATGCAGATGCTCATGATCCGTACATCATACATGCCGGACCTATAAATTTTCCACCAAAAAAACAGAACTCAAAAAATTAAACTTCCAAAAAAAAAATTTAAAGGATCACTTTAGAATTTAAATGATATAAATATCATTAATATTTCATATAAAAATATAGCATTAAATATATGAAATAACATTACAAAAGTGGTAGTTTACGTATTCTCATACTATGAAAACATTGCATAATGTGTTCGCTATTAATAAAAGCAAAAATATATCTCTCAATATAAACAACCAAATTATCATTCAATCATTCATTTTATATTTTATTGTGCAATGGTATTTTCACAATATTTATAATAAAAGCTAATATAATAAATAAATACACATACTTATATACTCAATTCCAAACTCTGACAATTTCTACCTTCCCATTTTCTCCTAATGACATGTGTTAAGATTATTAATGCTAGCAAAAGTTTTGACGTTTCTTCCTTTCAGGTACTGACAGAGTTAAAGACCCTAGCCGCTCTCCAAAAAAGGCCCCTACAACTGCCGCCGGCCCCTTGGCTTTCCTTTCAAGTAGTATCAAAATGTAATTGTTTCAAAAATTAAACTTCCAAAAAAAAAAAATTAAAGGATCACTTTAGAATTTAAATGATATAAATATCATTCATGTTTCATATAAAAATATAGCATTAAATATATGAAATAACATTACAAAAGTGGTAATTTACGTATTCTCATACCATGAAAACATGGCATAATGTGTTCGCTATTAATAAAAACAAAAACATATCTCTCAATATAAACAACTAAGTTCTCATTCAATCAATATTTTATTGTGCAATGGTATTTTCACAATATTTATAAAACTAATATAATAAATAAATACACATACTTATATACTCAATTCCAAACTCTGACCTACAATTTCTACCTTGCCATTTTCTCCTAATGACATGTGTTAAGCTTATTAATGCTAGCAAAAGCTTTGACGTTTCTTCCTTTCAAGTACTGACAGAGTTAGAATGAGACAAAGCAAATACAAAGAAGATAACTATTCCTCTTCATCCAAATTTCATGTAGGTCTCCCTCCCCTGATGGCTCGAAAACGACGCCGTTTTTCCGAAATGGTCTACACCAAAACGACGTTATTTTAGTTTGAGAAAGTAACTAAAAAAAAAATGGCAGCCTTCTTCTTTTTGCTGGGTTCGCGCACAGCTGCCCCGGCACCCCCACCTTGCTTCAATGGAGTTCCCGGGGGAAGCCAGTGGTGCTGAGCAAATCAAACCCGTTTCTAGTCCATATCAATGCCGGCGAGCATACATGGAAACAGGTGCTGACTGTCTGTCGTACCTGGCTGGATCCACCACTACATACATGATATGATAGAGTGATATTTATCTGCTAGTAGTACCAAACTCCAATGATGTTATGTATACGCGTTGTCGTCACGGGCCTCCCAATAATAGAATATATTTATATTTGGATATGTTCTCAAAGAATGAGCTACATCTGTTTTTTGTAATTGTAAATCTTATAGCATTAGTTGTTTAGTCTTATGATTTTCAGCCACCATTCAGGACTAGATTGAGAGTGCTTATGGAAGGAATAAACATGTTTTCATATTGCCACAATTGTTTATGAAATGTTTAGCAAGAAATGTTTTTCATGCATAAAAGTGCTTGTTCGAGAAACATACGTTCGGTGATTCTTAAGAAACTACTTCCAAATTGCTTTGAAACATTGAATTTTTTTTTTTTAATGCTGCTCTAAAGTGCTTCGATTTTCAACGACTCAACATAATAGTTTTAATTTTGAAGCATGCACCTTATGCCGAAATGATATGCTAGTACACCTTAACCTTAATTGACGGTCTCCATAGATTATGCCAACCCATGAACCATTTTTCTAATATATTTTATGACCTAAGTTAGTAATGTGTGGAAAGTGGTAAAGACGAGATCGAACCACCACCAGAAAAAAGTTACGCAGACAAACATCTTTCTTTAATTTCTACTAGCCAGTTGCCACGGACTTCCACATGTTTGAATACAAACACATGCCTCCTGATGGATTAGAAAGAGGTGCTTAGTCCAAATATGTGTCCTCTTTTTTCTTTTTATGTTAAAGTTTAAATAGTAAATTATAATTATATATCATGTGATTTAGATCAAGTTTATAAATAATATTTATACTTTTTTCTTGCATTTCAGATCTTGTAAACTATTTGATGTGAAATTTAAAATCTTGTAAACTTTTTATGTCGTTACTTTACCATTAGTTCCTCAGTCAAATGATGAAGTGGACACTATAGAACCCACTAGTTTATTATTGTGGGGATGATGGTTCCGTCATGATAGGTAGGTTTTGGTGGCTAGCTTTCGTGGAGAATGATAAGAGAGGACGCGACGGTGGTGTGGGGTGGTTCCAGTGATTTTAAGAGTATTTATATTTTTACTTAAAAAAAAAAAGATGAATTACCCTTTAAAACACATGGAGAAGAATGAACAAACGAACCCTATAGTGTCCACATCATCATTTGATTGAAAAATTAATGGTCAAGTAACGTCATAGTAATGTTGCAAGATTTTAAAAGTATAGAGTACTGAAATATATGAAAAAAAAAAAAAATATCATTTCAAAACTTGCACTAAACTAAACCATAAAATGCAAAATTGTAATTTGCAGAACTTTAAATATGGTTCTCCCCAGTACGAATCTGCAAGGACGGAGACATTGGCTACCAATTCTTGGGTAACACGGGCTCATTCCATGGGTTTCTATTTGGGCCACACTCTGCTCAGAATTTCCTCTTCGGGCTAGTCAGTTTGTCACTTTGTTTTGTTTGGGCCGTTTGTGCACCCTAGGTGACGTTACTACTATGTAGCTCACACAAATATGAAAGTCTACACAATAGTCGTTAGTCCATGACTTGACAGTAACGAAAATAAATAGACAGACAAAAACAGTGTTTAGGTACGCTAGCATCTCGCCATGTGCGTAGGTTTGTGTGAATTTTTTCTTTTATTGTTTTATTGTTGATTTATCATTTGCGACAAACAAAAATGGATATCCAGTACTTTAATTGAAGGTATTTTTGGTTTTTGAATGTTTAAGCTTAAGTGCCAAGTGAGTATTAAGAAATTTAATTGAAAGTATCTTTGGCATTCTAGCACAATCTACATTTTTTTTCTTTTTTTTGTGGGTTTTGCGGGGGTTTTTTTTTGTTTTCTTTTTTTCTTCGATGGTCGAATGCGAAAAGTGAGTCTCGGTAAATCGGAATTTTGGGAAAGGAGGTCGGTCGGCTCTCAAGGGCGGGCAGGGAGCGGATGCCTCGCAACAAACACCGCAGCCACGAGTCGGACTCGAGACAGGTCGCCAGACTGGGCCAAACAAAATGGCGGACGGTTTGGACGCGAAGGCACGGCGTGCATCTCGGGTTGCATGACCAAAACGGCGACGTGTGAAGGGGAGAGCAAGGCGCAGCGATCGCAGCTCGAAGCACATTCGCCTCCAAGCAGACCCTAAATAAATACCAATCCAACTTTTTTTTTCTTTGTGTTTGATTCTGAATTAGTAATCTTGATTTTTTTGAATTTTTTTGAGTCAATTTGATTGAAGCAGTGAGACAACATAATTTTGTGGGGATGGAGGGATTGGGCTGAGGTTGTATTGTTGTTCCTTCTGTCTTGAGTGGGGGGGGTAGGTTTGGTTGTGGGGGGGTGAGGTGTCGCGGCAAAGTGGTTTTTTTCTGGGGGGGGGAAAAAAAAAGGGAAGGTTGTTTTGCCCTTTTTATTATTATGGTTGCATGATAATTGAATTTCTAAGGATTTGGTACATATTTTTCTCAAAAAAGATTTGGTACATTTTTTAATGTAAATATTGCTAAATTACCCTAACTTCAGAGATTTTAGTTCATTAAGGGTATTTTGGAGATACCAAATATTTTCCTAAGGTCAATTGGCTATAGAAGAAAGATGACTTTGCACTAAACAAAACTTTGGACAATCATTTTGCGTTTTGTGTGGACTAAGGAAATAAAAAACCCCTACTGCTCTCGCGAGCGCCTTCTGCCCCTATACCACTCAAGTTGGCCTTCGTCCAAAATTCTCTTAGAGATGATCCCTTCATTGGGATTGGCACCTATAGTCATGGCCTACTAGGCTATGGAACCTAGCAGCGAGTCCATCCCCAGCACACTAGCGTCGTTAGGCAAACTAAGTTCATCCTATCGACTTTCTTCGATCGGAACTCACTCTTGGCACTGTGGCTATCTCTTTGGCCGCCAAAGAGTGTTGTGCCACACCTCCTGCAGCTAGCACTCTGCCCCTTGCCTCCAGTCATCTGCAAGGTCACTTTCTCAGATTTGTGTCTTGTTGGAGAAGCGACCGCCCAACCCTCATGTATTTAGGTCGGATCTGTCCAAATCGCTTGTGTTTTCGGGTGATTCGATTCTCTCCAGGTGGATGTTATGCCTGGCCACGCCTTTCTTGGGACCTAGGTGGTTGTCACTTCTCCTAGTTTGTGGAAAGTGGTTGCCAGTGTTTCGTTCATGTCCTACAATGCTCATAGCCGGAGGACGTGGAACTTGGAATATTGTTGGAGGACATTGAGAATCTACTGCAGTCAGGCCCTAATGTCTCACTTGAACATGTTTGCAAGTGTGCTAATAAAACATCACAACAGTTGGCTAATTTTTCGAGCAGTTAGGGAGTTTGGTATTCTCATGCGAGGGTTTTTTTAATCTTCCCCCCAGTAAAAGTGTTTTAGGATTGAGTTCAGATTAATGTGGGAGATTTAGCTTATTAGAAATGTCCACTTGGCTGTTGAAACTATTGTATTGTACTTTTGAAATTCTATGAATACATTGCATAATGTCGCTTTATTGTTAAAAAAAAAAATTTGGATAATGTCTTTGTCAAAATTGGAACATTTGGTTAGAAATTTCCAAATCTGTGTAATCTCTTGGATATGCAAGTAAAATTTCTAATTAAAAAGGAAAACGTGAATCTACTTGGGATCTACTTCTTAACCAAGGATATAGGTACACTAATGGAGTTCAACAGCAACAAAAACCTATTGTTTTTTAAATGTGAAGTGACCAAAACACAAGTTCATGTGCGAATGGCTATTCTTAGCTTCAATCCAACTTCTTTTCTGAATCCAAAACAAAAGATTTATAAGTTATCTGACTTTTGTCTGTTATATGGCCACCTCCAATTAAGGGAGGATGACCAACTAAAGGAAATGAAATAGCACAAGACAAAAATGTTGTGGCATTTCTTGTTGAATAAAAGCCTAGTGGCAGACCATTTTACACAAGACAAAAATTTTGTGGCATTTCGTGTTGAACAAAAGCCTAGTTCAATCAATTCATTCTTTAGTATTCCAAGGTGATCGATATAGTAATGGAATAGGGAATAATAGCACAATTTCTTTGTTACAATTTCTTTGTTTGATGGCAAAGAGAATTTTGAGAAGAGACTTTCTTGTCATATGACCACATTAGTGGCAAATATTGTCCGAAATGAAAACTTATTATTCGTCCAAACAAAATGAAAACTTATCATAGGTCTTAGACTCTTAATGACGTCACTCTTTCTTCTAACTTGGCAAGAAAACCCACACCCAATTGGTATGTTGTGCGAGCCATTAACCATACCAGCTACCAAGCATGATATGGCCAGAGCATTGTACTACCACGGTGCACATGGTCTTCCCTGCCACCAAGGCTTTTCTTTTTCAAATGGTTGTGTGGGTGAATGTAATTTTAAAAAAATGTTTGTTTATGACCTAAGTGGTGGTGAGCATTAACACCTAATCATTAACCACTGAATTAGACAAATAACTTCATAAACTTTTGCACACCACCTAAAAATGATATGAAAAAAAGGTGTACATTTTATAACCAAAGTATTTATTTATCTATAGGTGATCGAGTATAGCTATTAACAGAGCCGGTTTTGAAATTTTGAAAGTCCTATCCAAAACGTAAAGTGAGACCTTTATATATTCACATCGAAAAATACTTTTAAAAAAGAAGAAGTTTACCTTAAACTATGCTATAGATGTGGAGCCCAAAATAATCTCAACCAATCAGAACGCGCCATGTGGATTTTAACCCCAAAAGGACGAATATACCCTTGATGGAGATTACGAACCGCTACATCGTCATCTCGATCAAAGAGAAATCACGTGACCAACAGCCCATGAGAGGTCATTCAAGGTCCACATAGACTGTTACCAGGCGGGAAACCTCCATGAAGTTCATCTCTTCCCAAGAGGCCCCTTCCCTTCGGGAGACCACCATAACTCAAGGAGGGGATCTCGGAGTTCAAACAATCATTCAAGTGCATTAAATCTCATTTAATGCATTTAATGTTCATAATAAACATGCCAAAGGAAAAATTCTACAACCACTATTTATAGTGGTTGTCATTTGCCATTCAAGGTAATCACAAAATCCTTCATAAACTCCTAAGTTTCAAGAATACATTTCTGACTTAGGCATCGGAGGCCGTTTGGCAAACCCCCTACCAGGGATAGACAATTCCTTTGATGTCATTTTCTTTATTTTACAGGTTCGTTCGTCATTCAACAAGGTGGACAAAATTTGCACAAACAATATATTCATTTTATAGCTAGTATTCATTATATATGTATAAAAAAATTGCATCTATTAACATCCAACTAGCAAAAGTCTCAAATTTCCAAGCGTGTACAGTTGTACACAATAAAATTTAGATCTTGGAACTTGGCATACACCTCAATCTCAATCAATTACGTTTTTCTTGTTCAATTTGGTGCTGAACAAGTAAAATTGGAAAATTGGATGAAAGAAGGAAGAGATGGTAGTTTGCGGATAGTGGCTGCTGTTGAAGAGAAAAGGAAAAAAATTGAAAAGAAGCAATAATAAAAAGAAAAGAAAACCGTGCATCAAGCAAGATGCGATCTCACGGCCACGGTAGTAAGTGTAAAGCGCGCACTTCCACTGCACCAACCGCAAATTGTTCTCTATGTGAAGTTACAATATAATATATAGAAACATGACTTTTTTTTTGTGAAAAATATAGAAACATGACTTGGGGGATCTTCAAAATCGAGGCTTTTTACGGTGGCATCACCTGACGGGCCTTATTTGTTAATTTAATAATATTTCACTAATCAATGACATAAGGGTTGCAAATTAAGACACCACATTCCCTAAGTAGATAATTGAATCATAACAAATTTGTGTATTTTCTCCTTAATCAATGTTTGTTTAGTTATCTTCCCAAAGGCAACTTGATAAGTTGCAAGAAAGGGAAAGAGACCCATGATATATATATATATATATATATATATATAACAACTTAGCCAAAACTTCAAAGAGTTAGTATGTCAAAAATGGGTTGGAAAGAAGTAAACGCATAAAAGCCTTCTTTTTCCTTTGCAGAAACACACAAAAACCTTAACGTATCAAGTTTTTACAGTGATAGATTCCTAACCCAAAGAAATAGAACAAGCCGTGTAAAGAAACTTGGAAGTTGAAAACAGAAGTCGCACTCTTTTTCTTCACTAGCAATGATAAGTTTTCCAAGTTATTTGATTTTGACTTGGTGAAAATTTAGACCAAAATTCACTGCTTCAAATGCCAATCATGTTAGCTCTTGCAAATTCAGTTTTCCAAAACTTGCCCTATGGGGGCTTTTGTTTTGGCCTCTTTAGACGCCAGGAGGGGGGGTAAAGAAGAAAAACCCCCCCAATATCATGAGCGGGGGGAGGGGGGTTGGGGCCTTTTATCTGCGCGGCTGAAAGCTATTTGTGGGGGGTGGGGTCGACCTCCCCCTCTTTTGTTTTGTGTGCCACGTAAGCAAGTGAAACTTCCCCCTCTATTGTTTTGTGTGCCACGTTGGTAATTGAATCATTAATGGCTAAAACATCCGCCCCTATTGCTATAAACTATTTTTTTTAAAATGCTAATTAAATTCATCAAATTTAATGCTTTAACTAGTACATTCATTCCGATTTATTGACCATATGCATTCCACTTTTATGTTCTCTTGGTCAAATTATGTTCATCCACATTGAGAACATTATCAGAAAATTCATAAGACTTCATTGAGAAGGACAAAAATTATACAAATTGATACTTCTTTTTTTCATATGAAATATACAATGACACATAGAAACAGAGAAAGTCTGGAATAAGAGAAGTACAATGAAACTCCAAAAAACAGAAATCTAATATATCTTCATCCTTTCGAACGAAACAGATGATGCGACTTCCATTGTTCCTGTACATACACGAAGAAGGCAAATTAATGTTGGTTAATCAAGTAATGAACAATTATATATTTTGACATAAATAATTTTCGTACATAGCAATAAAGGAACATGCTTTGATCCAAAGAGAATAAGAATGCAACAAAGTTTCTGAGCAAACAAACCCCAGATCCAAATCTAATTAAACAAATCAACCAATATTGCAAGCAACACCATTCCAATAAAAAAGTTGAAAAACGCACCTTCATTTCAAGATCACACACACACTTTCAAGAACAAAACCTCAAATCTTGGTTACCAACCATAAAATATAGATCAAATATAGAGATCTAAGTATACAAAATTGCTTACCTGCCGTAGAAATTGAACATAAGAGCGCAAAACGGATCGGATGAAAAGAAGTTAAGAAGAAGATGAGAAGGTTGCAGCAAAGGAGGATGGAGGAGTGGGGTGCGGCTGGTGAGGAATGATGCTAAATAAGAGAGGAATAGAGAGGGTGCATCTAGGTTAGAGTACTAGGGGCGGATATTTTTAAAAAAAATTAAAATATTGTTAAGTAGTGGCGTTTATTTTCACCCCTAATTAGTGAAATTTATTAGAGGCCTTTAGGTGGGTTTTTGTTTTTTTGTGTGTTTTCCGTGTATAGATTGCTAAAACCAAAATTGTCCAAGATGTCATGACAGGCCCTACAATCACCATTATCTATTGTCTAAAAGCAATCAAATGATGCAAGGCTTTGTAGGGATATAGCCAAAACATACATACGAATACAAAACCTAATCCAAATGAGTAGGAAGTTAGAGACCCTATTAACAGCAAGGAAGTTAGACCTAACTGCCCAACAGTGCAAATGAGTAGAAAGATGTCATTTTCAAGCAATTTATAAATAAACTGGAAATATATTTCATTTGCATCACTGGAAGATGACCCTTTCTAAGGGCCAAGCAATGTTACATGGCAAAACTTACTCGCTAGTATTGAATAGCATAATTCATCAAAAGATACCAAAAATCAAGATCCATGAAATCAGCAGAGCAAAAAGATTGAGATTTCTTGGTATCATAGAACTTAATCCAAGATCAACAGGCAGATTAGCCAAGATATGGCTCATCATGCTTCACAAGAGAGAGCTGGAAGAAATTGCGTTATTTGAAAGTTTTTGTGAAGTCAATGCCAGGACAGACTGAAGTTTCTTGACATCGTTTGAAAGGCATACTATATAAAAGTCAGTAATGTGTACAATTATACCTTCTGATGTGCATATGCTTATCCAGAATAAGATCAAGAGAGATTATTATTTCAAAGCTAATTTTTTTCTACAATGGAACTTATACATTGGCATTCATTAAAAGAACACATACACATATACTGATATACATTTAGCATTCTACTGCCCTCCAGTAGTCTGTCGAAACCGCAGTAATCACAATACTACTGCATTTTTCCAAACACATTCTCGACACATCAAAGCGCACGAGCCAAGATAGGTTACTCAACTAGAGCAAACGAAATGACAAACATCACAACTTGAATGACCAAATAACACATAGCATGCCCAATAAATCAAAAGATGTGTATTGATGAAAGGGGTGCAGAAGATTCACAAGATCAGTTGACTGATTAATCTATCGATCTTTCTTTCAAATGGAGTCCCTGACCAGATTGTGGTTCACCTCTGCTAGGCAGCAATATGCACCGGATACCTGTGAATGCTATCATCCCATGGATTATTAGGAGAGGGCTTTATATTTTGAAGAGCCTCCCAGACTGCACTATTACATTTGAAACCGCTGCCAAAAGCAATCTGCCAGACACGGTTCCCCTTTTGCATCCTTCCCTTTGCCTCGGTGTAAGCCAACTCATACCAAATCGAACTGGACGAAGTATTACCAAACCTGTGTAGTGTCATCCGAGACGCCTCAACATGAACAGGTAAAAGCTGCAAATTCTTCTCGAGCTCATCAATTACTGCCCTTCCACCAGCATGTATGCAGAAATGCTCAAATGCAAGCTTGAAATCTGGGATATATGGCTTGGCTTTCGCATTGAACAACTTGTTCGCAACCAAAGTAGCAAAGAAGAGTAGCTGCTCACTGATAGGCAAGACAAGGGGACCCAAAGTTGTGATGTTAGCCTTAAGAGCACTACCAGCTATTTCCATGAGGTCCTTCGACAATGAAACCCCGGTCTTCCCATTATCGTCCTGCTCTTGATAAACACACTTATACGCCTTATCATCAGCACCGCGATGTGTCCTCACAACATGGACAAGCTTATACTTTGCCCGACGCCTATCCAATGACTTATTCGAAAGCAAAACCGCTGACCCCCCAACACGGAACAAACAATTCGGAATCAACATGGATTTCTTGTTCCCAAAGTACCAATTCTGAGTAATGTTCTCAGTGCTAACGACAACCGCGTAAGTATTCCTATGAATTTGCAACATGTCCTTAGCAAGATCAAGAGCTATAACTCCAGCACTACACCCCATACCACCCAAATTAAAGCTCCTAATATTCCCTCTCAGCATATACTTGTTCACAATCATAGCAGACAACGAAGGGGTTGGGTTAAACAAGCTACAGTTCACAACAAGAACACCAATGTCCTTAGGCTTAACATTAGTATTAGCAAACAGATTATCCAATGCACCGAAAATCACATGCTCCGCCTCCTCCCTCGCCGCCGCCATGGATGGCCGCGGCGGAATGAAATTCATTGCTTCCGGGACATATGTCTCGTCCCCGAGTCCAGAAAGTTCCAGAATCTTCCGCTGGAACTCAAGTGAAGACTCGTCGAAGTCCCCAGTCAACTTGGAATGCTCCATAAACCTCTTAAATCTCCCTTTCAAATGGTCAGGCCCCTTGTAGCACGAGAAGTCCACAAGGTAGATGGATCTCGGGCGGGACATAACATAGACGGTGGATCCTGATGCAGGCGACAGCAGAGAAGATGATGAAGCTGACGAGATTGTACTGGAGTTGAAGCCAAAGTTCATGAAGTTCATCTGGCTTCATATTTGAAGCTTCGATAATAACGACCCCCATTAGAGGCACCAAGCAAAGAGTTAAAATATGGGTTATCAAGTAATGGCAACCCAACTTCACATACTTCAAGTTGCTGCTGGGGAGAAAATCTGGTAACCGCCGAGTATGGTGGATCTGAACTCGGCCATTGTTGATGGGTTCAGAGCTCATGATGGGCTGGGTTTCGAAATTTCGGGTTTTTCGAACTGGGTTTTTGGCGGGGGAGCTTGGGGTGGTGTATGAATGGTGAACAGGGTGAAGAAAAATGGATCCGAGTGAAAAAAAAAAAAGAAAAGGGCTGAATTGAAGTTGAAAGTTTGATACAACAACCTTAATGTTTGGTTCTGCTACCACTCCTGTCTTGGTCTCTGATTGGTGTACGATTTGGGGAGAAGAAGAAGAAGAAGGAGAGTGATGCAAGAAGTTTACAGATTGGTGGGATTTGTAGGAGAGAAATTTTGGGGGGGATTGGAGTTTTTAAAATGTGGGGGATATGGACGTGTGGAGTGAGAAAACGCAATGTGTGAGGGCTCAGAGAAAGTGCAAGGTTCAAAGCGGGAGCTTAACATTGAACAGTTAAAGGAATTTTTGGATGGGGGGCGTTATGTGTGTTTTTCATGCCTAAATGGGGATGCTCACACCTATTTATAACGTGTGTGTGATTCAAAATTTGGGGTACAAAAGTAAACAAAGTAATTACTTGTTGGGGACTTTTTCACTAAAGAGGAAAATCTGGAATTTGTACCTTTTTAATTAGGGGATTTAGGAGGGTAGGTGAGATAAAGTGAAGGTTTGCTATATAGCTTATACGTAAGAGCATTTTCCACGGGACTCTAAATATATTATTATTTTTTGTTTTTTTTTGTTTTTTTTGGTGCTATTTTATTTTTTTTTTTCAGTCGTTAAGATAGATTACTCTATGAAAATAGATAAATAAATTGAAGCAATTAGTATTGTACTATATATGACACATTTTTAATTTGTGTGGAGTCCAATTTATTATGAGAAGTAGAAAATTTCAACATTTTCAATTCCATATATTATGTATGGCTCATTTTTAGAACATATTATAATATAAAATTATACAAATTCTACTAAACTTTGTATAATTTGTAGTCATTTGTAGCATTCTTTATAAATGTTTTACTGACATGAATATGTAAACTGAGTTTGTAGGTTGGATTTGTGGATCACTTTGTGGGGCTGCAATAGAAGACCATCTAAAGCACTAACAAATAACGGGAGAACAACAATCGGCATACAATATGAATATATCATATACACAAACACACTCAACTAGAAGATGACACTCTAGGACTGCCACCTAACTATAGCATGTGCTATTTGTTTTCTGAAGCTTTTATTCAGGAGTGGCCCTAAACAAAGGCAAACAAGGTGGTCAAGATTGGGAGGGCCACCAAATTGTATGTACTTCTATGTATATATTTCTTATACAACTTTATAAATTAAACTTTGTACTGCTTAGGCCAAATGTATAGCGCGATGATTTTGTAATTCGCCTCCAAAATTCTTAGTCGCCCCTGTTTTTATTTGATTTTAAAGAAGTGAAAATTGGTAGAGGTTTTTAGTCCTTTTTAATGGCAAAATGGGATAAACACATACAAATTATTTTCTTTCAATTTTCTTTCAATTGCAACACATCTTATATTTTCTCTTAGGTTTTTAGTCCTTTATTGAATACACCCCATGGCTAAGCATCCAAGTCATTTGCTTTCTATATATAGTGATTTTGTAATATTTATTTTATGAAAACTTGAAGTATTTCATCAATTGAAATACATCAAACCAAGAGACTAGAAGAACCACTCCACCTAAGTAATTCCACAAATATCCCAAAACACCTGAACAATTGAAATTAGATTACACCTAAACATATCCACCTGAAAATTGGAAAACACACCAAATATCTCAAAACACATAAACGTATCCACATGAAATTGGAAAACACCTAAACGTATCTACTTGAATTGGAAACACCTGAACATATTCACCTGAAACTATTATAAGTAACGTAATATTATTTTCTGCTCATTAAAACCACCATAATTTCTGCTAGATAAACTATTAAAAAGGTTTAGGTGGATAATCCTAATTCAAATTCAAAAACATCATTAAGTTTGGACATAATTTGAATTTATAACTGATGAAGAGAAATCCACCCGCTTGATTGTGTCATCATCATATTAGGTTCTTTTTTTTAAAAAAAAACTATCTAGTTATTAATTATCAATTTGTAAAGTCATTTTGTTTTTGTAGAAAAATAGCAAATATGTAAATATTTTGAGCTAATAAGCTATTTTATATCCTATGTGGCAAAATTATTAAGGAATGAGTTTTATTCTGGAAGAAAAATATACTTGGCTATAAATCTAATAAATACAAATATTTTAAGTTTATATCATATTCTCTTGGTGTTCTTTTATGGGGTTGGTATGTAATTCTATTTATATGTGTATAACATGCTCTATCAGTAAAGCTGAGTGATCTCTTTTTTGCAACAAGAAATTAAACAAACTGCAAAGCATGACACACTGACGCAGTCGGTGCACCCAGCCCACAAATGCCTACTGCAACCCTTACTACAAAAGAAGATTACTTCTATTCACAGAAGAAGATTATATATGTTCACAACACCCGCCATCCAACTTAATTTCAAATGTAAAGTTGGTTGTTTGTCTCTTGCCCGTGCTCAATTCTTCGAGCCAAATTGTCACATGATGTTATCAGCCCAATTTTAATTTTATAACATAACATAGGTGGTCTACATCGTAGACATATATAATGTAGTTTCGAGAAGAAAAATAAAAAAAAAATGTGGAAATATATGAAAATAAAAAAGAGTTAGTTTTTTTTTAAATAGAGGTTTGGATAAGGTGAGAAAACACCCCACAAGAAGGGGGCCGAACAGAGGAGCCGAATCCATAACATAATAACGAAATGGACATGATATCTAGCAAGATTTATTAGTTACAACCCGTGACGATGAAAATTTTTGTGCAGTCATACCAAATAATTCCTCATGCAAAGAGAACACTAGCAAAAAACTCTTCTCTTCTTCTTTGGAAAGCACTTGGGCTATTCCGAAATCAAGCCCAAGTAGAAAACTTGCACAACAGGCTCTCTACTCTTAACACCTCGTTTGCTAAATGACCATACCATCCAATCATCTCATGCCACGCTTCAAGCCTCCAAACGGTCTTTAACTTCCATTTTCTTGTAAAACACTCCAAAACCCATGGCGGTTCCTCCTGCCCCAAGTACAAACCACGTATAAATACAAAGACCCGCTTTTTCTCTCTCACGAAAATCAAGAGCAAAAGCAACAAATCTCAATTGCTTTCAGATTTCAAATTGCATTCAGCTTCTGATCTCAAGTATGTGTTTTGCTACTGATGCTCTTGTTGAATTTCTATCAGCTAGTTTTTGAATTCAATGCTTCGGTTCATAGACTTTCTTGTTGAATTCGATTGAGCAAAAATTGTTTTCGAATTGAATCTAGCTTGCTTTGAATTGTAGTCGGGGATTGTTTTGCAATTGGTTTGCGGTAACTGGTAGAGTGGTAGTGATTGATTGTTACCCTGAATGCATGATAGCTTCTGTGTGGCATTTCTTCGAACACTTGCTGTGCAATTGCTCGGTTCAGGGCTGATACTTATTTTTCTCACATTGTGTGTATGTCTGTTTGTGCTTCTTGTTGGGTGGAATTTTTGTTTATATTAGTTGCAAAACTGGTTTGATTTGTATTTGAAGCTGAAAACTCGTGAAGATGTTGTAGTTGTCTTTGCTTTGTCATGGAAAAAGAGTGATTCTTTTGTGAAATTTTGTGGAGAGTTCTACCTGTTTCGGGGATGTGGCGATAGTGGTTGTAATAATACGTAACATATTTAGGGCAGGCATTTTGGATCTAAAACAATAAGTAGTGACCTTTGAATCGGATATTAGTGGTATGCATTAGAAAATAAAAGCAGCCCTCCATTGTGTTTTGGTGAAAGTCTGGTATGAGGAGAGAGATCATAAGAGAAGGAAGACAATAATAATTGTCTAAAACTTTTCTTATAGGGGTGATCATAAGAGAGACTTTTATAATCGTATGAAGACTCTGGCTTTGATTTCTAATAGGTATCTTCATGTACACTTGATTTTTAAGACGATTATTTTGTATGTCTTGAGAATAAAAAGATGTGAGGGCTTTGCTGATCAGTTCTGCATTAATTTTCTTCGGTGCATCTTGATGGGATAACTGAATTTGTTGCAGTGGATTTTGGTGGCTAGGCCTGGGCTTTCGTTTGACATGATTGAGTTTCGTTGTTGTAAATTGTATTCATCTCATAAAAGATCATTTGTAACAACTGACTTCTTGATCAGGTGTTAACTAAGGATGGGATCGCAGGAAAGCCAGCATGAACAACAGCCAGCACCTGTTGCTGCAATCCCACCCATCACTTCCCCAGAGTCCCCACCCGCCACTTCATGTCGAAAGAAGAAGAGTGAACAAGCCACTTTCTTGGAAGATTTGAAGGATCACATTGATGAATTTGTCAATGCATCTATGGATGAACACAAAACTTGCTTCAAGAAGACCATGCAGAAGGTTCATCCCCATATATTTGATATCAATACTATTTGGCTGCAAATGTTTACTCGTTAATTAGTTTTCTTCTGATTCTCATGGAATAATCTTTCATTCGTTTTCAGATGTTCTCAATGTCTAAGATTGTTGGTGCGAAGAGTTCTGACACCAAAGAAGTTGAAAGTACTCTGCCCCTTCAGACCACAGTGGCAGAATAAACATCTTCTCGTAACTTTTTAGGTTGATAGCTTGAGAAATCCGAACTTTGCTCCTGGCTTTAACAAATGAGTTCTGCTGTTGTGTAATCTGTTCAAATTGTGTCGTACTGATGTATCAGTTCGACCAACATGACAACTTATGTTTATAAGGTTAACGGTGACTATTATGGAGTTGAGATTACAATATATGATTATGTCCTTGTGATATCTACAGCTTCGATATTATAGTGATTTACTGGTTCTTTTATCTAATGATCTTTCGGTTGTTCAACATCAAGTTATGAGAATCGAATACGTAGCTAACTATTTAGAACAAAGCATTTTCTCTTTCATCAGTGAATTTCATCATGTGAAACTTGTCCAGGAGCAAGGCTATTACTAGAACCTGGATACCACCATTTCTTTAACATTTGTGAACTGTGTTTGGGGGTAGTTATCTTCTATTGTTCGCCTCGATGGTTGAATTGGTTAAGGGATGAGAGGTGGTAGTTTATCTGGTGCCGGATCTCAGCCTTTAAACTCTGCGGCTGATCTTCGGTATAAACAGCCAATTATTTGGGTAGGATTTACCACCAGCCTCTCCCCATTGACTATAGAAATTAACGATGACAATGTCTCTAAAGAAATTAAAGAGTAGGAGCTGCAGGCAGGGTAAAGAGCAAACTGAGGATTCTCTCTGCACCATCAAAGGCTTACAATTGAGGACTAGTTGATCAAATGGATAACTGCTTTGTGAGGGTTGGCTTTGATACGGTGCATCACATGGAGGAGTTAAAGAGCTTGCTTAAACTCTTGTCTGGTGAAACTTGTATCGGCAAAACAAACATCAAAATTAGGGATCATTAAGCCATTTGATTTCTATTGTGAGCATTTTATTCTTGATCGAAGATTCAATCCTCTATTCATTTGGAAACAGTTAGCGGACTAAATACATTCTGGTTGGAGTATACATAAATTATAGCCTAAGCCCATCTATGATCCATGAGTTTAATGGGCTGGGCCTCAAGGCCCACATTTGGGCCTATATGAGCCAGCCAGAAGACCTACTAATTTTCAATTAGCCACTATTTTTCGGGTGCAAACAAAGTTGATTTGAATTCACAAATGGTACAAAATCAATAGAAGAATGCTTCAAATGCATACCCTAATTTACTCATGGGGCTGATCTCATTGGCGTAGTTAGTTTCTAAAAGGCGGAGTGGACCCTTTAACTAATCGTGGTTCGTAGTTGGTGTTGTCAGAAAAGAGAGATAGAGGGGAAAGGGCTTGTGTGCCAAAGGGCCCATGGCCTATAATGAGTCGGGCCGGGCATGGGCCTTGTGTGCCAAAGGGCTTTTTTGGCCCCATGGGCCCCGGGCCAACCATAGGCCATGGTCCATTTGATGCTTTTGTTTTGTCTATGTCTATGCAAGGGTAAAAAGCTTTAATGGCTCAAGTGATTAAGATTACTTACTTCTACTTCTATTGTTGATTTAGTCCTTAATTCATATTATCTCTTTGAGCAATACATATGATTGTATTAAGAAGCAAAAATATATTATTGTATTAAGAAGCATAAATATGATTACTGGGTTTGTAAACACCGAAATTTCGTGACACATAACATGCCTCAGCAAACTCTAAAAATGACATAGCGAGACACATCAATCAAATCTCATAGCTGACATGATCAAATGAATGATCTTGCATTTTTAGCATCAGTTAATTGATTTAAATCAATTAAAATTGGTTAAATTGCTGAGCTGCAGAATTGGATTGATTTGATGAAATCTCAAACTGGCAAGATGCTCCCCAAAGGAAATCAGATGATAGTCATCCCTTCACTTTCATTCATGGAGAATTGATTGAACCAATTAAAGTAAATTGGTTTGGTTAAATGACAAGTGATGATGATCATTTGATTTGATGAAGCTACAATTCGGTATCCCTACCAGGAAAAAGACAGACATTGAAGATGTAAACTAGGACCCATTAACTGACTTTCATCCTTGAATTGATTTGGTTAAATGCAAAAATGGTAAAAGTTAGAATTGATCTGATCAACTCTAAATCAGCAAGGTAGATAACAATTTTACAATCAATTTCACCAACCATTGAATTCAAATTCGAGCTTCCAAATCAACACAGAGCTCAAAGCCTATAAACACTAGGCCCATTTTCAGAAGAAAGGAGGAAGAGCAAACACAAAAACCTCTACAAACTAGAAAGTTCTCTGGCCAGCATAAATACCAAGTACTTTTGTGTTCGTGATCAAACTCGAAGGGTCAACAAGCACAACAAACACAAGTCGATTACCACGTGAAACTCCTCGTGGGCCTAATTTGTCAGGATCAAGCTCCGACGACCCTGATCAAATCTCACATCAAGTTCAAGACCAAGTGTTTATCATCCTTGGATCCGATTCAGCTTAGGAGATCGAATCAAAGGAAGAAACAAAGATTGTAACCCTAAACATTTATTAATTACAAATTTTATAGTTTGTACACGTGTTCTTGTTGAATTCGTCGCATGATTTAGGGCTTACCTACACTCTAGTACACCTTATGCACAATCATGTAGCATGTTAGCTTCATTTTGCAAGAGATGATTGGAGAATAGGTGCCCGAGGCAAAGAGGCACATGCCATCTCTCGTATACCGGAGAGAAGTTGGTGACCAAACCCTTTCCTAACTTCATTAAAATTCAAAGGTACTATTTGGTTTTCATGATTTTCTTCAAACTTCAAAGTGAAAGTGAAAACAATACCTTCCATTATTGATGGATCGATGTAAATATGGCACGATATAAGGAACTTTTTGTACTGTGTCCAATCTTGACCCAGCTACCAACATAAGTCCTAATATCTTGTAGTTATATTCTAAGAACATGCAATTAGCATTTCAAAATAATTTTATGATTTCAAAGCTCTGATAGCAATTTTTTAGTTTTATTGGATTTATTCACTTGCAAGTTGCATCAACGACTCAAAATATCTCAAGAGAATGGAATCAAACGGGTTGAGTTGGCCGATTTGGGGTAATCCGTACTGTACTGAGAGGTTGGCCTTTGAGCTGGGTCTTCGCCATGTGGCAAAACCTCATCGCGGGAAAATCAACAAGTCGCTTTTCAAAGCAAAATTTCCCGCGTAAATTTGTCTTCCTATTCATTCTTCATCATCTTTAAACATCATTACTTCTTCTCTCCCAATTCTCATGAACTTCAAGGCGATTAGTGAAGAAAATCCAAATTGACTCATCAAAGGTCAGAAAATTGAATATTTATCCTTTGATTTTGCTTTTAATTACTTATTTTAAGCCATTGCTGTATTGTTCTTGTAAGTAAATTATATGACACATAAAATGAGATTCCATTAGCTGAACCTTAACCCTTAAAATTGCAGAGTACATACATACATGCATAAGCTTATAGCTGCGAGAAATCAAATAGAAGAAACTGAATCTCAATTCTGAACTACACAAACATATATAGAAGAATCACTGATGGTGATTTGTCAATCAAACTACTAAGCTATAGTATTATGACCACATTGACCATGGATATTAGAAGGGGGCAGACCCGGTGATGTCGCGATGAAGCGATGATCGAAATCCTTTATTTATTAACTAGTGGATTGATCACATGGAGTTGTGCTGCTTCAGTGGAGCTTGAGGTTTCTCATCCTGCAAAGAACCAAATATTAGTGGGATAATTTGTAGCTCAGCTAAATCCAACACTAATGGGGGATTTCTCAAAAACATAAACAAAAGCTTTGGTAATGTATATCAATTTTAGACTGTTTTGTCTATCACATTGATTATTTCACCCCAAAAGCCTGTGAGAATTGCTAAATATGGTAGCAGCCAACATCGATGTGAAACATTGCAGAATATGAATTAAATGGCTTCATGCAGCTAAGAAATTGGTAGAGATAAGATGAAACAGGTGTATGTAGAGGGGAGAACATGCTTAATCTAGGCACTTGGACACCCCGATAGTGTATACGAAATTGCTTAGTTTTGGTTAAATCTTAGAGCTGCATTTGGATTACAGAGCATTTTTCTGGTTTAGTGATTTCAATTGGTAGGATGCTGGTCTTAGAAGTCAAACTGTATAGTCTTATTATAGAATGGAATAAGAGAAATGGTTGTATCTTTTAAGAAATTGTGAGGCAAAGAATGGGAAAGTGATAATACTTAACACAGACACTCTCTTTATGTGGACGACTTTGACAATAGTGTATATATTATACTAAATGCTAGCTACCTCTTTTCCTCATCACTCATGTGGTGGCCATGGCTACTCCCATCAGTAGCCCTGTAATCTGGGAAGGGCACTTGCCCTGACTCGATATGCTTGACATCTTGCACAAGAAGCTCATAGTGCCTCTTGACTTCCTCTGGTGTCTTGCCACCGACCGCCTTGGCAACATTGTACCACCGGTCAGCGGTGTCCTTGTCATACACAGCAAGAGCCTTCTCAAAGGCCTTGTTCTGCTTGGCAGTCCAAGATGAGCCTGAGCCTCTTGAGGATATTGATGCCATTGGTTTTTGAAGACGAAAATGGTCTTCGAGAAAACAAATTTGAAAAGCTAGGAAGGCAGATTAAGGAGAGTGAGGTGAGGAAAGTCAATGGAGAAGACTTAAGGAGGTTTGTGTTGTGTGATATGTGCTGAGTAATGCTTGCTCTTTATAAGGAGAGAGTGGAGGGGTGAGGTGGGGTAGTGCCAGTTGGCAAAGAAATCTTGGAAAAATGATGGGAATTTGAATGATTTGCTCACCTTAGATACCACAAATTATTCAATGAAGGACGGACAAAGATGAAGAACAACATTTGCAGGAAAATAAGTATCTCCCAAGAATGAATGATAAGTGATATATAAAGTTTAGTCAAGTCCTTTTCTTTCCTTCATTTATATGTTGTTTTTCACTCTACCAAAAAGTAATCATGCACTCTTGGTGGTTCACCCATTCATTTTTTAAACTAATCACATGTTTACTTACATGTGATGATAATGGAAGGAAAGTATTGTTCCGATTTCTTCTCATCCGCGTACTCACCTAGAAAGGAGTCAAAAGTGTGTGGATGCACCTTAAGATTTAAATTCCATTCTGCCAAAATAGGAATCATATTAACTACTCCCCCTTAGTTGATCTGATTCCCAATTTGGAGGATGAATACTAACTTCATCGATTCATTAATTTCCCCATTTCGAGTAAGTGAACGACAATAATGAGAGTGTTCAGTGACTTTTCTCGAATGTGAATGTCTCTTTCTGAGTATGGTTTAAGTAGGTTTCAGCTAAATAGTCAAGCCTTGCGGCTCCTCCCTTGCATAATTTGCAAATTAACCTAGGAATTAACAAATTGAAGTTCTTTGCCTCCTGTTGAAAAAATTTGTAATTTTGGTAAGTTAGGGCCAGAATAAGCATACCAATAGAGGAAAAAACAAATTTAGAAATCCTCAAGGTGAAAGCTTGATCTTCATCTGTTGAGATCTTCTCCAGATTATTACGTCACTACCTTTCTGTTTTATTCTTTAACTTTTGCAGAGGGGCCCCAACATGCTCAAAACCAACCTCAATCAATCAGATAATAAATAATACAGTACTAAACTTTCACGTGTGCATCGCAAGCCCATGTTTTCCTATCTTTTATGTTCAGTAGAGTGGCCTCTGTGCTTGCTTCCGAGTACAAGTGATCTTGTAGGGTGTACCCTGTCCTGAACAAGGTTCCAATAACCCTAGCTGGCCCTGTTGTGTCCGTACAATGATTCAATTGTGTTTTTTTATCTTAGGAGAGGTCAACAGATAATGTTACCAACTCTTTAGCAGTTGGAACCCTTTTGGGATGCAGTTTGGTTATTTGCCATAAACGCTAATGATTTCATTGTTTGTACTTTGGAGATTACTTTCTTATCAGACACCGAACTGTCCATAATTGTGTTGCATAATTGGAGTTTGGATTGATCTGTCAATTGTCATTTTGATCACCAAAGTATGAGCATACCACGGTTTTGTAATTGTTTTTCATGATTGGCAATTGCAATATAAGGCAACATATCACGCTCATGTTTCTAGTAATCTGATTTTCCTTTTATGGACTAAAGACCTAAGAAGTTAGCCAAGTTGGATTGTAAGAAAATTGTATCTAATACTAGTAGAGATAATGCAATTTCTATAATAAGAGTTGTTATCTTCATATTCTTTTACTCACGCTTCTTTTTTTTCTTTTTTTTTGGGTCACAATTTACTCACATTTCAGGTTCGGAATTTTCACCTACTTGAGGTTTGGGGCGTCACATGATGCTATCAGCATGGAAGGCAAGCCCAAGTGTGATTACCTATTAGTCTATAATGGTATTATCTGACTGTCTTCCATGAAATTCAAATGTATGGCCAATGCAACATAACAGATAATAATTGATGTCAATTATTTTTATGATGGTCGTGACTTTGGCCCTTTCAAGTGCCACGCAGTTCAAAAGCATATATTGATAAATACAAATAGTAGTACTACCATTTATAACAAGGGTATCCAAAAAAATCTCCTTTGCTTTGTCTTTAGCTGTTACTTAGTTCAGCGTGGTGCATTGGAGTCACAAACACTAATTCACACATCCTGCCACTTGCTCTTCAAACTTTAGTTGATTTTGAACCAGAAATCATTTTACATAGTTGCTCTTTTTGGTTATTCCTCATAGAAAAGAAAAAAAAAAGCAGTTTCAACTCTAACCTGTCTTGGTTGAACAGATTGTTTCAATCTGGCTGACTGTGCATCTGTTTTCACTGCTGTTATTGGCGGTGAGAAGTTACTGCCGTACACAATTAACTGATACTAGTCATGGAGTCATGGGCAACAGAACTTTCTAATAATGTTATAGAATCTTTTACTGGCCACAGTTTATCTTTCATGGAACTTCGTACTTTTCTATGTTGCTAACTTACTACTGATAAATGAACGAAAGGTTGCAACATTAGACCAGGTTATACAGAAATTGTTGCCTGCTTTTAGCTTTGAGCCACTAGTTTATTGATTAAACTCTCTACAACAAGCCCAGAATTCATGGATAATTTCCTAATAATCATACGACTTCGAATCTTCCTTGTGTTGGAGAAAAACTTCCATATTATACAGTCGTGTTCATATCTCTCTCATCGTATAAGTGGTGACATGACAAGATAGTTGAAATATTTCATACAACCGGCTACACCCTAGATTTTCTGTTTACATGCTAGTATTATTTCTTGCGTCAGATACATATTTTCAGTGCTGCTTGCATTTAACAGCATCAACACAACAATCATGCTAGCAGTAGAACAGCATAAGTGTAGGGTAGTTTGATATCTGTGAGGCAAGCTATAGAAATAGTATCTAACTTCTTCTCCAGGTTTGCAGATGAACCATATTAACTTGCAGAATAACACAGGGTTAAGGAGCATCTCAATCAAGAGAGTGACCCTTTTTTTGGTCAAGAGAATATCTGTTTGGAACACACAAATTTTGAGTCTGAGGCATCTGATCTTAGAGGGGCGGTGAAGTGATACTACGGCTTTAATCTGCAACTTGGTTATGCTAGCCCCAACCTATGGGTCTACATTTTGGAAAATTCCTGCCACTAGACCTCAGTTTAGTCAAATCACAACTTCTACGTATTTGAAAACTATCAAGTGGTACTTCGTGCAATCTCGTATGGAGCCACTTGATGATAGAATGTAACTGCAGTTTTTAAGTGAATAAACTGATTCCAGAAATTCTCAGGACAAATTTCCAGAGGCTATTGAACTGTACTGTTGGTTTTAGTAATTAGTTACACCGAATTCTGTTTCTGTCAACAAAAGTTCAATTTCATAGAACTAAACTGGTATAGGTACCGAAACTTCTAATGTATATGTGGCCTCAGATGTCAATTTGTATCAGTCATGGTCATGGGATACTAGCCACATGCTAATGGGGCTATCACTTATCATTAGTTGACAATTAATTTCGGCAACTTTCTAGGAATCTATACGAAATAAAGAGATGCCATGAGATACACCCTCTTAACGATATCTGGAATCCTTATCCTCCACAGTCTACCTCCAATAGAAAGCGAAATCTCCTGATTCCTCCTCTCTTTCAGACTGTGGTCCTTCCTGACCAGTTGGAGAAAGTTGTTAAAACCTTGGACTCCACATCGATCTCTGTTGCTCCTCCAAAGTAATTTTGCGCTTAAGGATTATCTGTTTTTGGTTAGGTTTATGTGGGGAGTACATATTCCGAAAAATATATATCATCCAGATTAAGCCCTTTGATTTGCAAGTTAAAGGTGTGGAGTTGGGAATCTGCAACTTAATGGTGAGGACAAATAGTCCACCAGCAGCCGCACTTGTCTTGACTGGTCCTAAGTTAGCCGCAAAAGCATTTCGGATGATTCGCGAATCTTTGATTAAAAAGGGAACTTATGGAAATAGATGGTTCAATTGCTGGTTTGTTGGAAGGATTTTTTTTTTTTTTTTTATGAAATGTACCATGTGGAGGATATGCATGGAAAGTTCTGCCTGTGTGAGCTATATGTTCTGAACAAACTTGTAGTTACTATCGTTGCTTTATTTGTATGTGTGAATAATTTGCCTAAGAGTGCTTAAGACTGTGAAAAGACAATCTCTGTATCAAAATCTGAAGTTCTTAGGGAATCGGCTTGTAACGGCTGTGAAATTTTGCTTGCTAACGCCTCTTTCACATATAGACACCGTGCAGTGTATCACGCTGCCAAGCAAAGAAATGCAGAATGCAAGACCGCCCGCACCTAGGATTCTACTTATCATACCATTTCAGATAATGGTTGGACCTTGGAACTTTAAACTTTAGGAAATGGACCACCAATTCATAGATCAATTTATCGAACAAAAGGTGGCACTGACTAGCAATGTAGGTACATTGTCGATATTGGGACGAAGGGCCTTCTTAATTGATAACTCTTCTGTGGCTTATATGTGTTGAAACTTTAAGGAGATCAACCTTGCAAAACTGATGAAGGTATTCACAGATAATGACCAAACAAAGCACCACCAATCAGCAATCTGCTCATTTTGGGTGCCACCAAGAAAATGCTATCAAGTTGTTGAAAGATAAAGATGAGGATCATGTTAGGGTTTATGTAGTAGAATGTACAACGTGGCTGGGTTTCGAGACACCAAACTTCGTCTTTCCTTCTTGTATGTACAGCGATTCTGGTGGCAGAAGAATCAGCAGGAACAGACCAAGATATTGTGGGGCACGGATTCCTGTGTACTCCTCACACTCAAATTTGCTCGTCAACTTGTCGTTCTTCAAGTGATAACTTTGCAAGTCAATGCTATTGTCTTGGGTCCATGTTAGTTTGCCTGCACTTCATTACGATTATTTGGAAAGAGCTCTAATTTTATAGAAGCATTCTCAAAATCATTTGTCAATGAGTACTCTTGGACCCAAAATTTTAAGCTCCAAGCTCAGTCCAACTCCTACTCTCTGATCATGATAAATCGTCTTGTTTAAATGAATAGGATCGAGTGTAAAGTTGAAAGAATAGTTTAAAGGATGGAAAGAAAAGTCATTATGACATTGTGTGGATCCTCCCACAGGTAATTCTTGTTGAGAAGTTGGACAGCTTAGTTTGCCCACAAGAAAAGCACTATGATGCTCGAGGTAGTGATGTCAAGAAGATCGCCATAGATTTTTAGTAATGATGAACATTTCCCCCTCTTCTTGTCTTTGTTGGTGAGTGATTAGGGCTCCAAGTCCCAAGTTCCTGAATTTCTCCATAATCTATAATCATTCCTCATTGGGTATAGAAGTATTTGATCATGTAGCCCTTGTCGTGCCTTTAGTCGTTGTGTATGCTTTGCCTTGGAAGGCCTTAGATATCGAGTCCCACTAATTCGATGACTTTGTTCATATTTGGACATGGATAGAAAACCGGAAACGATGTTTTTCAATTGGAGCTCCACTTCCCCAAGTTTATAGAGCTAGCGGATCCTTTACCTGAGGAAGAATTTGTGCAAAAACTTTGCTGTTGTGGTTATTATGAGTTATTATGAGTCGTCTCCTTACAGAGTTAGACTTCATTTGCATGCAGTTAAGAAGGAATCTCTCCTCACCTGTAAAGGAACCGAGCAGTGTTCTTGTAGATATAATCAATATGCAGAGCATTGATTAAGACCATAACAGATGAAGTCCTACTAAAAAGCAGGTCACGGTAAACTAATAGCCCGAAATTCATATAGTTGGATACTAAAATGCAGAATACGGTTATTACAAGAAAGAACAGCTTGCAAACTTACAACAACACTGATGGTATAACCCTTTAATGATAACACCATATCTATAGTTAGTAAACTAGGACTGGTCATCAGTCTTAAGAGGGTCAATATCTAGTAAAACTTCGACAACAAATGAAGCTACTAGGTTTAGGGGCAGAGGGTACTGCCAGCATTAAGGGAAATTGTTCAAAATTTAAAATAGGCAAATCTTAATTCTGCAAGCAAGTCCTTTCAAATCAGCCGGATGAATCATGGGTCCAAGAGGAATATCTCTGCATGAACTGAGGTGAGCCTAAACCGGAGAAATTCTTTTACTAACTTTGGGAAACCCTTGCGAGAAGCCAGTTTAATAGTCATCTTCTTGAGCACAGGTGAATTTTTCAACTAAGATATCTTACTAAAATGTAGGTCATGTTCAACACCTATTGATATGCCTGTTATTTCTACATGTCGCAGTTGGGCGAGAACGGTCCATGCTCGAAGAGTTCACTTCTTCCACTAATACAATGTGATCCTTTTTCTGGGCCTACACAATGTGAATGTCTATGGGATCAGAATATAAAACTCAAAGCAGCTCTGCACCTGCAGGAGGTTTAGACTCTTTTATTTCTGTAATCCTTAGATAAAATAGATTCATCCCAAAGTTTTTAAGAGTATGTTGCTTTGAAATTTCAAGTTCGCAGAAGATATATATTTAAAGCATCAAGAGAATAAGACTAACCAAAATTTCTAGTTTTCTTAGAGCAGGCGAGCTTCTCAAAAGGCAAAGAGCAGTCTAAATTTCCTCCAGATTATTGAAGTTTATGCTTAAAGAAAGACGCGTCGGACATGGGCATGTTGTGGGAAACTTTTCTGTCAACGCACCAGCAGTCAAATACTAGTGCAGAAAAATAACAAAACAATGAACATTCTCAAATTCAGAAGGCGATGAAAATTATCGTTGAATGAAACTACGAAACCACAGAAGCCATTATCTTTAAGAAGTAAACCTGAATTGTGAGCTTTCGAATATGAGGAAGGTCAACAAAAAACTTGACCAAGTTGCTAGAATTGCTGCTTTGATAATCAATATTGGTGTCCAAACTAACGGAAATTTCTGTAAGATTCAAGGTATTCTTGAGACTAACATCCTTGTAAACACCCTCTACTTCAAGGAATTGAAGATTTGGTGCGTCAATCTTGAGATGGGTAAATTCGACAAAGTTTGAGACACAGCTGATCATCAAACTTGAAAAGTCGAAGCATAGCTGATTTGGACCTTCACTTGCTTCGTAAAACGATTGTTCTCGCTGCCTCATTAATTGGCATACGAAACAGAGTGCATTCTGTAATATCACTTGGTAAGCTGCTTATTTTATCCAACTCCATCTTTCTTTCCATGGGACTTGGGTGGTTTTTCTTGCATCTACAACATTCAAGTAATTAAACAAATTCAATACTGTAGTAAAATTGGCAGAGGTATAAAGATCATTTAAACAAACAAAGTTTAAATGTGACGATATTGGTTCTATAAGATCACTTAGTAGATCTGTCCAATCACATCTCAGTTTTCAAACAAGACTTGGGTAGTTCTCTTTGTTCCTGAGGATATTCAACTGATTTAGATTCTATTGTCATGACTACCTGGTCAAAATATTATTACTAGAAAGCAAGCCTCCTCCTGATCACTATAAAGCTTGAGCATAGTCAAAGTCTAGCCTGATTCATATACATGAACTTGTCCATTTCAAAGAAAATTCCCTTTGGCTTTTAGTAACTCTAACTATATAGGCTTTCCTCCCCCCCAAAAAAAAAAAAAATAGTGTCCGTATTGTGGAACCATACTATTTGTCTTACGACAATTGCTATATAATACAGCCCCAATTCAATTACAACATCCAATCTCGATGCCCCTATTGTGATGTGCCAAACGCTAAATATCTGAAAGTGCCCAAACCAAAGCTTACCAGGCGCAAAAGTCTTTGGATTAGCAACATCATACAGAATCACAAGCCTTAAGTTAGGGGCAGAGGGTGGACTAAAAGGACAATATTGCCATACCCAGAAGTTGAAAAATACTACAACTGAACTTGATTTTAAGTAATTTAATTACTTCCATAAAAATGATATCCACCATGAGAACAGCACAATCCGCAAACACACACACTTCAGAGTTACTATATCAAGCAGAAAATGAAAATATCTTAGCTGGGCATGGACACAATTCAAATTGCACAAAGTTGAACCCCAAAAGAGAAAGGAAAGCCTTACCTTATTAACATTGCTTCACTGTTGTCCAGTAATATGGAGACATAAAGCCATATAAGTCCCCCTTTCCACAGATCAGAGCAAAAGCTCCAAAACCCTAGTTCAGTTTACTGGTAATACCTCTATTTCATAGTAACAGCTCTCAGACATTTGAGGCAACCAGAGGGACCAATTAGGGTTGTGAGAATGAAAGAGGAGCAATGACCCAAAATATGCAATTAGGGTTCTGGAGATGCATTTTGGGGCTGATCGATTGGTGACAATATGACACTCCATGCCCCCATAATTGGGCGGGAACGGAGAGATAAAGCCCAACTTCATTCATTCCCGCCTCATTCTTTGCATATACGGTTTGGTTTTTACTTCTTTGTTTAATGACTGAAGTATGCTTCATTTTTTTGTATGAAAAAAAGTATGCTGCATTTTTTTATATGATGAAAAAGTATGGTTCACAACTTCACCCGCTGAACATGTTCCTGTGATACCAGTTCGTAGGGGTAGATTTGGTTATTCAAATTTGGGTATGGGGGAGACAGTCGGATTAAAAATAATAATAATATTAATATATAATAATCATGTTTTTGTAAATCATCTTATGTGGCAAGTAATGATTGCATTTTTTTTTTTTGTGAGAAAGTAATGATTGCATTTGATTTTAATTAATTGTTCTTTCATTAAATATTGAATGGTTTGATCGATTGTCACATCAGATGGTTTAAAAGTTGATTTAAAATAATGTGTTCATCCTAGCACTACACTAAAAAAAAAAGACAACTTGAATGATTTGACGTGGGACAAGAATACCCAATTTATAACCATCAAGAACCTAGTATTTCACGATGGATAGTCACAGCTTTTGTAACAAGACCTTTAATTTAGCCGGTATTATGGGTCTTCAATCGCTAATTACATTGCTAATCATCACTATTTCATACTTTTCATCTTACTTTTATGTATGGGCTAAAAGTGGAAAGAGCCTGAAACTAAACTGAGTGGTACTTGGGTCGGAAAGGTACCTACAATAGTGTAGCCCAAAACAAACAGTTAAACATTCGTAGTAGAAATCCTTAAGTTTTAGTTTAAAAGCATTAATAAGTTAGGGGCATGTACATCTTCCAACATACTCACCATATGAAAAGTTCATTACCATAAAGGTTAAAGCCTTTTATAGGGACCATGAGCTTCTTCTGGATTCGCTATCTATACTAATATATAAAAAGAATAGGAGTTCCACTGTTCATGAACAGTATTTTGGGCAAGTGAAAGTACCAATTTACCCTCATGTATTAATCAAATTTTTTAAAGTTTCTAAAGTTGAAACGGCAAATGAGTCATTTTTCCACATACAATACTGTTCATGAACAGTATTCGGTGGGGTTGCTGTTCGTGCCTTTTATCAGAATACCCTCTTGCTCTATTTTTATTACATAAAAATTAAGTTTCACTCCTTTGCAATGCAAAAATATTAATAGGGTATTTTAGTCCAACATAAAAACTTCATTTTGCCATGGACAAAATTAACCTTGAAACAAAAAAGTATCATAACTAGAACATATTTTGTTGACATGGTTAATATTGAAATTTCAGAAAAATAACTCATAAACTCTTTAGATATCCTCGTCACCTTCCGCATTCTCTCAATTTTCTCTTGCCATTTCTCTCTCTGACTCAAGGCGGCAATCAGACGTATCCAATCGGCGAAAGCCCGGTGATGAATATGCAGCCATTGGAGGTAAAAGTTCAATGGGGTTTCTTTATTAATTTTCTGTGAATTCTTTCTAGCTTGAAATTTGTGGTTTTAGACATATAGGTTTCCACTTGAGATGAGATTTAATTCTCTCAGTTTCAAATCTTCGCTTTCAATGTCAATTAAAACCGTCACATTTAGTTTGGGTAAGCCTTTCATAACTAAAACTATATTTCAATTCAATCTCAAAAAATCCACATACATGAGAAGTTTCTTCATCCTCTCAAATTGGATTCATGTTCACCCACGAGTATCGCGGGTATTGTGTCTAGTTATTCTATGATTTAAAGATTAGTATTGAGCATCTGCACCGACAAAAGATTAATCACCTAATGAATTAGACCCATCGAATAATATGGTCAACTGTGGAAATGCTGTAATAGCACCTTATAGGCCAGAAGTAAAGAGCATCTTGAAGCTCAGGCAATTCATGTCTATAAACATAATGGTGGAGGAACTGGATCGGAAAAAAGAGGGCTTCTAGTTGTAAGATATTTTTTTTTTTTGTTTTGTTGTGGTTTGGTGTGGGTTTTTTTTTATTTTTATTTATTTTGTTGTTTGTTTTTGTTGATAAAGAGATAGTGGTATAGGTGGGGGGGGTGGTTGTTTTTTTTTTTTTTTTTTATTTTTTTTTTTTTTTGGTTTTTTTTTTTTATGGGGGGGGGGGGATTTTGTTATTTTTTTTTTTTTTTTTTTTTTGTGATAAATTTTTTTATATTTTATAGGAATATAAAATAAAAAAAATATTTTTTAATTTTTTTAATTTTTTAGATTACTTAAAGAAAAAAATTAATTTTTTTATTAAATTAAAAAAAAAATATCCAAACACAATACTACACTTTAAACATTACAATATAAAACTACTTTGACACATGGTGATTTTTTATTGGCTTGTATATTGTTAATAGTAATTTTCTATCCACGCGCTCAAATACTGCACAGCGCCATAAACGTAACAAAAACTTTTCTCGCGGATTCGCCTTTTTCATTTTTGTTAACCCCCACAAACTTCAAAACACTCTTTTACCCATAACTTTTTCATCCGGACTCCGTTTGACACGAAATCAATTGGGTTGGATTGGTCTCGTCGCCCTATTTCCATAGACACTAAGATTGTAACCCCAGACCCATTGTAGAGAGATCGGAACCGCAACATCTTCACATTTTCCGGCTAGATTCTCTGATTCCGGCAACAAATGGGACGAACCACCACCCAAAACCTCATCCTCTCATCATTCTAGACACAGCCCAACCAATATTGAGCCTTAGTTTGTAGCGGATCATCACCGGTAAGCCTCATATATTGGTTGAAACTTTCCGGTGAGTTTCCGGCCAAGGTAGTCTTTGAAACTAGTCTAGAAAGCTTTGTTGGGTTGTTTAGATGAAGATTGATATAAAAATCGTATGAATTGAAGGTGAATCAACACAGTTATTATTTCTCATTCATTAAGAAGGACTTCCTTCAATTTGAAGGATCACATCTTTCAATTTGAAGAATCGCATCCTTCAGATTTGAAGGAGCACATCCTTCATTTTGAAGGAAGTCCTCCTTCATTGAAGGAAGTTCTTCTTCATTGAAGGAAGTCCTCCTTCATTTTGAAGGAACATTTCTTTCATTTTGAAGGAAGTCCTCATTCGCCATAAACTTTAAAACACTCTTTTATCCATAACTTTCTCATCTGGACTTCGTTTGGCACAAAATCAATTGGGTTGGATTGGTCTCGTCGCCCTCTTTCCATAGACACCAAGATTGTAACCCCTGACCCACTGTAGAGAGAGAACATGGCAGTCCTCCTTCCCCACAAACATCAAAACACTCTTTTACCCATAACTTTCTCATCCGAACTCCGTTTGATACGAAATCAATTGGATTGGATTTGTCTCGTCGCCCTATTTCCATAGATACCAAGATTGTAACCCCAAACCCACTGTAGAGAGAGATCAGAACCGCAACATCTTCACGTTTTCTGGTGAGATTCTCCCATTCCGGCGACAAATGGGACAAACCACCACCCAAAACTTCATTCTCTCATCATTCCAGACAAAGCTCAACCAACATTGAGCCTTAATTTGCAGCGGATCATCGCCGGAGAGCTTCACATATTGGTTGAAACACGGAGACGGAGGCGGAGGTGTGGTGATGCGCGTGAGTATCACGCTCGCGTGAGCTGTAGTGGGTTTTTTAGTGGTTTTTTGGGAAAGTAATAATATTTTGTAATAATTTTATTATGGTAGTGTTTTTGGGTACAATAAAAGTGTGATAGTAGTTTTTGAGTAGAAGCCCTTCCTTAAAATATTTTGCTGACATAGCACAATAAATTAGGTTCCCAGAATCCTTTATGGAGTTCTTTGGACATACTCAAATGGGCCATAATATATCTCTACAATTACGCGTTGAGAACCTTTATGTTGAGTTAGTGTTTTATACTGTTAACACTCTTTACTTTATTCTTTTTGTCGAATGACTTGAAAAACAATGTGTATATGCGCAGAATCATTGTATTTCTAGTGGAATTTGATACCTTACTCAAATTTGAAATCAAATCCAGTCAGGTCAATGATCAAGCCAACCACCATGTCCAATTTAGATTAAAAAAACCAAATTCAGCACAACAAAGACCCTCTTTGAATGAACTGGGAGGACCCATGTTATAAAGCCAGCAATCAAGCTCTTACTCCCAAAAGATTCCCTATTGGTTAGTGCCTAGATATTTTTCCTAATTGGTGTTTTCAAAATGATTGAAGATTCCTAACTCATTTATCTCTCAGATTACTCCATTGATTGCCTCAAAGATATTTTTCAGTAGTCATTTACAGTGGCCTGATATTTGATTGGCTCCAAGATATTTTCACTAGTCATTACTGTGGCCTGATATTTTCGTGCTACACAGACGGGGTCCAGTCACCAGAACGATCAACATGCAAAATGAGTACAAACAAAAGGTCATCAAAAATGGGAATAAAAACAAAACCTGAAACGGCCCATTGACATGTTGATTAAGGGATTAATCATGATTGTAAAACATAAATCAAATCGGATATCAAGGCTTATAAAAGGAATTACATCAAAAACGAAAATCGGATGTCAAGCCTCCATTAGTGTCCAATTCTCGTTCATTACCGAATCTTTTTTCCTAAAATACAAAATTTTAATTACTAAATACTTTAATAAACCAAAAAAAACTTGTAAAATTATTAACATTCCATCAATTCTTAAGTTCATAAAATTTTTTCACATAATGTACATTCTAAAATCAGTATTTATTGCACAATTTGCTCCTATCGATAAATTGCAAAGGTTGTGGAGATTGCAATCAAATTATTTGCGATGTAATCGTAAATTCAGAAGGTAAAATAACACAGATTTGTGAAAGAAGAACTATTCATTTCTCAAACACCATTTTTTTTTCTTTGGGGACCAAAATACACTTAAAAGTAACATACAGAACGTCATCGATCAAAATTATCGAGCACCAAGAACACACTTCACGAAATTAAAGGACCAGATAGAACCCTAAACCTAAACAGACCCACCACAGAACATCAGAAACCAACAATCCCCAAATCCTACTCGACTAAAATCTAACTCCTCCAGCTGCCGCCGTCAGAGCCGCCACCCCTGGAAGAGTACCGGGCACCACCGCCCTCGCCACCTCCATAACCGCCTTCACGACGGCCACCACCGCCTCCGTAACCACCACCTCCAGATCCATAGCTTCCGCCACCGCCGCGGCCGCCGTAGCCACCACCGCCGCCTTCACGTCGGCCGCCACCTCCGTAGCCGCCGCCGCCACCATATCCTCCACCGCCACCGCCGCGGCTGTAACCTCCGCCGCCTCCGCCACCACCGCCGGATCCACGAGACTGGGCCTCGTTGACGGTGATGTTGCGGCCGTCGAGGTTCTGGCCATTCATGCCTTCGATCGCGTCCCTCATCGCCTGCTCGTTGCTGAAGGTCACGAATCCGAAGCCCCTCGACCTCCCGGTCTCACGGTCGTTGATGATCTGAAAACACAAACACCAAACTCGAATCAGATCCACAGATCTAGATCAAAACAGGACCAAAATCAAATCAAACTGGAATTGAAAATAAAAAAGGAAATGGAACCGTATCGATCTTCAATCTTTGGGAGAGAAAGATGAAGATGAACGTACCCGATTTCGAGAGTAAAAACAGAATCATAGAAACAGTAACAGAGTAGAATCATAGATCAAGTAACATAGATGAGAAACAGATCAACGACAACAGATGGGCGCGAGGCCGAATCGGGTCAGATCCGAACTCTGCGTCGTCGTCGTCAAACGGACCTTCGATTCGATGATCTCGCCGAACGGCTGGAAGGCCTTCTCCAGAGCATCGTTGTCGGTGGCCCAGGCGAGCCCTCCGACGAAGCAACGGAACTCGATCTCGGCTGAGGCCATTGCTTCGAAAAGTAACCGGGGGAAAAAGGGACTGAGAAAAGTGAAGAGAACAAAGAAGAGAACGGGGAGAGCTTGAGGAGTCGGCTATCACGGCCCCTCGTTATATAGAAGCTCTCGGCCCCCAACTAGGGTTAGCTTGTTTGGTTACGGGGGTTTACTGGGGTTACGGGCTGTTTGGTTACGGGGGTTGGTGATTTCTCTATCCTTGTTTTGGGATCATGATCTTGACACGTCAATTATTTTGATTAAATGTAAATTACAAATTAGTACCCATATTTTCTCATTTATAGCATCTATCACTCGAATTTCAATAAATTATTATTATTCGTAATGTAAAAGTCATTTATCATAAATTACCAAAATTTAAGTAAATCAAGAATCAAGAAATAACAAAGAGGAGGGACAACCTACGCCCAAACGTGATAGTCAAGACGCAAAACTAATTGCTTGAGACACAAACAGCCATTGCTTGAAAGTATTAACTGAATTGAAACTATAATGATAAAGACACGAAATTTAAATTTCATCTCCAAGGTATTTCTTAACTCTAAAGATTTATTACTCAATCATCTTAATCTGCTGTAAATACATTTATAAGTATGCTTTTAATTATAAAATTTTCCAATAATGTTATTCTAAGTAAATTTATGCAGTGTTCGAAAAAACGCCGCCTAGGGCCGCCTAGGCGGCGTCTAGGCGGTAGGCGGCAGGGCACCTAGGAGTTTTTGGGTTAGTCGGCACAAAAACGGGCAAGCCATTAGTCGGGCGCCTAGGTGCCGACTAGGCGGACTAGGCGGACTAGGCGGCGTTTAACTGGGCTAGGCGGACTGATTGAAACAAAACATTTTGAGATTTAATTCTTTTTCTCTTCGGCTCGGCAGCGAAACCACCTCTCTCAAATCACGCAGCACTTCATCGTCGTCGTCATTCAGGTCGGCAACGAACTTGGCTTGCACTGCATCGTCGTCGTCATTCAGATCGGCAACGGAATGGGCTCAGGACGTGGTAGTAGATGTGGCAGCGGCGGAGAGATCTGAATGGAGAAGAAAGCCAATTTGAACGGCGCCTCTTGCTGGAAAGTTCGTTTGAAGATGAAGACAGAAAGTTGGGTTGAAGAAGATAAGGCCCTATGCCTTTTTTAGTGCGTTCAAGTTGCAGGCAACGCACCGTTTGATTAAATATATATAGATTAAAATGAGTTTTTATATTTTAATGATAGAATAGTAATATATTATAACCAAACTTCTATATATTATTACTTTATGTTTGCCAATTATCTCTAATTACAACTAAATATCTATATATTGCTACTTAAAGTAGGTCCGATTAATCCACGATTAATCCCCGATTAATCCTCTAGGCGCTAGTCCCCACCTTGCCGCCTAATTGCCGCCTAGCGTTTTTTAGAACCTTGAATTTATGTAATTTTACAGGAAAAGATATAATAAATTTTTACAAAATGGAGTGGTTGGTTCAGTATTTTTTCTGCAAATGGTTAATTTATAAATTTTAAAAGTTGAAGCGTCATCCATGCAATTCTGTTTTCTAGACATTTTCGGGCCCATTTCGGGGGAGTTATCCGCGTAGCCAAACAAGGAAAAGGATAGAGTCGCGGTGGCGTTCGGTGCGCTGCGGAACGCCGGAACTGTGATTGAATGCAATGGGCCGTGTGTTAGGTGGGGTCCAAAGGTCACGTGATAATGTTTAGTAGATATTTCCATTTTTGAAAATAATTGTTTAGATATTTTAACTGATGAGAAAATATCTAGTGTCCGTAAGTACGACGTTGCCCCTCTCTTTTTTCACGGGAATGCTTGCGTAACGTAGTAGCCCCGCAGTTGGTATCTCCGATATTTGTGCCTCTGACGAACTTTTTGTTTTTAATGCAAATGCCCATCTGTATGTCAGTGTCGACAAAATTCAATGGATATCCTCACCAGTTTCTCACATTAATTTATCAGTTTATGCAAGATTTTAAATTTCGACTACATCCCGGCAAGTTTTTGTATAAGTTTCGATAATTTCAATAGTTTCGCGAAAATTTTGAACTCCCTTACCTTGTCGTTAAAGTACGCTGCAATCCCGCCGAAGTAATCTTCGGCTTCCGATATCCACGAAATCGTCGGTGTTGGGCCTTTTACTAAAGCGGCGGCTCGCTGGAATTGTGAAGAAGATGATTGGTTTTGGATCGGTTGGAAACACTGCCGTTTTGGTTTACAATAACAATATTATATTTTATTAATTAAGAATCAAAATATCAAATTCTTAATTATCCTAAAATAATACTCATCAACTATCACAAAATTGACCCTAAAATCATGGATTGAACAAGTGAAAGCCCCCACAACTCTTCTTCTCTCTCGTCGTCCAGCATCGTCATCGTCGAACATTGGTCGGGTAGCACTTGACCTGACCCCATCTCGGCCTGAATCCTCGGCCTCGAAACCTAATTCGACTAGATACTTTTGGAGATCCAAACGGTCCCCAAATGCAAGGCCCGATCTCTATCTAGTTTTTTCGGTCTTTACCAAAACTCGACCAATTCCACTCTTAGTCGATAGCTACTCAAATTATATTTCTAATCAAGGAACAAAATTTCCATCGAAACATCGAAATTTCCATAATTTTAGAGGTCCGAAACTATCGAAATTTACCGAAATTTACCGAAATATACCAAAATTTCCATCGAAATTTCCATAATTTTGGCTATCGAAATTTCCATCGAAACCGAAATTTTATTCCTTGGTTCTAATCGATATCTTTTTTTTTTTAAATCAATGCTTGTAGCTGATATCTACTCAATGTGAATACAAACTATAATTTCTTACCATAATGAGCCGAGTTGAGCCGAGCACCTCGCATTAAATTTTTGAGGCTCAAACTCGACTCAAGCTCTCATAAACTTGAAGGATGAAAGCTGAAGTTCGGTTCTATAAAATGTTGTTAGCTCGAACTTAGCTCGACTCGGGTCGTTTACCAAGCAAGCTCAAACAAAACCGAGGTTTTGATCGAGCCTTCAGCTTGGCACGTTTGCTCATTTATAAAAGCATTATTTAAAGTAACTCATTAAATCGATGTGCTCCTATACATGCACAACCTCTTTTGTTTGAGTTCTATCCAAATCACTTAATTCATATCAAACTAAGTAAGAGATTATATAATCATCATAAGTCAATGATCAATGTGTTTATGCCTCTAGGTTTTACAGTTCAAGTTGTTGATTTTTTATGCACCTTTTAGGCCATCTTTAGCAATATAGGGACTAAATTTCTTGGCTAAATTTTAGCCTCTAAAAAATAATAGTTAAAAGATTTTAACTACCTTTAAATTTTATTGTCTTTAATAGTTGAGGAAGACTTTTTTGTGGGGTTGACAAATTTGGTGTAGGCATCACAAAAGGGAGACTAGAGGGCCCGCTAGCGGGCTCGCTAAAGAGTTTGGTGGTTGATCCGATTGCTACGAATGTAGTTAACCGCTCTCCGATATTATTTTCATTCCTCTTAATCTGCTCGTGTTTTTCATATGTCTAAATCTTAATCGTAACTGCTATCATTCCATAATTATGTTTTGCGTTCTTATTGTAAAGGAAAAAAAAATCTGATTCCACACCAAAAACAAAAATCTCTTCAATTGTTTTTCATTCATTTTCTAGATTGGTGATTTGAGGGCATATTGCCTGGTCAAACCTCAGTTGATGAAGTTTGAGAAAGTGATTATGATTAAAAGACTCAAGGCTGAGCTTTTTCAAATGGGTAATCAATTTAAGTGGGATTTGTGATTAAGTGGCTCCTCAGAAGGGAAGCGCCATGGTTTCTCCTTCTCAGAATTTTCAGGGGTGTAAGTTTGGGAATAACCTCAAGTTAACGCCTGATTTATACAAAAACACTAGTCTTGTGTGCTTTTCAATTGTGGCTCACATGTCATGATATCATTAGTTCGCAGCACTTGTCATTTGCTACGTAGTACTGTATGCCGGTTGTACCTATTACCTAATAATCTATCCTCTTGAGGGACCTGCAAAGTAGGTTGTAAATGGCCATCTGCATTTGCATTTGCCGGCGGGTTGTCAAATGGGAACAACCAGTTTTATAACCAATTGATGCATCACATTCCGGCGTCATGAGATGTAAAACGAGCTTTACATCTTAATTTACAACACGACTGGAGCGTGGAGTTGCTCTTAGAGCAACCAATCCTTTAGCAACCGATAATTCTCCTTTAAATCCCTCTATCTATAGCCACAACTTTTCCCAACTGCATTGGACTTTACTATTTATGTCTCCCCTGGTATATTACTTGAATTTAACCAAAAGACCACATATCTTTTCTGTAATGCCTAGTACATACCTCTTATAAAACAGACTTTCAACTCAAACCCTATCCATTGAGCATTTCACAACCAGCCACTAGTCTCTCTTCATTATCCTCCTTTCTTATCTTTCCAAACTGATTAATCCATGTTTCTTTTTTGTGATTCAAGATTCATACTTTGAAAGTAATTTAGTTGTTTTATGACAATTTGTATGTGGGTATTTTAATAATAATTTTGAAGTCGGGAGCAACGATGTGGGTTGAGTTTCGGACCAAGACCGTTGTGATCGACCACAAAACCATCAAGGCCCAGATTTTGGGACACTGCTGGCAAGGCCCTTTTCTTGTATTCTGATATGTTTACTCTAATAAATTTTGGTTATTTGTTGGTTGAGCTGTTTAATCATGCAGTGTGGGTGTATGTTGATCTTGGGTAATTGTAATTTCTTGTGATTGACCAGAACAGATACCAACACTGAAGATACCGAAGAGAAGCTCCCTTTAATTTTCTCAAATCCCACATCGAACGACTGCATCAAATAAACACGGTTTATTAACCCCAACCTGCAATTATAGCTCGTCTCCTGTGAGACACTCAACACGCATACGCGCGCAATGGCCTGACTCCTATGCGAGAAGACTGGACTCGATACGAGCTGGAAATGGACAATGGACAATGGACAATGGACAAAGACCCGATCCCTTTCCTTATGAATTGTGGACAATGGACTCGACCCTATACGAGAACTTGGAACTTGGAAATGGACCCTACCTATACGAGACCTATACGACTGGACAACCCCTATCTATGCGACCTGAACATGAACAAGACTCGATTGACCCTGGAAATAATAAAAATTTAAAAAGGGTAAAAAACCAAAATTTTTTAATATCAACTTTTTAGGTCGAAAAACAAAAATTAAAATTGGAAAGACCATAAACAAGAACTTAAATATTTATCTAAAGATTCTTAATTTTCTGGTTAAAACTCGACAAATGAAGCCAACACAATGTTGATAAAGCATTTTCAAATGAGACATCGCTTGGTGACCCAAAATTTATGGTAACACCTTGCATTTATAAATAATCAAGTGTATATCTATATTGTATCGCATAAAAATTTAGATATTTTTGCGTTTTATTGTTAAGACGTAGAATCGTTATCTATATGAATCTAGAATCTAGTATAGCCTCAACTTAAGACATACGGGAAACTAGAGGTCTATTTCAATATGTACAGTGCCAAGGTTGTTCGCATATGGCAAGTTTCACAACATAGGAAGAACAATGCAAAAAACTAACACGTAGATGATTGATGCAAAAAGCGGCGAATATGGTCCATAGGCTTCATTCGACAAAAAGCAGAGGAAGGGACGAACAAGTGAGTATTTAACAATCCCTCCTCTACCTCTATTAGTGGTCTAGCTTGAGCAGATAAGCTCAAACATAGACCTATCAGAAGATGTTAAAAACACTACTGTGATGAGCTCCTCTGCCCTACTACTACAGAGTCAAGTTCAAAGGCAGAGGGGCCCAATCTACAGACTTGGTTTAGAGAAACATACATATTCTATGAGTTAATTAATTAGTCATAATTACTGCTTATTTATAAGTTAACTTCTGACTACTTTCAGGTGGTCAAGGATAATGGTAGAGATATTGTGAAGTTCAATTGAAAAAGAGCATCATGGCAGAAAAGAGTTATAGTTTCGTTTCATTAATTTTTTTTTTATCTTAATTCTTAATCTTTTGTTGGGAACGGGTGAACCTACTTATATGTACTTGCAACTTGTTTGTGTGTTTGCTACTCCTATAACAAAACAAACACATGGATCTGGAGGAAAGAGTCGCTCATGTGTTGTATTTTCTAGTTTTCATATCTAAATATTCTTGTTGAAGAGTTAATGAGAATTGAGAACAAATTTTGCCTGCAATCTTTTCTATCCTTGCATGCTCTATGCAAGTAATTTACAATTGACTGAGTGTAAGTTGTAAAAAGTGATATTGTTTCCAGCAGCGCACTTTTACAGTATGCTCGACAGGGCCGGTCCTGAGATTTTGAGGACCCTGTACGAATCGTAAAGCGAGGCCTTATATCTTCAAAGCCTGCATCATGAGCATTCTCGTTCTCACTGTCCACAACAGCATTCACATGTTCCTCCCTATTATTTCCATTAGCATTATCTTGTTGTGTATTGCCAAACTCTTCATCAACTGAAACTTGTGGTTGTCTAACAATGAATTTTTCAATAGCTCCCCTCTGAGATTGAATTTCTTGCTCAACTTTTTTCCTTTTGGTGTCCAAAATCATATTTTCTAGTAGGTGGCATGTTGGATAACAATAAAGAACAAACCCCAAATACTAGAACCTAGAAAAACCTATCAAGAAATAAATAAAAATTTAATAGATTCTATCATATATAATTAACAATAAGGGAATGAATTAATCTACATATAAAGATCAAATTGATATTAGAATGTGAATTCATACCTCGATTTCAATCACAATCTTCTTGGAAGAATTGATGAAAATTGGAAGAAGAGGGCCTCTAGATTTTGACGGGGGCTGCTTAAGTTGTTGGATGGGTATACATAGGTTTAGGTTTCATAAGTCAACAATTAAAAAAGCATAAAAAAAAATCTAGACGTTTTTGGGGCTGCTTAAGTGGTTGAATGATTTTACATAGGTTTCTTAAAGTCAATAAGGGTTTCTATAGGTTTAGGTTTCATAAGTTAATAATTAAAAAAAGCACAAAAATATATTGCCTTCTGGGGTTCGAACCCCAGCCCACATGTACACCAATCAAGTTCCCGTACCACTGAACTAACGGCTGCATCATGCTACATGCCAGATACAAATATATATATAATATATATAAGAAGAAAAAAAAAATTGGGGCCCTTAAAAATCGGAGGCCCTGTACGGTGGCACCATGTGCACCCCTTCAGGGCCGGCCCTGATGCTCGAGTAAAAATTGGTGAGAAGAACAAAACTGAGATAACCCTTGTTTTGTAGCCTTAAGATCATCTTCCCACCTTACAGATTTCTCAAGTTTATCATGATTTAGAAACATCAACCTTCGAATTAGATCCTTAAAACACATACGCAATGAGTGATGATGCATTAAGAAAATCCCAAATTAAATGATTACAAAGGAAACAAAAGCAAATCGTTATGAGTTTTGTACGGTTGGGTTTGGGGGGCACTGCACCATATTTGCCCTTTACACCCCTTTACAAAACTTTCTTTACAAAACTTTCATCCCTGTTATAGCATTCATGGCAAGATTTGAGACACTTCCTATAGTGTCAAGTGAAGATGAATATAGTGATATTCATGGCAATTAATGGTAAAACTTTGCAATAAAGTTGAATTTAGTCTCCAATTTATTCTTATATCAACTGTGTTGAAGGTGTTGACATGTTGCTCTCATATTAATAGTGCCACTAACTAAGGCCTTCCATAGTGTACCGAAAAATTTGAGTATCAAAGTTATATATGAACATCTCACTCAAATAGTCGATCGGAATATTTGAGTATCTAACCAATGAGTTCAATTTGAGAGCCCTTTTCTTGTATCCAAGAAGCCGAACAATATAAACAAATGTATCACAACAAGGCAGAAAAACAAACACCCAATTTTCAATCCGAAGTTAAATATATCAAATCAACTCAATCATCAATATAATAATCGAACTTTATATCAAGAAACAAAACTAAAGTTCCTTGGATACAGGAACCGAAATTGATCTTACAAGTTCGATCCCAACAGACATACAAATCCATTATTCATCATCACAATCAATCCCAACATGTTGAATGCAAAATGGCATTTCTGTAAATGCAGTGCAAATAATGCCTTGGGCAGACTGGCAATGATCATATAAGGGCGTGCACCGGTCTCCTGCCATTTGTTGCATAGCTCAATCTTGAACATGCCTTGGTTATACACTTCCATTTCACGTGGCTTCTCCTCTTTCATGTCATGTCTTGAACAACCGCCTTTTGCTGCATCATTGTCATCAGTTACACACCACTATCAGTGCACAAAATAACAAAAAACTCACGAGAGAACAATACTTCAAGAACTATCAACTCTTGCTCTGTTGGTCAAAATCACAAACAGACGACGTTCATTGTGTATACATACTCTGCTTCTAAATGCAGTATCCATATCGAGTGACTCTCTTGCTCCATTACGGGCTTCCAAGTGCGTTGTGCATTTGAATAAAGCTTAAAATCCCAGAAGCATATATCAACTCTTGTTCTGTTGTTCAATTTCACAAACAGATGATGTGCATTGTGTATAGAGACTCTCTTGCTTCTCAGAACCATCAAGCATGGGGTTTTTTTAATAATAATTTTGGTTATTTGTTGATTGAGCTGTTTAATTATGTGGTTTGGGTGTATGTTGTTTGTGATTGACCACAACGGATACCAAAACTGAAGATCTGAAGAGAAGCGTCCTTAGATTATATGAGCTAGTTTTATCATTCAAAGATTCATTTATTTTACTTTTTGTTTCAGTTTGGAAGGCTTAATCTGGATGTGTGAATCATGCACTAGGTTTTCGGGATAATCAAATAGTTGCTGCCAGTGGCGGATCCAGGATTTTTGGAGCAGAGGGGCGGAATCATTTAAGAGGAAATATCTATAAGACTCTACGTGACCTTTGCATTGCATATCAATCCAATTCACTGCAGACAACTAAAGTTTACAGATAATCGATATCCTGTGCCAAAAACATAGACCTGAGTTGAGTTCCACTGTCCAGAAAAAAAAATGAGAACAGAAATTAAATACAATTCACAACCAGAGGCTGTGATGCTTGTAAAATAGATGCCGGTACAAGTCAATCAAAAACATGAGAGGACCAAGAGACCACATTCCTCTGAGGCATGTTCTGAAACAACTCAAACGCTTCATTCATCTCCCAGCCTTCACATACCCATCTCAAATTGTATTCCAACTAACCGCATCTCTTTCAGGCATTTTGTCGAACAGGTGGTGTGCGTCACTCAACTCCCCAGCTTTAGCCAACCCACCAATAATGAGAATCCAAGACACAATATCTCTATCACCCATCACCATAAACACCTTCCTCGCCGCATCAATAACAACCAATCCACATTTACAGTAAGTATAAATCAACTGATTGAATAAGAAACAAAAAAAATTGGGTACAAAGCTGCTCCTCCCTCAACTACAAACGACATGGCTTGGAGGAAACGACGTGTTGCTTCCTTAAAATCAAAACGCGCCGTTTCTTTTAAGAACAAAACGTGCCGTTTTGCCTGGGCTGGTCGTCGTCCTCAAACCTCGGCAACTGCAGAGAGGCGCGCCGCTCGGTTGGGGTCGAGCTTTCCGGCGAGTCCAGAGGTGCGGAGCCGAGCGAATCCGCTCCCGGTCCAGGATTTTTCCGGCGAGCAGAGGGGCGGAGGCGTACCACCGCTCTCACATGGATCCGCCCCTGGTTGCTGCATCAGTTTCCTCAAAAGTAGATGTTGGTGGTATCGCACCAATTTCACTGCCCGCCGCTTAGCATTACATGAGGACGCGGAGACTTAATTTGCTTAAATAGTCCCACATCGGAAGACTGCACCAAACAAACACGGTTTATTAACCCTGCCCCGCAAGGATAGTTCGTCTCCCTTGAGACACTCAAGACACAGACGCGTGCACAATGGGAATGGAGATCTTCTTTTTCATGAAGAACCTTTTATTTAGGGCAAATTACAATTTCGTACCCTGTGGTTTGTGTCAAATTTCAAAATGATACCCGTGCTTATTTTTTTTGGCATTTTCGTACCCTATACTTTTGAAAAGTTGCAAATATGTTCCTCCGTTAGAAAAACCATTAAATTGGATGTTAACTGCTGATGTGGCTATGTGGGGTCCACCAACTTAACAGAACAGTAAATAAGGGAACCAAAAAACGTTAATCCCCAATTTCTTCCGCCTACGCCGCCTGTGAGAAACCCCACAATGTCGACCAACGAACAAGCCCTCGCCTCCGTCCTCTCCCAACTCGTCTTCTCCTACGACGCCGCCCTTCCGCGTTGCCCTACCCTATGCCGCCGTCTCACCGTCGATCCCCGCTAAATCCGTCGATCCCCGACCGTGCTGGCACTCCTCGTCGCGCTCGCCGTGAGAACGCTGTCATCATCATCGTCTTCGTCACCATCATCATCGTCGTCTCCAGCGGAATCGAGCGACTCGAGAGCAGAGTCTTCCGCTTCACGCGAGGTTCTGCGAATCGCCTCTCTTCAATTTCGCGCTGGCTGAGGGTTTCAAAGCGGAAACCTCGACCTCCATGAAGCTCTGAACCTTTCGTTATCCGACAATTGCTGACGAGGCTCCGAGGATTAATTCCTAAAAGGGAATTTGGGGATTTGTAGAAGAGAATGATTGGGGTGCTTTGGGTGTTTCTGCAGTTGGCTGCTGATGTTGCTGCAATGCAACAACATGTGATTAAAATTGTGATTTTTATGTTTTTGTTGTTCCGTCTGGTTTTGTTTTTTGTTTTGTTGGGTTGTGCAGCAATTATGGGATACATCAGTTGTGTAGATCTGATCAGGTGGTATATTATGAATAACCATGGGCTTGAGGAAGTTCCAGCCGCCTTCGACGGCGGACTTGGCCTAGACAGTGCCGCGAACGACGATGAGGTGAGCATGGGAGGGCTGAGACTGGTCGAGGATGGAGCCGAGATCGGGATTTACACGAAGGGGGCGTTGCGCAGCTTGCGTAAGGCTTCGGATGTGTAGGAGAACTTGAAGACGGTGCGGACGGCGGCGTAGGCGGAAGAAATTGGGGATTAACGTTTTTTGGTTCCCTTATTTACTGTTCTGTTAAGTTGGTGGACCCCACATAGCCACGTCAGCAGTTAACATCCAGTTTAACGGTTTTTCTAACGGAGGAACATATTTGCAACTTTTCGAAAGTGTAGGGTACGAAAATGCAAAAAAAAAAAAGCACGGGTATCATTTTGAAATTTGACACAAACCACAGGGTACGAAATTGTAATTTGCCCTTTTATTTATCTTCCATAAGCGGATTCCACACTTTAATTGAATTTTAAAAACAAAAATTTTAAAAATAAAATTGAAAAACGCAAGAAATCCTTTGGCCAATTATCATCTGATATCCCTGTGGTGGGTATGGACTATCAATTCCACCCCTGTGGTCAAAAAACTCTCAATTACGCTCCTGTGGTGGATATCCGTTAGCAATCCACCCCATATCGCCAATTCCGTTAAAAATCTGTCCAAACAGAGGGGTAAAAGAGTATTTTGGCACATTATTGCAAAAAATTTCTACATCCCCGTTGTTTTTGTCGGAATGAAGAAACCATCCGCCTTCGCCGCCATTGAAGCTCTGGCCATGAAGCTCCACACCCGATTCCGAGGAAGCGCAGCATCACCATCCAATAAGGCCTCAAGAAACCCACTTTCCGACTTCAATCTGACGCACAAGAAGCTCCGTTGCCTCCCCCACGTCTTCAGCCGCGTCCTCGAGGACAGCCCCGACTGCTTCCCATTTCATTCCGACGCCGACGTTCTTATCGAGGACAGCCCCGATTGCTTTCGATTAGTGGCCGAGGTCGACAATATTGGCGGTGGCGTCAGGGCCCATACAATCGAAATCCATCCCGGAGTGACCAAAGTCGTCGACCAGGAAATCGAGTCGGTCGAGTTGACAATTGACGAGCTTGGGCTCGACGTGTGGAGGTTCTGGCTGCTTGAGTCGACTCGCCCGAGTTGGCCAGCTCGGTCTTCGTCGACGGCTAGCATTTCGTGACGATGCCCAAGGCGGAAGAAGGCAGAAAGATTTGGGACGACGGGAGCTCGAGGACGCGGCTGAAGACGTGGGGGAGCGACGGAGCTTCTTGTGCGTCAGATTGAAGTCGGAAAGTGGGTTTCTTGAGGCCTTATTGGATGGTGATGCTGCGCTTCCTCGGAATCGGGTGTGGAGCTTCATGGCCAGAGCTTCAATGGCGGCGAAGGCGGATGGTTTCTTCATTCCGACAAAAACAACGGGGATGTAGAAATTTTTTGCAATAATGTGCCAAAATACTCTTTTACCCCTCTGTTTGGACAGATTTTTAACGGAATTGGCGATATGGGGTGGATTGCTAACGGATATCCACCACAGGAGCGTAATTGAGAGTTTTTTGACCACAGGGGTGGAATTGATAGTCCATACCCACCACAGGGATATCAGATGATAATTGGCCAAATCCTTTTATGGAACAAAAATGGAACATCTTCATGGAACAAAAGATCTCCATTCCACGCATCTTCCATAAGAGGATTCCACACTTTAATTGAATTTTAAAAATAAAATTGAAAAAAGCAAGAAATCCTCTTATGGAACAAAAATGGAACATTCTTCATGGAACAGGATCTCCATTCCGCACAATGGACGGTTGGATGACTTAGACTTGGACTCGGACCCGAACTGGAAATGGAAATGGACATGGACAAAACCTGACCCGATCCCCTTGCACACGAAATTGTGGACAATGGACCCTATGCTAACTTGGAACTTGGACAAGAAAGAACTTGACCCCCATACGGAGACCTCGGACCTGTACGAAACTTGAAACTTGGGCCTATACGACTCTATGCCAACTGGACAAATGGACCCAATATGAAACAAACATGAACAGGACTCGACCCTATACAAAACTTTGAAATGGACAACAAGAACAATCCTAAAATCAATTAAAAAGGGAAAGAACCAAATTTTTTTAATATCATCCTTTTTACGTGGATGAATAAGAATTGAAATTGAAATCAACATAAACAAGAATTTAAATATTTATCTAAAGGAAATACAACTTTTCATAGATATTTTTATGTTTTATTATTAATGCGTAGAATTGCTATCTGTATGAAGCTGATAGATCCTTAACTTAAAAAAGTCGGGAAAGTAGATGTCCATTTCAATCTCTGCATTGCCGAGGTCGGCTGCATATGGCGAGTTAGACAACATAACTTGTTTTAAGGGACGATGCAAAAAAGTTCAGAAGTAGGTGATTTTGATTCATTAAACTCGATTGTAGGACTGTCTCCAATGTGATGTTACCTAAAATGTCAGATTACGTATTAATAGGGTTTATGTTGTACAATACAATTCACTTCATTGTAATAAGTACCTCAAAATTCATGTCATTACATTAACAAAATGTAAATGGAAACTACACTTCAACCAAAGATAAGAAAGACAAAAAAAGGGTAAAGGTAGTAGTCAACCCAATGAGTTTGACAGCATTCTTCCAAACCATTATTACTAATTTAAACAGATGAGCAGGCAAAGGCTCAATAAAAATGCAAATTGACCTCTTGCAAGCTCCTCAACTTCAAATGTTGTAATCTGCAATTCTTTCTACAAAATGTTTTGTTCTGTACGAAGCCATCCTACCGGTGCTCTCATTAGAGAAAAATGAAAAGGTCATTGTATACAATACCACATTAATTGACTAGCCTCTGCCCACAATCTCATGAATGGCATCACTAACAGCTTCATTCTTAGATCTAATGGCAAGTTTCATTGCAACCTCCTTTGAACTATCAATTCCAAAAGACAAACGTACAAGGACCTTCACGTTACAAATGTATACACCAGACAGTAGATATGTGTGTGATCTTGAGTTGGCGGCGAGAACCTCTATGCCCTGAAACCATACCACATGTTTTAGCTTTCAATAGTGCATTCCCAACTTTAGAGAAGGGATGTTGAGAGACTAGATTAGTAACTCAAAAGTTAATAGTTAAAATGATCTGGTCAGACTAAATAGCAAAACTAATTGCTATACAATGTTATTGTTGAAAACTTCACAAGACCATATCAAGACTCAATTCAAAAGATGAATAAAAATAGCTATACATTTGTGAGCTCAAAAGCACTACACCAGAACAGGCTTTGTACGGCATGCGAATTGCACCTTAAGAACGTTTTTATGACACCAGGCTGGACGCCGTAAAATGCCGTGCCATAAAATTCAATTATCATTTATGGTGTACAATTGTATGCTGGAAAATGAAGAAAAGCATGTTGTAAAAACAGTTCTCGCCAAAGGGTTATGATAATTAAAAGCACACATTACACGCTGTAAAAATTATATAATTGAAGGAAAGTCTAACAAAAGCCAAGTCTAACAAAAGCATCTGCTTGCCTTCAAGAACTTTAACTTGATCAATTGACCTAAATCATCAATGAAAAAGGTCATAAACTAAAGTTAACCATGTGCAAATGACAACAATGTAGAGTAAAACTAAGATAGTAACAATACAACCATTAAAACCAAGTTATAACCAAGTTAATGACAACACAAGATACAAACAGCAAGATATAAATCTCATTTCGAACATATCTCTACAACTTAGTTTCAAGCAAACTTTGATAACGTTTGTAACATAAAACCTGAAGTCAGGCTTTGATAGCATCTAATATAAATCTTATTTCCAGCAAGAGAAGAACTTAGTTTGCAATTTTGATATTTGTGAATATGCAAGTCTAGAACCATGTTCAAGTAAAATATGTAAGTAGTAGAACAGTGATAAGACTACCTCAAATATGCAAGACTAACACAATCTAATATAGTTGATCGGCCAAGCAAAAGTACTTTCCAATGCGTCATTCAACATGAAGATATCACGTGTAGGCCAAAATAGAGGCACATTTTCATCTAAAACATTGAACACTCAAACTTTCCAATAATCTTGCCCAATGGGCACAAACTGAGCTAGTGTTTTAGGGTCAGTTGATGCAATTTCACCAATAGTAACAACTTCATCTTTCACTGTCCAATTCAATATCTCACTCTTTGCTCGCTCATTGTTAAAACTACGAACATCAGAACCTTCATTTTGTGAGCTTTGTGGTGCTTGGTCAGTAGAGAAGTGAACACTTCCATTTTTTGGCTGTTTGTTTTGTGTTGCTTAATCAATAGAGTGGTGTATACTTCTGGCTATCTTTTGTTTGCTTTGCTGTATGTGATTTCTAGAATGTTGAGCACATTTTTTTTGTTTTTCATTGTTTTTTGCTTCTTCATTGGATTCATCTTCACCTCTTGAAGTTTTAGGGTTTAGAGATTATTTGTGAAGTCAAATTATAACTTGTAAACCACAAAAAATATAGTTAATATCAAGAACAAAGCTTACTAATCTAGTCAGCCATATATGAAATACATACTTAATACTAATTGCTCCCTATATACTTGACATGCTCCCTAGACTCCTCATAACGTCTTACATAATCTTCTTCATTAGACAACTCCTCCTCATCATCTCCTATTTAATCTTCATCATAATCTTCATCATTAGACAACTCTTCATCACTTCATCATCAGATAACTCTTCATCAACGGAAAGCTCTTCATCGTCTCGTCTTACATAATCTTCATCTTGAAGATTTAGTTGTGATACATCTAATGATGAAGATGGAATGTATTCATTCTCTTCAACATTATGATTCTTATAAAACTCTCTTGCTGATGTTTTAAAAACAATATACCAATTCGATGCATCATCATCTCTTCAGTAAAAAAAACTTGTTTTTCTTGTCTAGCTAATATAAATTGAACATTTTGAAGGTCAAGTTGCCCTTGATGGAAGTTCACTAATGTAAGGTCATCTTCGAATCGGGTACTCGTTTTCATGGTTGCCCAATGACAATGAAAAATATGAACTTTTAATTTCCAATAGTCTAGCAAGATAATGTTAATTATAACATCGTAGAACCATAATCTTTAGATTTCCAATTCTGAAATTGGTATATATAGGCTGTAAAACCGAAATTGATGGGGATCATTGATAAATCTGATGAAGATTTCTCAAGAATCTGGCAGCATCACAGTGTCTACCATCCCTGAAGAAAAAAAAATATAATAACAGCATGAAGTTCCAATTGGCTGCTTGTGGCCGACATTTTACCCAATGATACTTGATAAGGATCTCGGTAATCGTTGAGAAACTGTTCGTACACCATTATCATCTTCAATTTACGGAACTCTTCAGCAGTTTTAAGCTTCTTTTTCTTCGCAACCTCCGCAAGATCACGAACAATATTTTGAAACACTTGCCTATCTCGGTAATCGTTGAGAATCTGTGCAAAATGACGCAATCATCTTCATAAAAAAAAATTTTCATTCTCAAGATTTCCATGAGATGAATTCACATCCTTGCAAAGGTATTGAAGAGCCCAACCAATCCCTCTTTTTTTTTAAAAAAAAAAAAAGAAAAAAGAAAATGGTTAGTCTCATTGCATTGATATATAAGAACATTACCAACACAGTGTAATAAGGAAAGAAAGCACCCACAAATACTGAGGGAAGATGACATAACGTGCTAAAAAACAACCTAAAGCCAGGGAAGATCATGTGGGAGGGTCTTTAATTATTAGAGATATAAATATCAATGATTAGAATATCATAAATTCTTGAAATGCCCCAGTATGCTACTCTATCCTTTATCCCATGGTAACAAAAAAACATTTGGCAAGGATTTGTGATACATGTAATGATGAAAATTGAATGTATTCATTATTTTCAACATTCTGATTCTCATAAAACCCTCTTGGTGGTGCTTGAAGCACAATATACCAATTCGATGCATCAGCATCTCTTGAGTAAAAAAAAAACTTGTTTTACTTGTCTAGCTAATATAAATGGATCATTCTGAAGCTCACGTTGCCCTTGATGGAGGTCCACTAATGTAAGGCAATCTTCAAACCGGATACCAATTTTCAATTTTGGCCAATCACAATGAAAAATATAAACCGTCTAGCAAGATAATCTCAACTATAAGACCATAGAATCATAATCTTTAGATTCCCAATTATGGAATTGGTTTATATAGGCTGTAAAAACTTGAGAATCCGAAATTGATGGGGATCGATGATAAATTTGATGGAGATTTCTTAAGGATCTGACAACATCACAGTTTCTATCATCCCATAAGAAAAAATGTAATAACAACATGAAGTTCTAATTGGCTGCTTGTGGCTGCACATTCCAATTAGTGTGGCTGACATTTTACCAAATGATACTTGATAAGGATCTCGGTAATCGTTAAGAAATTTTTCTTACACCATTATCATCTTAAATTTACGGATCTCTTCAGCGGTTTCGAGCTTCTTTTTCTTCTCAACCTCCGCAAGATTATGAACAATATTTTTAAACACTTGCATATCGCGATTGAGGGCATTGGCTAAAGTGGGCGATAATCTGTGCAAAACGACACGATCATCTTCATCAAAAAAGATTCCATTCTCAAGATTTCCATGAGATGAATTCACATCCTTGCAAAGGCAAAGGTATTGACGAGCCCAAACAATCCCTATTTTTTTTTCTTTGAAAAAACAACAAGAAAAAGAAAAAGATGGTTAGTTTTGTTGCATTGATATTTAAGAACATTATCTACAAAATGTAACAAGGAAAGAAAGGAAATTTACAAGTACGGAGGGAAGATGACATAACGTGCTAAAAAATAACCTAAAGCCAAGGAAGATCATGTGGGAGGGGGGTCTTTAATTATTAGAGATATAAATATCAATTATTAGAATAGCATAAATTCTCGAAGTGCCCCAATATGATGCTCTCTCCTTCATGTCATAGAAACAAAAAGCATTTAGCTCTTGGTGAGTCACCGAAAGGTAGCCGCCCTTTCTGTCTTGAATAACACATTCAGGTTGAACAACGAACTTCAAATTCATTTTCCTTTGTTTGTTTAGGTAACCGTTAGCTTCCTCTAAGCTTCCCTCATGAATGAAACTGTGGTAGTGCTTTTTGCCGTCTTCATCGTTCTTTCATTCTTTCATCCTAGAATAAGTTTTAGCTCGCTAATTTCTGTTCGGAAACCAAAACATAGTCTAGTTTGCCTGAGAGATTTATCAGGGTTTGGCCCCCACAGAGTTTCGTTTGGATGGTCTCCCAGCAACTTTAGCTTCAAACGTAGATTTTCTCCGTAGTACAGAATCAAAGTGCCTCTTGTCCAAGTCAAAATCAATTGCGGCGGCCATTTATTTCAAGAAATTAGAGGGAATTTAGTTTTGATATGTTCACTTTCACTTGAAAACTGAAGCCAAAAGGAATTGGTTGGCCGAGAGGAATTGGTTGGAACTTCCTTGGCTTGAACTTTGGTGAGATTCTCTGCGATTTCTCCGGCCCCTAATCTATGAATACCTCCAGGACTTCTCCGAATGAGCTTCGCTTGTAGACAAAAAGACCTTCGGGTAAAAACTCTGGATGGAGAGACGCGCTGGGCGTTTGAGATTTTGTTTGTTGGATCAGTTGTTCTGCTTTCCCCAAGGTGATCTTATATAGTGGTGAGTTCCTTAAGGCACTAGGGTTTCAGCTGAATTACTAGCCTAATTTGGTCTTTGGAAATCCTCCTCTGATTGGCTGAAAATCTTTCATTGCTTTGGGCGGAAGTAATATTCTCTTATTTTTGGCTGAAAATCAGTCGATTCTACTTGTTGGCCAAGGAAAATCAAACTCCTTGATGACCAAGTAGATTTAGCATCCTTTGTTGGCTAGGAAAATCGGCCTCCTTAATGGCTGGGGAGACTTGTACGAGAGAAAACCTTGGATGATGAGATATTATGGGCCAAAGAAAATCGGCCGAAAATCAGCCTCCTTAATGGCTGAGGAGACTCATCCGAGAGAAAATCTTGGATGATGAGATATTCTTGGCCAAAGAAAGTCGATCGATGATCAAGTTGATGAGTAAAAAGACTTGGCGGCCAAGGAAAATCCTTCCTTGATGACCAAGAAGATTCTTAGCCGCCTCTATCCCTTATGGAAACTTCTTTTAGGCATGCACTCCTCATGATCAGCCGTAAATTTTGGCCCAACTTCATGCGGCCTACCGTGAAAATAAGGGTTAGAAGCTGGAAAATTGTCTAAATTGAGCAGTTTTGGGAAATTGCTACCCCAATTGTATGGGCATATTTTTCTAATCTAAAGTGAGCACAAGTCTCCTTGTTTGCTGACTGAGGTCCCTATGGACTATAACAATACTAGTATGCATATAGTTCATTGTATAGGTATATAGTACCTTTATAGTATATTATAGTACCATAGTACCCTTATAGAACCATTGTAGTTCCTTTGTCTTTATCTTCATATTTTCTCAATTTTCTGGCCTGAATCTCGGTTTGATGGCAGCGAGGTTCATCGATGGCAATCTGAGCTTCAATTTGGAATGCCAAATTATCGAAACCCTAGCCCACAGTAATTTATGGTAATATGGGGAATGTCCTAAGCCCACAGATTACGTAATATGGGCCTTCCAGAATTTGTGAATTCTTGAAGCCTAATGAATGTGATTGAGCAAAAAGAAAGATGGTACTATAACATGGAAAAACGTACAAGAAAATTTAGGTGACAAGTGCTGGAGAGGATTATATTGGGTAGAATTCAACGCATAGTAAAAAAAAGAAATAAATGACAACTTGTACTAGAAACGAGACTAGTGATGAACATAAGCTGTTCCATGGTATCCGCACGAAAATGGTAGGATTATGGTATATATATAGCTTTATTCATGACTAATCTAATAGCACGTTTACTAGTTCGGAGTTGGAATGAGTAGGAATCAGAGTGAAGCACTCTCATTGAAGCGTTTACTCATTGTCTAGAATCAGAGTGAAAATTAAGTTGATTGTCATTAAATTATTTATTAATATTTCATGAATCAGAGAGGAAATTAAATAAATTATTAAAATGTCCAAATATAAAATTTATATTTTTTGTCAACATAAAGGTGAAAAAATTAAAGTTTATGTCTTACTTAATAATATTTTTATGCAAGTACAACTTAAGTTTTTAACTATTCAGAAAACATTGTAAGAAGATGAAAGAACATTAGAGCTATTAGGATTTCTTTTCTATATACGGGTACAACTTTTTTGCATGGGTACAATTGAAGAAAAAATTAAATTTATTAGTGTAATTTAGGCATAAAAGTTATATTTCAGGTGGAATCAATTTTCAGGAATCACAATACCATCTCCCACCAAAGAATCTCATTATCAAATTTTAGTAAACACATGAATCACCTAAAGTAAGAATGACTCCAAATACTTTCATTCTCACTCCTACTTCTAAACACGACATAATGTCTACCTTCAACTTGGGCAAAGTTTCAAAATTGTGCTCCATCTCTTCATTCCATATATTTTAGGCTTAATTGTTAAAATGCCCCTCCAAATTCACTTTCGCTAAAAATTCGCCCTCTCAAACTCCAAAATGCCATAATTCACCCCCCTAACTCAATTCTGTTAATCCATCGCCCCCTCTGGCGTTTTTCCATCCAATTTGATTGATGTGGCAGCCACATCCTCAAAAATTGGGGCCCACTTCTGTCCAACTAAGCAAAAACGTGAAAATTTCAAAAATACAAAAAAAAATTGCAGAAAATGGGATTGGGAATTAGAGTTCCTCGCGAATTGGCAATTTTGGGTGAATTGGTTGTGGGCTATGTGTTTTTGTCGTTGCAGCTTTTCAAGAAGCGGGCTATGGTTGAAGACGACGACGACCCGATTGAGAAAGAATCAATGGGTTTGCTGTCTCGATTCAGCCGATAGACATTTCAGATTTCCTCCGCCGCTAAGGAGAAGCCGCCGCCTATCACTTCTGACGGCGGGAAAGACGGAGGAGGAATTGCCGCGGTCGCCGAGTTCGAGCAGAGCTCTGTCTGCTTGGCGAAGAGAGCAACGTGAAGCAGCCGCCGCCGAAATGAGGCCGCAACGGCTGCAATTGCTTTCACGGTAACAGCAACGACAGCTCCGACGACGAGCTCGACCTCTTCGGCGCCGGTTTCGGCGATTCGATCCCCTCCGGCTCATTCGGTGGCGACGCCTCCGATATTCTTAAGGTACAAACTACAATCACAATCGTCCTCTCAATCACAATCGGTGGCGACGCCTCCGACGCTCTGTGGGGTTCTTGGTGCATCGTCTACCTCGAATTTCTTCTGCAAAAATCGGAAATTGAAAATGTTGAAATTAAATCAGGTGAAAAAAATTGAAGAATACGAAAATCGATTGAGAGAAGATTGAGGAAATTTACCTTGGTGTCGTCGAGCTCGACTTCGTTCATGTCGTCAGCTAGTAATTCCGTTTTCAACGAGCTAGACCAGAACGACGACGGCTCCAAGGAGCCCCATCTCGGTTTGTGGTCGATGTGGCTGCCACCTCAACAAGAGTGGACCCCATTTGTTGAGGATGTGGCTGCCACCTCAGTCAAAATGGATGGAAAATCACCAGAAGGGGCAACGGTTTAACGGAATGGAGTTAGGAGGGGCGAATTATGGCATTTTGGAGTTTGGGGGGGGGGGGCGGATTTTTACCGAAAGTGAGTTTGGGGGGGCATTTTAACAATTAAGCCTATATTTTAATCTAGTGTGATATTATATCCAAGTCAACATGTCTGCGAAATATTATTTTATGACACACTTACTAATTCGGAGTTGAAGTGAGAGTCAGAATGAGCAGAAATCAGAGTGAGCAAGTAGGAATGTGATTTTTTATTTTATTATGGGTCTCACCATAAATTTTATTCCTAAATTTTAGTAAGCACAAGAATCACCCGGAGTGGAAATGACTCCCAATACTTTTATTCTCATTCATGGTTAGTAAACATAGATAATAGATATCACACATCACATAAATGTCTCGACTTTGAACTCTTCCTCTTTGTTCGAAAAGATATAGATCATAACACTGAACCAACAATTTGGATCTCATCAAAACCCAAAACCATTGTTTATGTAATCAGTCCCAAGTTTGAACCCTTTCGAGTTAGAAACTTGTTAAAAGTAAAAGAAAAGTAATTTTGTGTTCCACCTCTAATATGACGCCAAACTTTTAAAGGGCCGGGCTTTATGTCTCTAAGACCATCCTCAATTGTTGGAGTCAAAAATCTAAATTTGACAACACAAAATAAAATTGTTCGTCTCTACGGATTTGACATTGCTCCCAATAGTAGCAGATTCAGATTTGACTCCATTGATTTATTAAATGAATTTAACCCCCATTTTTTTTGGTTAATTTTGAACACTAACCTCTTTCAAGATCACATAATGCCTTGTAGCCCACTTTTTAAAAACTTTTAATTCTAACCTAAAACTAGTGTAAATGGACTGGATTACCCTTCCACTACTGACCCCTCCTCCGCTCTCACCCATCACTATCTCTCATCTTTCAAGCTGTCCACATCTTTCTTCATCTTCCTCGCCAAATCCTCCACATGTCCGCACATCAATTAACACTATGAATACCTTCAATTTCGAATGTTCGAATTCGCAATTGCATTTCATTCCACCACTGTCGAAGCGTCTTCATTGAGTTCTGCAGTGGAATTGGGGGTCTCAACGGCGGGAATTGGTGGTAGGTCACGAGAGGTGGAGTTTGGGACGACGTGAATGGCGACATCGGAGGGGACTTTTTTTCTTGCTTGGGATGCAACCACCGCCTTTCCCAATTAGGTGTATTGTGCCCAAAACCCGAAGAGGGATTTGAATTTTGGAGTTGAGTTTCCGGAGGGCGGAGGAGGTGGTGGTGGTGGTGGTGGTGGGTGGAAACAATTGAGAATAGAGGAGGGGTCGATAGTTTTGATAGAGAGGGGAAGGGTACTTAAGTCTATTTCTTTTAATTTTAGGTTAGATTTATAAGTTTTTGAAAAATGGGCTAAAAGCATTATATGGTTAAGAAAAAAATGCTAGTTTGCAAAATTTTCCAAACTTTTTCTTTAGTTAATTTTTGTTTGAAATTTCTTAAATTAATTTTATGAACATTTGAACTTAAAAATTTTCAAAATCTGAAAACATTTTCTTAAATAATCTTCACCCAACTTCACACATCATTTTCTATCTCTTGGGACCAATTTTGGCTGCAAAGACCCATATGTTTCTAATAAACAACTCCATTTTATATCTCCTGAGCTACAATTTTATATCTCCTAAGCTACAATTTGTAGGTCCCATATTTCGACATTAGAGTCAAAATCAAGTCAAATATGAGATTAAATTTGACATTATCTCATATTTGAGATGCAATATGTAGAATACATGCATTGTGAGAGTTTTTGGGTCATATATGGGTCTAAGACACTTCCATTGGAGATGTTCTAAGACCATTTAATTGTTGGAGTCAAAAATTCAAATTTGACATCACAAAATATTGTTATTCATTTATTTGGATTACATGAGTTGATTTTTATTTAGAGTTTTTTAAATTAATTTTAAGAGAATTCAGGCCTCAACAAATTCAAAATTTGAAAACATTTTTTTTTTCATTCCGTTAAAGAAAAATATATTGATTGTGAAAACAATTTGTGTGTATTTATTGATTTTAGTGGTAAGATCTTATGTAATAATTGTATTTCATTTTTTAGTCGTTAGATCATTTTTGTATCGTTGAATTTAATTGGGTTAATGTAATCTGTAAGATATAAGGTGAAATACAAAAATCCAAAACTGGATTAATTTACACCATTAGATCTGTCACTACCAGATGATCTGAGCCGTTCCTTCGAAGGTGCAGCGTAAACGGTAGTGTAGGAGATTACTCCTAGCGCATGGGTTAGTCTATCTATGCTAAAAGAACAAAGAATAAAGGGGGCTGTTAGTTCTACTCCCTTATTTTATTTCCCTAGCCACCACTCTTAATTAAAATGGGGGCTGTTATTTCCACCCCTCATTCCTCTCTCTCCACCCCCCAAATATAATTAACTCAAATAAAATTACATTATTTAAGTAAAAATTACGTAAATGTACAACTTCCACTTTTCCTAATCCTCCGTCCTTGGAACCACTCGCCGGCATGTCCAACCCCCAGTTCATCAAGGAAATCAAGTTCCGGCTGTTACGATTCGGGTGATGGCCAAGGCCCGAATTGGCCATTTCGTTGAGGCCCATATCCTCCAGGCCATCGGCATCGATTACGTGGATGAGAGCAAGGTCCTCACCTTCGCCGACGAGGAACCACATCAACAAGCCCAATTTCCAAGTTCTCTAATATGTTTTTGATTTCTTTAGACATTGTCTTTGAATTTGTATATGACCTGCGCGTGGGTATTCTCACGGTGGGCGGCGAAGGAGATTGCCTTCGAATTGGCAAAGATAGGGGCGGCGAAAAGATTAAATCCATAGGGGATTTAATTTCGGTGAGGATTGGGATTTTGGGAGATGGGGTAAGAAAGAGATGAAGGAAATGGGGTTGGGGAGATTTGAGATTTTGGGACATATGGGTTTACTGTCAATGAAGAAAGAAGAGGAATTGGTGCAGAAAGAAGGGATGGTTTTGGTGCAGAAAGAAGAGATGTTGAAGATGAAGATAGACAAGTTGACAAGTGCGGGAGCATTGGTATAGAGAGAAGGGAGGTTGTTCGGTGGACAGCGGATTGGAGAAGAAGAATTTGTACATTTACGTAATTTTCACTTAAATAATTTAATTTAATTTGAGTTAATTATGTTTGGGGGGTGGGGAGAGAGGAATGAGGGGTGGAAATAACAGCCCCCATTAAAATTTATTTAATTATATTATTCCTAAAATACCCTCATCTTCTCCCTAAAGCAACCCTAAACTTACAAATTGAAATTCAAACAGAAAAGCTCCAATCTTTGATTGAAACCTTCGATTTCAATTTCAATTATGGAGTGGGTTCGTGACAAGAAACTAGTGTACTTTACTCAAATAGATGGCGACGATTTAGAAATCAAGCTCGAACCCACCGCTGCGCTTCAATTGCCTTGCGGTCTCCAATTTGCAGTTGCCATCTCCTGCTGTAATCCCCCATATTAGAAATAAATTAATGAAAACAAGTGGGTAAGTTCGTTGAATTTGGGTGAAGATGATGGTTGGTGGTGTTTGCAGATGCAGGTTTGGAGATGGTGGTGATGTGATGCAATATATTGTGGGTGGTGTTAGGGGCTATTACTGAATAATGAAGAGTGGAAAAAGAATAGTGTGATTTAATGGGGGTGGTAAGAGAAGATGGGTGGGGAAAGAAAATTAGGGGTGGAACTATAAGCTCCTTTTTGTTTATTTAGAATTAGGATAGCATAATTTTGGATTATCATAATAAATTAAATTATAATAAAATTTAAATAAGATATGTGTAGGGGTGGGAATGGTAGGTATACCGTACCAAACCCCGTATACCGTACCAAACCTCTAATACCGTGTACCAACCAAACTAAGGATGTTTCTATAAAATGGCTACCAATACCATACTAAAATTTCAGTATATCAAAGTTTTGGTACGGTATGGTATGGTACGGTAGTGTTCGGTATTGGTACAATACCAAATTATGTATCTATATATTTTACAACATTAAATTTAAAGCCAATATTAAGAATCTACCATTTTTAATGTACTAAAATTCAATGTACAAAGTTAAATTCAAAGCCAATATTATCATAGTTTACCAATCAAACAAACAACACAACCATATATAATCAATTTACCACCAACAACCATCTATCTCAATAATTTACCAAGCACAGCTCCATGATAATTTACCAAGTACAACCCCAATCAATTTACCACCATCGTGAGGTTTGCAAAGAGAACTCGTGGACAGGAAGAAACTTTGACTGTGAGATTCGTGAAGAAGAGAAAAAAAAAAAAGATAAAACATTATAAATATTATTAAAAAAATTAAATAAAATATGCATATACACTATTCGGTATACCATGATATTGGGTTTTCAATACTAATACCGTACCAAAGTTTTCGGTAGTGGTAGTGTACCGTACCGAACAGTAACTATACCGAATGGTAGTGTACCAATGGGTAATGGTACGATATGGTACGGTTGGTATTCGGTATTTGGTACCAAAATTCCACCCCTAGATTTGTGGGTAGAAAGATAGGATAAGGGGGTCAAACTAACAGCCCTAAAATAAATTAGATTTCTTCTCTTGCCATGGGGCCCACTAGTTAACATTGATGTCACAAATTTGATCATATTTAACCAAATTATGATATTATTTCATATTTAAGATTCGAAATACCATGTTTCCTTGGAGCTGGTCTAAAGCTTTCAAAGGCAATGTAATCACAACACATTTTCAAAGAAGCCCAACCAATAACCCATTTTGGGAGTGCTGAAAGTTGTTTTGATTGTGGTCAAGGTTGGTATATAAAACTGCAGGAAAACATCACCAGTGACCATGCATCATATATGCTTACAAAGGGGAAATTGATATTTGTTGTATTCTCATGTACTCCTTTCGTTTGGCACAATGTCAATTCTTTTTTAATTAAATACAATTGCATTTCTTTGATAAAAAAAAAATTTCTTTTCATTTCGTTATAGTGGTAAAGAATCAAATTCTACATCTATTAATTCATTCGAAAATACAACTCCACTTGTCCTTTTCACTTAAGCTAATCCGAATAACTAAGTGAACATCTACTTAGTTTTCGTCCAAATTCCAAACCAACATAATTAAACAAATCCAATATGATCCAAGAAAAGAAAAACATAGTAAAACAAATATGCTGATGAATGAAAGTGAGTGCAATAAATAAATTCATTCACGTGGACCAGCTGTAGGTTCATATATTTTTCCAACCACCATCTTTACATATGTTACTTCCAATCCTCTATCATGAGTTGTAGATTGATGCACCATTTTCTGTTTTGTTTAGACATTAGATACACTTACACACACATAAATGGGCAATGCTAACTATAAATCTAAGTTCTATAACTTCTACCAGATATGGTCGTGTACGTTCCTCGTCCAATAATGTAGTGCGCAAACTAAGTGCAAATTGTGTTTGTCATGAAAAAAAATGTTGAGCTGTCAATTGACTTTGCCATATGTGTAGTGCGTGTAAACATGAGTGCTGATAGTTGATAGTGGCATGAGTAGCTAGCGATTGGTTACTTACTCTCCCAACACCCACCACAAGCCTATATATGCCTACAAGAAAATTAGTGTCCATCCATCTGCCAACCTAGCTCATAAATTTTGTAGGCCTCAATTTCATCACCTCTCAAGTGAAGAACCAGCTCCATGGCCATTTATGTTAATCTTTCTAGTGTAAAATGAGCATGAATATTTTTTTAACCCGCTCTTGAAAGATGCAAAACACATTGTAACTACTAAATTTTATGAACCAAATGAGCTACAAGTAATTTGTGATGAACAAAAATATATATGCTTAAATTTTATATATATATATATTGGTTGGTAATTATCAAAAATCAAATTTCTCAAGCATGTATGATCGTTTAACTCACATATAGTGAATACGGATCATACACAATACATTCAAATGTAAAACAAGAATTTTGGACCACATCAGTTTCCTCTTTAATTCTATTCATCCATGGAGTTGTTTGTTACTTGTTGTATTGATATTGTTGTAAGTTATAACAATGATATAGATGCATCCATACTGTCATAGGTAATATTGACAATTGCAATATATATACATATATTTATTTATTTTCTTTGGAAATTTCGATTGGTACACTAGGCGCATATTGCAAATGACTTACATGCAGATCACTAAGTGCAATCCTGAACGGTATCCACGTTCACTAAAAGTTACTAAGCTTTGATTAGTTGTCAAAGTACCATTTTTAATCAATTTGGTATGGGGTTCTATTCCATTTGTGCTCATCCAAAATACTATAGATGCATCACATTGCTCCAGTTGGATAAACAACTGGCCAAGTAAATATATATTTGAGGGGTACTAACTACAAAGGGAGATGATATTCACACCCATCAATTATCTTCCCCCACCCAATACTATATTTTTGTTTCTTAAACTTCCCAAAATACTCCTAAGTGAAAGACAATATTTCATAAGAACCCCCACACACCCCACTTTTCAAACCCAACTTTTTTTCACCAGACCATTGACCCTGCCACCGCCGACGATTGTTCCCTCCCTCTATCTTTCCTCCTCCTTTTCACTTCTATGTACCCTTTCTTCCCCCGTCTACCCCACCCACTCCCCACCCCATTTCTCTTCCATTCCCTTCCTCTGCAATTAGAGTCTTTAGAGATAACAAATTTGCCTAAAATTGGCTATGATGCGAATTCCCATTCTCTAGCTACTCTAGTGTGGTTAGAATATTTTATGGGTTTTTAATATTCCGATCGAAATAAAGAAAGAGGCAAAGGAGAACGGCGGTTGTGCGTGAAAGCCTTCCCCGTTGGAGGGCTGGTTCAATACTGCTTGTTGGCTGTACAAAGAAAAAGTGCATTTAAGTTCTTATGAAATATCTTGTATTATTGGTGGGTAATTTAGGAATTTTATGAGACAAAAATAGAAAATTGGGTGGGGGGAGATAATTGATGGGTGTGAATAACAACTCTTAATACTTAAAATGCCCCCCCAAACTCACTTTCGGTAAAAATTCGCCCCTCCAAACTCCAAAATGCCATAATTCGCCCCCCTAACTCAATTCTGTTAAACCGTTGCCCCCTTTTGGGATTTTCCGTCCAATTTGGCTGAGGTGGCAGCCACGTGTCAAAAAGATGGGACCCAGTAAAATCCAACTAAGAAAAAAAATAAAAAAAATAACTTTTTAAAATTTTGTTTTTAAAATTTTTTTTCTTCTTCGGCTTCCAATCTCAACCGAGTCATTTTCTCGGAAACCCAGTCCCAGCTGCCGGCGTGGTCCGCCCCTCCGCCTCCACCGCCAAAGCCACCACAGGTCCTTGTCAAGGAGTCCAAATCCGCCGACCCAAAATCCAAACCTGATTAGAAAATTTCAACAACAAACCCAAACAATCAAGTCGCCGTTGCCGTCGAAAAGCAGCAACACCAAACAAACCCAAACAAAATATAACTCAAATTCTTTTCTCCACCATCTTCGGGAGCTCGTCCGGAACGTTGACGCCGGTGTCGACTTTTTCAGTTTTCATCGTCTCCACGCCAACAAACCCAAACAAAATATATCTCAAATTCATTTCACCCAAAGCTCCCTCAACAAAACACGAACACAAAAAATGGCAGCCTCCGTAACCGTCTCACGCCTCCTCACCCCCCCAAAAGCCTTCCCCTTCTCAACCACCGCCACCGCCACCACCGCCGCGAAAACCTCGCTCTTCTCCTCAAAACAATCCTACACGCCCATCTCCTTCCACCGTCGCCAAACCCCCGCCTCCGCTTCTCCACCGCCGCTAGATCCCCCTCAATCTCCGCCACAATCTCCTTCGGTGACAAGCTCCCAGAGTCCACCCTCTCCTACCTCGACGCCGCCGGCGACGTCCAGACCGTCACCTTCTCCGACCTGACCAAATCCTAGAAAGCCGTCCTCTTCACTGTGCCCGGCGCCTTCACCCCCACGTGCTTGCAGAAGCACGAGCCCTGGTTCGTCGAGAAGGCCGGCGAGCTCAAGTCCAAGGGCGTCGAGACCATCGCCTGCATCGCCGTCAACGACGCCTTTGTGATGAAAGCCTGGAAGGAGAATCTCGGCATCGGCGACGAGGTGTTGCTGCTTTCCGTCAGTCGGAGAAAATCCCCACAGTCTATTGTTCCGATGTTGATGATGATGAAGATCAGACGGCCCCAACTAAGAAGAAGATGCACATAGATGAGGAATTTGATGTTCAATTGAAATCTGATGTTGAATTGGAAAAAAAATGTAATAAGAAAAATTTAAAAAGTTTTTGTTTTTTATTTTTGAATTTTTTTTATTTTTTTTCTTAGTTGAATTTTACTGGATCCCATCTTTTTGACACGTGGCTGTCACCTCAGCCAAATTGGACGGAAAATCCCAAAAGGGGGCAACGGTTTAACAGAATTGAGTTAGGGGGGCGAATTATAGCATTTTGGAGTTGGGGGGGGCAAATTTTTACCTAAAGTGAGTTTGGAGGGGCATTTTAAGTATTAAGCGGAATAACAATTCTCAACTACAAATTAGTGTTTAGCTAGCTTGGTGATAACCGGTTGAGTATTTAAATCTGACAATTCAAATTGCTGACGTTAGGCATTCGTAGCACTGTACAATGTTGGGATCAGAAGCACACTAGCCAATTTATTCGGGGTAATCATAGTTGACATCTTCAGATTAAGATCTATACTTTCACCAAATATGACTGTAAATTGCATTTCGATTTTGGTTTATTTTGACTATACATATAGCTATGTTGTATATGCACACCACCATACATGTCGATATAGCATCTCAGCCCTCTATCATTTAACCACACGAGAAACAAGGATAACCATGTTTTATGTGAAGTAATTGTTTATGGACTAAATTACAAGGATCCTGTGGTGAAGGGGTCATCATGCATGTCTCCAGATGACCCTTGAACATGCATGTCAAACTGCATTTTAAGGTCAAACTGACACAGAAAAACATAGTAAACCCACACACGCATGCACATCTGTAGTTGATACGAGCATTCAAGAGACTAATTAAATTAGGGATGGCAATGCGTCGGATTGAGTCAAGGTCGTACTATCTTCATATCCATTTTCATTTGTGATTTTCGTCTCCATATCCGCATTCATACCCGTTAGTTTTTAATCAGATATCCTCATACCCGCCTCCATGGAGGTTACTACCTCCATACCCGCCTCTATACCCACCTCATATAGAAAAAAATATATATATGACATTAACAATAAAATTCCATAAATAATCATATTCTATTAAATTATTTTTATTCATCTTCATTATTATATATATTAACTAATTAAATATATATACTAATATATATATATATATATATATATATATATATATATATATATATATATATATATATAATCGGGTTGGGTTTGGGTCGGGAATTAGTAATACCACACCATACCCGTCATGAGGATTTTAAAAATCTTCATACCCGCCTCCATTCCCATTTAGCTCCTACATACCCTCCTCATTAGGGCCGAATACCCACAGGTATCCATATTCATTTAGGTTTTTACCATACCTAAACCAAATGCCTAATTCTAACTATTTTAATTAAAAACTTATTTCCTATTATTACAATAAACTAGTTAAATTATATATTAAATTGATTGTATGAATAGTAAGAGCATCTACAGTGGATCCCCTAAAATCATTTTTAAGCTAAATTTGATGTAAATGTTGATAAAAATTGCTCCAGCGGATTCCCTATATTTAAAATTTTTTTAGAGTTCTCCCTCTTGATCCCCTATATTTAACATAGTTGGAGAGAGAATTTAACATTTTGTTAGCTATGCCACATAGGCATACGGTTGAGTTTGACACCAATTCTTTGATTTCGCGCATGTTCTTTTTCTTCGGTATAATTTTGCGCCGCGCCCACGCCAATTCTTTGATTTCGCGCCTATTCCTTTTTCTTTGTTCGCTGCCATGCCAATTCTTGTTCTTTGGTATAATTTGGCGCCAGTTCTTTTCTCTTGTTTCAATTTGGCGCCAATTCGAAATTCTCCCGTTCATATAAATAACGAAGCAAAGCGGCCTACTTTCTCTCGTTATACTTGCAAGCGGCGCCTCTTTCTCCTGTTCCTTCTGAACTTCTACGGTCTCTCAGGTATTGCTGATTTCTTGAACCATATATTGTGGTTTTCTTCCAATTAAGGTTCTGTTTCAGTTTTGGTTTCTGCGACATTGGAATTTCTAATTGTTTGGATATTAATTGATTGAGGTTTGTTTGTGCGGGTTGAAGGTTAAATATATGGCTGGTTGTCTTATAAAACTATGTTGGAAGCTACTAATATACAGAACAATGTTTTGAGGTGATGCAGATGGAATATGTAGGTGATGAGATGTCCAACGGAGGCTCACAGTATATTGATCCATTTTTTACAAGTGATCCTCGACCTTCTGATCAATACTCACATGAATTTACTTATCATCAACATGAGGATGATGAGAAAGAAAGCGGCAGAGAGATGCTTCGACGATGAGTCCTAGACTCCTAAACCTAATCCTAATTCTTATTTATAAATTGCAAATCATGCCATCATATATTTTTATATACATAAATGAAATCGTGCCATTATAAAACCTAGCCGTTAGAAAACTTGGTTGTAACCATATTTTGAAAATGTCATTAAATGTTCTTAAGTTAGAAAAAAGTTAGAAAAATTAAAGGGGATCCGCTGGAGACGCCTTGTTGGCATGGCTCCCTAAACTTAACATTGCAATCAAATTTAACGAAAATTATAGGGGATCCACTGTAGATGCTCTTACTAGCTATGTATAACCAAATGTAGAGATAATTTAACAAAAGCTAAATACAAAAAAAAAAAAAAAAATTATCTCTCACATCTCTCTATATGTGTAAGTTTAGGAAAAAATGTAAGTTAGGAAGAAAAAATAGTAAAATATTTTAACTTTAATTTTTTTATCAGAAACTTTGATTAAAATAGGGGACTAATATTGTTATATGTATTAAATTAATTAGTTAAAACAGTTATTAATTAATTATTAAAATTTAATTAGTATCGTTAGAGATGATTTCAAAGTGGAATTTGAAATTTTGAATAGAATATTTGGAAAGACGAAAACGTGTAACATTAGCGATGGTGACATAGAAGTCGACATTTAGGAAAAAAGCAAACAGTGCACCTTAAACTCAGTACGCTTCACCATCAAAGGAACAAGAAAATGTGGTGGTTGACCAACTTGATAATTTGGACGACTCAGAAAAAGGACAGTTGCACAATTGGTAATGCTCAACGATTTTGTCCATAGTGGCAATTATAGCACTAAATATGAGGGCTTGTATGTAAACTCTATTTTCTTTTCTGTACATCATAAATTTTTTATAATATATAATTATATTTATATTCTTTATCCTATTTTCATTTTTGCACATCATAATTTTTTTTATAATATATAATTACATTTATATTCTTATGTGAAATTACATCTAAGGATTTAATTTCTTATACATTCTATATAAAAGATCATGGACACCGTGAAAGAGGATGAATCCGAAAAAGAAAATATAAGAATTTTCATTGATTTACATATCTAAATATAACATAGGGTTTGATTTTCATTCAGAAAACAAATCACGCAATGTTTTTGCCTCATATGTTTCAAAACAAATCTAGTAAATATAGATTTGAGTTTTTGGTGAATCCTAGAGCCTAACGAGGTAGGGAGAGATGATTTTAGCAAATTCTAATTTTGGGTGTCCAAAGAAAAATTGAAGGTCGCTCAAGAAAATTTGTTCAATAAACTAAATGAAGGTTATATGTAGAAAGTTTTAATCAAATTTGGGTGTTCAAAGTAGTTTCAATAAATCAGATTGGTGTACAAAGAGACTTAAGTTGTTACACCCCATTCCAGAAAGTGGGCCGGGATGTAGCGCTGTCACTCTTTGGGTGATGAAGTCTATACTCGCACACACAACCGAAAAAACCAAGGAAATAAAATCACAAAAGACGCGACTGGGTCCATTACGATCATACAACTATATCAGAGCAACTGCAACAGAAGAATAAAAACAACGGAAGCAATCAACAACTGAACTGAATAAGGGATGTCCCCACACTCTCGAGACAGATGCAAAGCTATCAGATTGTCTCTCCTCGCGTCATTGGTCAACACAGCTACTTCTTGAGGGGGCGCAAAACCAAAAGGGTGAGTGAATGGAAAAATAAATAGTCTTTTAAAAACATTTCTGAAAAAGTAATGCATAACCCCCTGCTGTAAAAACACACATATGTACTGGAGATAGTATACTACTATAAAAAAAAACCGACATAATGCGTACACCATGGGTCAAGCACATATGATACCCTCGGAAATCCATAGGGTAAAGCTTGTACGTATAACAAACCCCCAGGTACCTACGATCACGTGAAAGCTGAAAGGTGTCACCTACTATACCCTGGATAAGCATCAGGGCAAGCTATGCACCGGAAAAGAAAAGCTAGCTAATGGGGTCTTCGATGCTGGTGAACAATCACGTGAAAGCTGTGTCCTACGGCCGTAGTCCGGGTACTAAAAATGTACGTGTGCGACTAGGTGTACATATCAACTAACCAACAACTTCCACAATATAATATATATATATATATATATATATATATATATATATATATATATATATATATATATATATATATATATATTGCAAGGTACTACTGTATATTAAAATTTAACGAAAACCATCATTTTAAGAAAACAAAACCCATCCACTCACAGTGATTCCGAGCTGTCGAACTCATCCGCCTAAACTGCCTAACTGCAGTGTCTAACTGGAGCTTGGTACCTAAGAAGTTTAGGATCCAACGGTCAGAAATCCGCAATTCAATAGAATTTCGTAAAAACCTAATTTCCCTTGTTTTGCTCAATAGGGGTTTAACCGTATCTCGGATGGTGAAACGAAAGCTCGCCATTGGATCTGGAACGTCGAACACTTTGAAAAAATGGTCGGTTGACCTCGGTCAATGGCGTTGACCGACTGCCAGTGTTGACTTTTACTGGTTAACATTGACTAATGGCTGACAGAACTTTAACAGAATATTCCCCCTGACTAACAGTTCACTGACCGCGTTTTCAGATTCCTGCGAGCTCCATTTTCTTCAATTCTCAACCATTTTTAACAAATTTTATATGGAAATTCATCTATACGGACGACGAGGAATCCAAAAATCACAACCTCAGAACTCACCTCTGTTTGTGCTGGCCGAAATTCGAGTCGGAAACTTTGGTTTCCGTTGACGTCGTTGTTGGCGATTGGGGTTTCCGGGGCCGATCCTTGGTGCTCTGGGTTTGTCTCGTCGAGCTGGTGTTGATGGTGGTGGTTGGACGTCCGATACGTCTCCGACGTGAGTGAATCGACGGTGAGGGTTTCACGGGTTTTTTGCGCTGGTTCGGGTTTCCTCCTTTGGAAACCTGGGCTGGGTTTGATTAAAAACCCAGTTTGGGCTTTCCAGAATGGTCTCCAACATTCCACCCAACCAAAACACGCCACGTGGCACCCTCATCACTCCGTAATTTCGTTTTTTGACTTTAACTTCTTTGATATAACTCGGAATCCAAATCCGGCTTCGCCGACGCACTCGTATCGTCGAGCTCTTTGCATTGAGTACAATATTGAATACGAAATATTCAACGGTTCAAAAGTCAACGGTTTGACCTACAAGGGAATTTCGATCATTTCGCCCAAAATCCCAGAAAGGGTCGTAACATAAGTGTCCAAAGTATAAGATTGGGTGTATATAGCTTATGCGAGATTAGTAAAAAAATTTAATTATTTGCTCCTGAACAATCCATGAAATTTCTTTTATAAAAGCATGAATGTATAAATATTTTAAAACAAGATGGTACTAATTTTTTTTCATGAAAGTTGACTCAAATCCTTTTTTTCCCTATAAATTAAAGAAGGGAAGATCAATTAACAATTAACATATGCACAAAGACTAAAAAATAAAAACAAAATTAAGGGATCTTTTAAGTTGGGAGCCTTGTGCAGTTGCTTCATGTGCAACAAAGGGAAAAGCCCTAGAGAGGCCAAGCTGAGCAATCAACAGTAGCAGACAAACAATGAACAAAACACTGGTGGTCGCTTTTGTACAATCTTTTGTTGGTGTCTCTTCTTACTGTTCTTGTTGTTGTTGTTGCCATCTTTAATCATTGTGGCCGCGACCTGTGCGTGTGCAGTGTGCACAACCTACAGAGATCCAAAACCGAAAAACAGAGTTTTGACCATTATGCAGGCTGTTTGACCTTTGACTCGCGCATTTCCTTCTTTCTGCCGGCAAAAGGTTGATTTTTGGTAGTGCAATCAGATATTTTTCTCCAAATTATGTTATTTCTTTTCCCTTTACGAATTGAATGGGATCTACCATAATTAATTTTATTAAAGAAATTATCATTTTGATTTAGAGCAATTACGAATTGAAGTAATTAGTAACCATTCCCTCCAAATGAAAGAAATGGGAATTGTGGTATAATGTTCATAAAGTAAAATTCAATTTTTTAATTACCAAATATGTACGATTGATAAAATCAGAATGATTCTATTTTTCTAATTTCATTACGGATTCTCTTGAACCTCGAGATTTGTCATTCACGCTATTTATTTGAGCTAAAAAAATTAAACACCTTACTCCAATTCCAGCTCCCCTGAATTCATGCATCTTATTTGATCTAATTAATTATCCTTCAACTTTCCCACTAGGTGATATAAAAAGACGGTGATGGATTCTTGTTTGGTGAGATTGTGAACCCCAATTTGAAAGGTCAATATGTACGATTGTTTAGTTCGTTGATTAATTTGATCTCGACCCAAAGAAGTCAAAAATAGTAGAGGCAGGACCACTGTTGATAAGTTTGAAAATGAACATTTGGTCATGCAGTTGCTGTGAAGCCAAAAACAATGTGATCCTTCAAGGCTGGAAATTATATTTTGCTCTTTAAATAGATGAAAACGTGACAAATTAGATGGTATAACCATAAAAACTATAAACCAAGAACTGAGCTGAAAACTAACTGTAACTTGTGGAAAAACTAAAAATTATCAGAAATACCACTTAAATGTACTAATTATGAAGTTAAATTGGAGTTTTTATAAAAAAAATACAAAAATTGATTTTCACTTTAAAAAATAGTTTCAATTTTAGGGGCATTTAAGTACATTTAAGTGGTATTTCTGATATTTTTGAAATTTTTTATAAAAATTGATATTTTTGAAAGTGAAGATCAATTTTTACATATTTATGATAAAAACTCCAATTTAACTTCATGGTAGCGTTACTAGTCTATTTGAATTAGTAAGAAGTATCTTACATTGGACTGTCTATTATGTTATGTCCACCAAACCGTAGGCCATATAAGTATGTGGGACATTTTGGTTCCTTAAGATTCCCTCGTACATATTTTGCTACGTTAACATTCTCCTCAATGATGGCTCTAAATTGAGTATTTACTGGATGTGACCGTGGCATAACCAAAAGTTTTCCATATCCACCCAATGATGGTCTTCTCTAATGATGTCGTTTTGGACCTGTGTTTCTAGACCTTGGTTGTGGCGGGCTTTGGACGTTCTCCTTCAAAGAAGATCTACGTGTCACATTCAAGGTTTTCCATTTTCTTTCTTGTTATTTCTTTTTGGACAAATTATAATTTACTCCCTAAGAATTGAGGGTCTATATTAAATTAAACTATAATTTTTCAGAATCATTAAATTATTCCTTAAAATTTTTCAATTCAATCAATTTAAACCACTGCATCAAATTGACTATGTTTATTTCTAAATGGCAATTTGCAACTTACACGAAAATGAATTTTGTCTTTCTCACTTGCTAACATTGACATTTTTTTGTATGAAAAAATTACCTTGTACTAAACAATTCTTTTTTATTTTCTCCCGCCAAGACATTTGCCTCTCTTTTCGTGAAATTAAAATCCTTAAATAACACCCTTTAGTATTTATATAATTGATTTTTTGGAAAAAAAATAAAAAATAAGGAGTTAGATATTCTCATTGATGAATAAGTTGAAGAAAAAAAATGCAAGGGCTTATGTTCAACTTATTTTGGATTGACATGGAAGAAGATTAGCTAAAGAGACGAAGTAAAAGAAGAAAGAAATAATTTATTTTGTTCTTATGAAAATGCCCTTGTTAGCAAGTACGGAAGACAAAAATTCATTTTAGTTTAGGCTTTATAATGCCACATCAACAATAGATATGGTTAATTTGACAAAGTGGTTTAAATTGATTAAACTTGGAAACTTTTGAAGGTAATTTAATGGAATTAAAACTTTATGGTCTAATTTGATATACATCCCTAAATTTTGAAGGCTAATAGTTTTTCCTTTCTTTTTCCTATCAACAGAAGAAGATCTACATATCATCATATTGACATGCTCACTTACAGTTTGAACAATATGTGGCCAAATTCAGCTAAAAAGCTAAAAGAGTTCAATGGAACAAAGAGAAGATAAAGACCAGATGGAAAGGAATCAATTTTGTTAAGAAAAACTGTTTTAGAAAGAATCCGGATTCCTCCCATATGGTAATGTGTCCTAAAATAACATTGTTGAGTTGTTTGATTTGACATGGTTGTCAATCAAAATCTTCATGTGTGGCTAGAATCACTCAAAACAATAATACTTCTTACCTAATCCATCTCACTTACCTAAAGAGTTTGTAACACAAGAAATTGGCATTACCACTCCCATCCTCATCATTTATACATGATACAATATCTAAAAAACCTTAGCAAGGGTTTTATAACAATTCAATTAACTAGTATTTCTTGTAATTCACACCACGATTCGGATATCAGCCAAGTTTGTATTACAAATTCAACAAGTTACAAGATAACCAGTAACTGATAGATAACTTTTTTTTTTTTTTTTACACCTTACTTCTCCACTAGTGTTTTCCTTGAAATGAAAATTTTGCTAATTCAACACTTGGGTACGTAGAGAGACAGAGAACATTAAAGAAAAACACCACCGTAATTTCCAGTTAGGTGCGAATTACCAATCCAGTAAAAAGGGCAAGCATTAATCCTTATAGACTTGTTATAGAAAAAAATGATAATGTTCTGCACAGTGCCATTAAAAGTGCCATTAAAACCCAGTAAGAACCCACCATTTTTTTAACATTTTCTCCCACCAAACCTACCATTTTTACCCAAATATTTCATTCCCATTGATTGATTCCCAAAGAGACAATGTCTTAAAAACAGAGTATCCATATTTGTTCACCTCATATTCCCAATGCTTGACAGCCTAGAAATCACAAACTAAAAGGGCCTCTTCTGTAAATTCCCAAAACAATTGGGCCACTGCAAATAATTGCATTAAAAAAACATTTTCCCTATAAAATCAGAGAAAAATACGAAATCCCAATAAAAAGGAAAAATAAACACACAGTGAATGGGTGTGAGCTGGAATGGGCGGGATTACCGGAGGTCAAACTCAACCCTGATCACCGACCGCCGCCGGACCTCCTTCAACGTTGTTACTCTTCGAACCCACCACCACCGCCGAGTCACGAGTCAAAACCCGGAGTCATTGACTCAGCCGCCGCCGCATTGGGTTGTTGCCCTGCCCACCACCATCTAAAGACTTCAACTTTCCATCACCATCAATGTCAGCAACTCAAATCGCTGAAAACCCATTAAAATACGTAAAGTAATTTCCTCTCTTTTGTGTGTTTTATATATTTATAATCTGAAATCAATAGTTTTTTTTTCTTTTTTTAATTTTAATTTAGAGGCGAAGATGAAAGAAGAGCAGGTGTTGATAGTCCACAGTTGCTCTCTCTTGAGCTTTTGACCAGCCACTTTTCTGACCATCTCTCTCTCTCTCTCTAGAAATATTAATATTTAATTAATGGGTTTTTCCATTTTGCTATTCGTTTCTCTAAATTATCTGTCTTTTTTGCTTCCTTTTTCTCTGTGATTTGTCAACTGAAGAAGGTGAAGATTTGGGGGAGAGTGAAGAAAAAAAGGAAAGCAGAGAAAGTGGAGGCAGACAGATTTGTCTGCTGCAAACACTTTGTGAATTTCAGAATTTGAGGTAAGAAACTTCCATTCCATTCGCGTCTTTTCCCCCTTTTTAGAGAGAGAAAGTTTGTGGGGATTTCTAGAGTGAGAAAGTGATGCATTGTTGATGGGAGTGTTGTGATTCAAGCAAATGTGAAAATGGGTTTGAGGTTTTGAGGTCTGGAGATGGGCTTTGTTGGTGGATCTTTATGAGCCATGGTGGATCAGCGGCGGAGCGCAGTGTATTCTTGCGCCTTGTTGTTGGTGGTGTTGGTGGTGTTGTTTGAGCCCACATTGGAGCAGCAGAGCCGCACGCTGCCGCTGGCTTCGGCGGCGGAGCAGGCGGCTCTGCTGGAGCTCAGATCGTCCTTGGGGCTGAGGAGCAGGGACTGGCCGCGGAAGGCGGACCCTTGCTTCATATGGAGGGGTGTTGAGTGCCTGAATGGTAGTGTTGTTGGGATTAACATTTCTGGGTTTAGGAGGACTAGGATTGGCAGTCAAAACCCACAATTTTCAGTCCAAGCTCTGGCCAATTTCACCCTGCTGCAGTCTTTTAATGCATCCAATTTCGCGCTTCCGGGTTCGATTCCTGATTGGTTTGGGCAGCAGCTTGGGTCGCTGCAAGTGCTTGATCTCACTTCTTGTTCTGTGATTGGTCATATTCCATACAGCCTTGGAAACTCGACCAATCTGACTGCTTTGCATTTGTCTCAGAACAACCTTACTGGGACAATTCCTGCTAGTTTGAGCCAGTTGTTGGGCCTTTCGGTTCTTGATCTTTCGCGAAACCGCCTTACTGGATCCATTCCTGCATCTTTTGGCAATCTTGGGAATCTTTCTGTTCTTGACATATCTGGGAATTACTTATCCGGGTCGATTCCTCAGGGCATTGGGTCCCTCTTGAAGCTCCAATATCTGAATCTTTCAAGCAACATGGTGTCTGCTTCCATTCCGGCTCAGCTTGGGAACCTTGATAGCCTGGTTGACCTTGATCTCAGTGCCAATATATTGGCCGGGCCAGTGCCTTCGGAGCTGAGGGGGTTAAGGAACTTGCAGAAAATGATAGTTTCAGACAATTTGCTTAGTGGAACTTTGCCGGAGAATCTGTTCTTAACTCCGTCGCGGTTGCAGGTTATAGTTCTAAGAAATAATGGTTTTAGTGGTGCTCTACCTGATGTGCTGTGGTCAATGCCTGCATTGAATCTTCTTGATGTGTCTGGCAATAATTTCACTGGTCGTCTGCCCAATTCTAGCTCGAATACTAATGCCAGTTCTGCAGTGTTCAATATTTCTCAGAATTTGTTCTATGGAAATCTAACGCCTTTGCTTGGAAAGTTCAGTGTTATTGATATTTCGGGAAACTACTTTGAAGGTGGGGTACCAGGATATGTGGCCACTAATGCATCTCTCGACAGAAATTGCCTCAAAAATGGTAGGAATCAGAAGACTTTGGCAGAATGTTCTTCTTTCTATTCTGAGAAGGGCTTGGCTTTTGATAATTTTGGACAACCGAATGCTGCACCATCTCCTCCAGCCCAACGTCATGGAAAGAACAATAAAAAGGTGATCATATTGGCAGCAGTTTTAGGGGGAGCTGGCTTGATTGCAGTTCTAGTGTTGTTTTTGGTGATACTATTCCTATGTTTGGGTGCCAGGAGGAGGTCCACTACAAATCAAAGAGGGGTTGGTGCTGGGCCAGTTACTGCAGGCACCGGTCCACCACCACCTGGAGCGTCAATTAACTATTCTAGTGTAGGAGATGCTTTCACATATCAGCAGTTGCTCCAGGCTGTGGGGGACTTCAGTGATACGAACTTGATCAAAAATGGCCACTCAGGGGATCTCTTCAGGGGAGTCTTGGAAAATGGAATCCCAGTGGTCATCAAAAGGATTGATTTACGCTCGACTAAAAAGGAAGCATACCTTCAGGAATTGGATTTCTTTAGTAAGCTTTCGCATACAAGATTTGTACCTCTCTTGGGACATTGCTTAGAGAATGAGAACGAGAAGTTCCTGGTCTACAAATTTATGCCAAATAGGGACTTGTCAAGTTCTTTGTTCAAGAAAACCAACACGGAGGATGATAGTTTACAGTCGTTGGATTGGATAACAAGATTAAAGATTGCATTAGGCGCAGCAGAGGGTCTATCTTATCTGCATCATGAATGCAATCCCCCACTCGTGCACAGGTAATTTAAGATTTGCCTCTTGTTGTGTTTATTTTCATTCTCTTATATTCTTTTCCTTTATTCTCCATGCATTCAGGTACTTGTAGTATCCTTTGCTTAGTTCCTTGTTCCGAAGAATATACCCATGAGTAGTAATCTAGTGATGCCATTTACTAAGGGCTTTCTGTGAACTTTAGTAGTTGAAACCATTTTGGAATTTGCAAAAGGATTTTGATTTCTAGCAATGGCTACCTGTTCATGTCAGATTATGATGTTAAAGCTAATGGTACTAATCAAATTTTGCACTCTTAAAACATTGAACAAGAGATAAACCATGGAAAATATTATTCTATCTCCATAATTTCATTGTCCCTAACCATAAATGAATCTTAGATGGTCAAATATATTAGTCAACCTACTCGTGTGAACATCAGTGGGAAAAATCTATATAATGGGCTTGACAATTAAAGGGGAAGATAGTTTTTTATTATTATTATTATTATTAATATTTTTTATCTTGTTCGATGAATTATTGGATAGTTGAGAATATATAATATGGTCGGAACTAGTAATAGATAATTAGAGTATTCCTGAGGCATAAAGTCAGATGCTTGAATTTGTCAAATGCCACTTTGACTTGAGACTAAATCTTCAAGATAATTTAGTATCAGATGGCAGTTATGCTGCCCCAGTTAATGGAGTTTTGCATTTTTAAAGTGCAGAAGTGGTGGGAAAAAAAAAAGAGAACAGTGATGTCTGTCTTTGACTTTGTACCTGAGATGAAGATCATAGACAGAATATGTGCATGCTACATATTTGTTAATCTGGTTCCTGGTGTTTTTTGTTAAGGTTTTGAACTGAGGTCTGGATCAATCTTGAAGTTTCACTTGGCTAAGCTGAAATACAGACCGATGTTATATTTTAGGTTTAATTAAGAATGTTTGTAAAAGATTAAAATAAATAAATTCCGGCAGGTTCCTATATGGAGAACTATTACTTTCCAATTGTATGTTATATGTAAATCTTTATAGAATGAAGATTTTATGTGTGTGCACGTCCATAAACGGTCAATTTATTCGGGGCGAAAGAGAATCCCTGTTCTGTCAAGATATTCTTGTTGGTGCTTGAATTCTTGCCAGTTCACCTTAGACAATTTATGCCTTATGGTGGAAATAGTGATATTGCTTTCTTTTGCTGACTGCAGGGATGTTCAAGCAAGTAGTATACTTCTTGATGATAAATTTGAAGTGCGGCTAGGGAGCCTGAGTGATGTCTGTTCTCAAGAAGGGGATACTCATCAAAGCAGGATAACCAGGTTGCTGCGTTTGCCACAGTAAGTGTCCCATTAATAATTGTATTGATTCACCTGTCTCCTCTTCCTGAACTGGGGCATGGTTACATGTGATGTTGATCATCTCAAACTATTAATTATCATACCACAAATTTTTATCTGTCTTCTTTATCAATTTATCTTTTCTGAATTGCGTGTAACCATGCATTAGGTTGTTTTTGCTCACTTGATTATATGTAAAGTTTAATATATTTTCATGTATAAAAATCTTATTACTTTTCCTTTTCCAATGCAGGTCATCTGAACAAGGTGCTTCTGGTATGTAGATGTCTCTTGTTATAAATCTTGAATCATTTTAACTCATTTGTGCTTTTATTTGTTGCTGTTCTTTTATACATATGCTTTTAGTGACTGTGGCATGCTGAACTCTCTTTTAACTCATTTTAGGCTCCATTTGTTTTGTGGGAAAATAGTTCCCCAGCAATTTTTCGTGTCAGATACAACTTCTAATGTCTGTTTAAGCTGAAATGGCAACTTTTTCAAGATATAAGAGATTTCCTCTTATTGTTTCATCTTTTGTCGGGAAATGTATTTGAACGGGAAAAAAAGAAAGAGACTTTCATAACCAGAAAACAAACAGGAAACTTATTCTGGAATCTCTTTAAATTGTTAAATTATTAACTAGTTAAATGGTAATATTTTACTTGGGTCTGTCGGCATGAATCTAAATACTTTTAATCTGGTGTAGTTTCTGCTTTTTCTAACCACGAAGGCTTCGAGTCTTCTTAATTCATTCATGCAAGTTCTGATCCTTATCAAGCTATTTGCTATTTTCTTGCACTAGAATAACCCCTATTTTGTGCTTTTTCTGATATTACCAGGTTCTCCGACGGCCTTATGTGCATATGATGTGTACTGTTTTGGAAAGGTATTACTTGAACTAGTAACAGGTAAGTTGGGCATTAGTGCTTCCAGTGATGCTGAAGTTAAGGAATCTTTAGATAAAATATTACCGTACATCAGTATATATGACAAGGAACTCGTGACGAAAATTGTGGATCCATCTCTGATAGTGGATGAGGACCTATTAGAGGAAGTATGGGCCATGGCCGTTGTTGCCAGGTCCTGCCTAAATCCCAAGCCGTCGAGGCGACCCCTAATGAGATATATTCTGAAAGCTTTGGAAAATCCGTTGAAGGTGGTGAGAGAAGATAGTTCTGGCTCTGCAAGGCTTAGAACAGCCTCTTCCAGAGGGTCATGGAATGCTGCTGTGTTTGGCAGCTGGCGTAGCTCATCAGAGGTAGTGGTCATGCCAGGAGCCTCCGCCACCAAAGGGGAAGGAGTAAGTGGCCTAAAACATTCAGGAACCTCTGGTTCACAGGGCAGTGGCCCAAATGGTGGCGGCGAGCATTCATCCTCACGCAGGCGGCATTCTAGAGATATATTCCCAGAACCATCTGGTGTACAAGATGTAGAGAAACCTGACCAGGACTAGCTGATTCATGTTGATTGTTCGTGATTCTTTTGTTAATAACACAGCGGGCTTATTTGAGTGCCTGTCTGTTGGTACCCCAGTGCAAGCTCTTCTTGGTGTTGTTTCAAGCCAATTTTTGTAAATGGGGGTGGTTCCATGGTCCACAGCTTCCCCCAAGGAACACTAATTTTGAAGTTTCGTGAAAGTTCTACCTTCGAGATTGGTGATTCCAGTTTGAGGATGAGTCTGCAGTGAGAAAATTTGGTAACAAAGAAGGATCAGGGGTGCCGTTTGGCGGATATGGTTAATATTCGTTGGATCACAGCTTGTTTATGCCAAAAACAAGCTACAAATTTTTATGTGTAATTGATTTGTTCTGTTCCTGTTCAGTTTCTGGTCAATGTAAATTGTAATGGTCTTACAGATTTCTTCATTCAAATCAGATTTTCAAATTTTGGTCCAGAAGGAAAACACAGCACCAAAAAAGGAATTGGAACAGGAGAGCTTTTGATATAGTGATACTTTTCAGTTCTGAATTGTTTTCTCCAACTTTTCTGCATCCATAGATATTAGTCAACCTTTTATTTACAAAAGAATCTTGGACATAAATCTTGTCATGGACCTACAGCCGGGTCTTTCTTCAGTTCCGAACTGTTTTAGATTCAGACCTTTTTTTTGCCTTGCTACAGTAACGATACAGTAACTTTTGCTACAGTATAATCACTGTAGCAAGACAAAAAAAAGGTCTGACTCTAAAGCAGTTCGGGAACCGAAGAAAAATTGCCTACAGCCCATTGTACTGTAACACCATATTCTTCATCAAGTCGAGGTAGTTAGTTTTCCACGAGAGGCCATGCTACAAAATGGATTAGAACCACAATAAGAATAGTTTTTGGATCATTACAATGGTTACCTTAGAGTTTGTCATTAAGTCGTTCGTGTAGTGGTAATTGTCTTCATTTGACTTGCCTATTCAATCAACATGAATGTAAGCAGAGCCATTCCAATGATTTCAGAGGCCCTGTTCGAAATTCAAGCTGAGGCCTTCTTCTTTTTTTGGGCATAGGGCACTATGCCAAAAAATGTTATAGACGACGCTCAAACCGTCATCCACATACCTCTAAAACTGTTGTAAATGGTCATGTCATCTATTTCCAAGTTAATACACGACAGTCTTTAAACCGTCATCTATATAGTAATTAGACGACGCTTTTTCAAACACATGTGTCGTGTAATAATGTCAAAATTGTTGAAATTTAGCTAAATTATCAACTATTATAGCCATGGATGACAATTTCTTTATAATGAGTGTCGTTTATATTGTCAATATACGGCATTTATTTTATATTGTCGTACAACACTAAATAACCCTACAATTTATTTCTTGACTTTATCAAGGTAATTAGCACAAGAAAACTATGGCATTACTAATTCCTTCTATGTAAACATAGAAGGAAAAAATATGATGATTTGGTGAAGAGAGTTTATTTATATAATAAAAATGAAATAAATGTTGAGGGCCTCTCCAAGTTTCTAGCGGAAAAAATTTTAAAAATTTTTAAAAACTAAAACTTGAAGGTATCTGCAAGTTTCTATTAAAAAAACCAAAAAAGAAGAAAAAAAACTAAGGGCCACAAACTACGCCGAAAAACCGAAATCGGGTGGCTTCTAAACAAGAAACGCATCAAAACCAATTACCTAGTTATTTGGTTTTATTTTATCTTGAATTTTATTATTACTCAAGTATGTGCTGAACAAAATATAATTTGAGGCCCTTTTTGATCGGGGGCCTTGTGCGGTCGAACACCTCGCACACCCCATGGGCCGGCTCTGAATGTAAGCTTGGAAATTCGTATGAACTGCGAACGTAAGCCTCGTGGACAGTTGCATATCAATTACAGATTGAAAAGGCCATAATAGACGAAACAACAAGGATAAATTACAGATTGTTCTTTGATTTGTTAGGTGTTTGGTTGGGTTTGGTGGAGCGGCATCATATTGGCTTTCAATTGGTTCCATCTCCATCGTCGTTCTCCTTCTCCACGGAGTTGTTCCGTCTGATTTGGTTTTGCAGGAATTTCACCGAGTTTGGGCTTGGCCTTGCTGGTGATTATTGCTGTTGGGTCGATTGGGTTTGAAATTGTTGACTGATTTGTAATCTGTTCTTATAGGAGTAAGGGTGCTTCTCTTCTTCCTCTTTGTGATGTTATTGTAATGAGGCTCCGGTATAATTGCGAATTCTATGTACTCCTTGTTTGGTGTTTGCCAAACTTAATCAATATATATTTTCTTTGATTAAAAAAAAAAGGATAAATTACAATCACACACCTTATAGTTTAAGTTAAATTTTAATATGATATAGCATTTTTTTCTCTTGCACTCAAGTACACTGTATTTTCAAATCATTGCACTTGTGTTTTTCAATCAGTAAAATTGTCAATTTTCTCATTTAAGTGATGATGTGACACATACATTGAGTAGCTCCGAGCCATTGAATAATGCAGCTTTTGATAGTTTCGCTACCATGACTTTTGCTTTAGATGCACAACATATATTTTACCCAACACACTAGCTAATCAAGCCATAGATAATCACTGAATAGAAAATTTTTTATTTTGCTAACGGCGGAACACAATTGTAAGAATTTGAAAGTAAAGACTAATTCAAAATACAAGGGAAAAAAAATACCAATATTATAACAAAATTTAATCAAAACTATAGAGTAGGTAATTGTAATTTGCCGAAATAACAATCACACAAGAACATCAAAAGCATAAGTAACTACTCTTCTTAAACTACTTAAAACTCCAAGTGTCATTCGAATCAATCATTACAGTGAAATAAGTTTGGGTTTATTAGCAATGGCACTTTAGCTAGCCTACCATTCCATACACAATAAACTCAAATCCACAAAAACAGCAGAAGCCAGTCAAAAATGATGTTGTCTTCTCCACTCACTACACCACTCCCCTTCCACCATCACCAACCTCCCATTCACCTCCGCCCAAAGCCCTTCTCCACCGCCGCCGCCTCCGCCTCCTGCTCCTCTCCCCCCCACCACGATGCCGAACCACCAGACCTCACTCTCCGCCAACACAACTCCAAGTCCACCGCCCTCCTCCTCAACCGCCTCTCCCTGCACCCCAACCCGAACCCGAACCCGTCGGACCAAAAAGCCCAAGTCTTGGAGCGGACCCTCCTCCGCAAGCGCACTCCGCAGTTCCCGGGCTCCATCTCCCTCGAGTCGTCGTCCTCTATCGGTTCTATCAACGACGACGACGACGACGACGGCGACGAGCACCGGATGATAATGCGGGCGGTGGAGATTCGCCGGAAGGTCACCGCCGAGATTTTCAAGGAGGTTATGAGGACCCAGGGCAAATTTGGCATCACCTACGCCAACAATTTGACTGAGACCCTAACCGCCTTCCTCGACTACGTCATGATCGAGGCCGCCGCCATGAAACGCTCGCCGGAGTTCTCAAATTCCACCTTCAATTTTCGCGCCAAAACTGTGATTGAAGACTCAGAAGTTGTGCCCTGCATTAGGTAATCAAATGAAATTACGCTCTTGCTTAAAGTTTGCATTTTTGGTTTGAAATGTAGGGGATTAAAGGGCTTTGCTTTGTGTAGAAAATTGGGTTTGATGGTAATGATTATTATTATTGTTTAGGTGGTTGAAGCATAATTCGCTTTCGTATCCCCAAATTGGGAAGCTCATTTGCTTGTCAAAGGGAGACATTGGTTCGATTAGGCGTCTTGCATTGTGGTTGAAATCTATTCATGTTAAGGGGCGGTTTATCGGAGTTGCGCTGGTGAAGGCGGGAGATTGTTTTCTGCAGCGCAGTAATGAAGAGTTGGATGAGATTGTTGAGTATTTGGAGAGCAATGGAGTGAGGAGGGACTGGATGGGATGCGTCATGAGCCGGTGCCCGCAGCTCCTGTCCTACAGTTTAGAAGAAGTGAAAGCTCTGGTGGGGTTTTACTTTGATATGGGTATCAATGAGAAGGATTTTGGCACAATGGTCTTTGATTATCCCAGGGTACTCGGCTATTATACTCTGGATCATATGAACCAACAGGTAGCTGAGCACGAATGTGGAGTTTATTAATACAATATATGAAGTATAATGAAAGGGAATTTAGTGATTGGCATTTACATTTCTTTGTTATCCAGGTTAACTATTTGAAGGAGTTTGGCCTTAGTACTGAGGAGGTTGGAAAATTGCTAGCATTTAGGCCACAACTGATGGGTTGTAGCATTGAGGAAAGATGGAAGCCTCTAGTTAAGTATTTTTATTATCAGGGAATAACCCGAGATGGGATGAGGAGAATTCTTACTATTAAACCAATGGTTTTCTGCGTCGATTTGGAGCAAACCATTGTGCCAAAGGTATTTTTGCACTTCTTGCACTTAAACTTTCCCATAGATGCCTGCATATCACAAAACCAACCTGAGTAATCTTGAATTATTCTTTGCATTTGGTAATTGATCTCTGGACTACATATATGGATGGTGAGGTATGAATTATATTCATAATAGTTTAATGCAAGAAAGTACACATTTGATTATTCTGACATTTTTTTTGTCGTGAAGGTAAAGTTTTTTCAGGACATTGGCATTCGAGATGATGCCATAGGCAAAATGCTTGTAAAGTATCCTCCGTTGCTAACATACAGCCTCTACAAGAAAATCCGACCTGTGGTTCGTTCTTTTCTTATTTTTCTTGAGGTTGTGCTTATTTATATCAAGAGCTTCCATCCCCTTTTTCCTAACAGACACTACGTACCACAAAATCCGCATACAAATTTATGAAATTAAAGCTTGACTCTTGTCTTTTTTTATTTTGTACTAAGCGGATTAAAGAGTAAGTGGAATTGTTGGTTCAGTTCTGTAAAGTGCATGGGTTAATTTTTGAAACGCGAAAGGAAAATAAGAAATAAAAGAACTGGTCATGGGATTGAAAGAATCAATCCAGTAATCTGAAATCGCACAGTAATATCAACAGGCTAAATGACTTCATAACCTACTATACTTTGTATTAGTTGTTCTTGTAGGTAGGTGCTAAATGTTTAATTGACTGGGTTAGGGCTGAAGATTGTTAATTCGTTGCAGATAGTATTCAGGAAATGCAGTAGATAAAAGTTAGTGCCAGTTAAACAAGTAGCTGTATGAGAGGGATGTTAGGCAGTATTTTCATTTTCTAGGAGAGATACAAAATGATTATTGATATTATATGCTTCAGAGTGTCATTAAGAAACATATTTGGAAAATCATACAGGTTATATTCTTGATGACCAAAGCTGGAGTTAGTGAAAGGGATATTGGAAAAGTTATAGCCTTGGGACCAGAGCTTTTGGGTTGCAATATTGTGAAAAAGCTCGAAGTCAATGTGAAATATTTTCGATCACTTGGCATACATCATGGAGTTTTAGGTGAGATGATTGCAGATTTTCCAATGCTGCTCCGGTACAATATAGAAGTCCTCCGTCCAAAGTACCGATATTTGAGGAGGACTATGGTCCGCACATTGAAAGATCTCATTGAGTTTCCAAGGTGAAAGCATCACAATTAGAACTCAACCTTTTCTTGTCACTTTAACACTTTACCTTTTGTATTAACTTTTCCTGTGTCTTCTCACTGTTTACTTGACTGTCCATAATGAAATCTTGCTCAGGTTTTTTAGCTACTCCCTTGAGGGCCGAATTATTCCCAGGCACAAGGTTCTGGTAGAGAATTGCATTAATTTAAAACTACGGTACATGCTGGCTAGCACGGATGAAGAGTTTGAGGGGAGGATCAAAGCTATAGTGGAAAGGCGCCAAAGGTTTGAATCTAGTGTCATGAGTGAAGGTGTCTCTAATTCCTCAATGAGCGATGAAGATAACTGGCCTGTGGAAGGAACTATGCTTGATGATGGTGAAAGCGAGGAAGAATTAACTATGCTTGATGATAGTGACAGTGACGCTGAATCAACTATGTTTGATGACAGCGATAGTGAGGCAGAATTCAAATTCCGATAATAGAAACTCTGATGAGAGCCCATATCTAGAGGCATAGAAAATGGACCTCAGTATAATCGATGACGCCTTGAGGTATGGAGCACATGCTTCTCTTTATGTTTACATGCTTCTCTTTATGTTTCTCTTTCTTTTACAAGTATTTAGACGTTATTCATTTTGTAGAGGCACGGCATTAGTGAATCCGCTATAGTGGTGGATGAAGGCAGAAGAAACAACGAACCCCCTGTTCATCTACTGTTTTGTTGCCCATTAAGTGTAGTAGGACTAGGAGGATTGCATACTTGGTTGTCCGAATCCCAGTCGTTAGTCCCCTTTTCGCTGGCCCCGATATAAATTGCGACAGGGGTATGGACATTTGCCCCGAAGAAGTTAGCTTGTACAGTAAAAGATGTATCTGTTTTAGTATTCTCTTAAACCAGCACAATGCTCCCACTGTAGATACTTCATAGCTTATGAACACTTGTAAATGCATACTTAATGTACATACTGGGGCCTTTCCTTGCCCCTTCTTTGACTAATACATTCAGTATTCTTGAATTTTTTTTGAAAAGCATGCGATAGAAGTAAATCACGCACCAATTCCACCAGTAACTTTTGTAAATCTAGCTGGCTTTGGAGTGCAAGAATGAAAAATATAAGTTGTCTCACATTAAGCTTTTGTTTTGGTTACAGAAACATCTTGTTTCAAAACTTTCTAATGAATCTGGCAAAGTACTTAGCAGACCGAAAATCGAAACCAAAATCATGGAACACAGCTCGAATTAAGGAACGTTCTACTTCGATTAATTCCAATTGATCCTAATCTATTACAAAAAAACACACAAAAGAGCACATATATAACAAAACTAGAAAACTAGAAATGACTTACCTGAACTCCCGCTCTGCTTTCACGGCATCAAACGACACAAACTCGGTCCTCCATCTTCTTCTTCCCCGGATTGAGATACCTACTCCACTTTTCTGGGCTCAACCGCAACGCCGAGATCAGGTTCCTCAAGACTTTCCTGGACTCCGATTGGCCTACTCTGCCGTCCAGATTGGGTACCAAATATAACATGGTCAGACGCGCGAGTGAATCCAATACTGAAACATGGACCACTTGACGGACCAAAACCACGAGGCGTCCTTGACTGAGCTCCGATTGGCGGCGTAGTCGACGGAGCATTAGAAGAAACACCCACATCAGGACCACTTGAAGCACCAAGTTGGCTGTTACCAAATGTAAACATTGACTGGCCTAATGCAGGAGGAGGAGGAGGAGCTGGTGAAAACCTGAAAGGCTGCGGAGCGCTAGACCAATCGAAACTACGACCACTTGAATTGCCAAAGGTAAAGTCATGCGAAGCGAGGATTGGGTCAGCGCATGGAGTCCAAAATTCACCTCCTCCGCTTCCGAAAGCAGGGCTTGCTGTGGAACCAGCGGCCACCTGACTCGACCCACCATCTAAACTACCGGAATCTGGCTGTGGTCGTGGAGCTGTCATCGTCGAGGCAGAAAAAACACGAGAGATCGAAACGCTGAGGAAATCGAGGGGGTTTGGAATCGCAGAAGAAAGCGTTGCAGAGGCTCAAATATTGTGTGATGTTGAATTGTGAGAAGCGGAGAGGTCATTTATTTATATAGTGAGTTCCGGCCGCGTAGCGTTTACTCTAGGCACGAGATTGGACGGCGGAGATCGTATTGATGACCGACATTCACTATTATGGATGGATGAGATTAAATTGACAAAATTAGTAACCGACCGTAAATATAATTCTTTTTCACATTTCTATATCATGAGATCAGCATGAATAATATCAAAAGGGGAACCAAGTTCATTTTTACTCATTCAATGGTGGCTATGTGTATGAAAAACTTACCGCACAAAATTTGTATGGAGTAAAAATGCTCTTAATTTTTGTTATATAGGTCAATGGTGGAAAACCAAACCCAAAATTGACGAGGTGTTGTTCCCCCATATAATAATAGATGTGTATGAAAATTCACTTAGTATTGTAAAGTGAGTGAGAGTCCGTTATGCATACATTCATCTTTTTCCTATAAAAGAAGATAAGTCTTAAAAGATTAAGGACAAGCAGAATTTCAATTTGCTTTTCTTCTCTTTCTCTGTTTTATGTAATCTTCATCCTGTGTAATTTCCAAATGAGTAAGAGTTTGAAAAAAATATATTCAATTATTTATCTTAAACTGCCTAATTTCTATGTAAGAGGTTTATTTTGATTTGAGCGGTCCTGCTGGGCTAGTTTTGGGTGATTCATGATCTTGCCAATCATAGAAACCCTACGTTACATTCATACACGAAATATGAAAATTACATCAAACTGAATAATCAATATCGCATTTGATCATAGTAATCAGTCTCCGTGGATGGTATACCGCAACCAATTCTTGGCAGGATCGTAAGTCTCCCACCTCGAAGCCGGAAAAATATGCTTGTTCTTGTAGTACCAATGCCTCTCAACAACTTTCCCATGAGACTCATCCTTCTCTCAATGGTGGCATCCGCAACTGTTCTCACATCCTCATGAACATCAAAGTGGAAAAGCGGCCCGCTTTTGCCCCTGGCCTTGTTCACAATCAGCTCATAGAATGTGTGTTGGTAAAAAATGATCACATCTTCCTTCACATACAGCAAGTTGTCCACTGAGGTGGTCTTAATCTCTCGAAACTCCGGTGCTAACTGCTGCTGAACAGCCTTGAGAAAGTCCCTGATTCTGTCGCCCTTTTTCACCTGCACCACTCTCCTGTGTCCTGTTCCATCCCAGTAGCTGTAAGTTATCCGCAGTGGCTCTTGTCTTACCTGATCCTACATTTCATGCCACTTCCTTTTCAGCCTTTCACGCTCGGCTTGTCAGCTTCCTCACGCTCTACATCCGGCAGAAAATTAGTGTCCACAGTAGGATCTTTCCCAAATCCTTTACGCCGGTATCTTTTATCCTCTGAATCTTCTTTAACACTGTCCTCTACGAATGACAGTTGGTTGTTCTTGATCCGAGTCATCCTCTTCTTTCGCTTTTGTAGCTGAAGTTCTGCCTCCTCTTGCCTTAGCTTCTCGAGCTTCTCCTTCTCTTCCTCATCGACCTTTTTCCGATTGTTTAGTTTCTTCGTAATGTACTCCTTCCTTGTGGCCAACCCGACAATATCTTTACTGAATGCAGTATCAAGAATCTCACCGTGACTTGACCCAAAAGTGAGGAGACCCGGCTGACCTTTCTCCAAGGTTGACTAGGTTTTCAGTTCTTCGATTTGTTGACGCTCAGCTTCTCTCTGCTTCTGAAGTCTTCGGATCTTCACGGCGTCCTGGGACGTGCCGACATATCTGTCTCCCATGCCCGACATCTCGCGTGTTCAAACTAGCGCTAGAGATTTGCAGATAGAAAAGAAAAGTTGTCCCCTGTAGAACAATAGGGATGATTTATATAGAGCAAACTCTAATGCAATTAGGTAAAGCCAAATAGGATAGTAGGACTCAAAACCCAAATCACACTTCCACTTGGTTAATTCAATTCAAATCCTACTTAGACTTGGAAAGGCATACATATGTATTGGAATTGGAACTGGATTTGGATCAAACGGCTCATAGTTGATATAATTCCCAATTTCGAGAGGACAGAGTTACTATGAAGGAAATCAGATTTCAATAGTTCCCTTTCTTTTGCTTCACACATAAATGAGAACAAACAATGAGCTCCAATTATATGCATTAATGACATATATGCATTCAGGGATAACTAACATATTATTGCCCAGAATAATTCTAGCTAATAAGCACCAAGAAGTATACTAAAAGCAAAAATAAATAGCAATTCAGTAATAAGAATTGTACTAGTAACGTGTCTATTAAGGAATCTCTTAGCCTTCAGCGTAACAACGTTTTTATATTGAAATCAACCTGGGAACAGGTTTGACCTTAAAAAGACCTGAAAAAAACTTATAAGGAAGAGCTTCGCGCTGTCTTCATCTGAGCTGCTTCAAGATTTGCATAGACTGGGTGAAGCACATGACCTTCCTTGGGCTCGACATGCACCCACTTGCGTCCACTGAGCTTGTGCGTTTCAAACTTCACATTGCCTTCTTTCAGAGCAAAGAGGGTGTGATCCTTCCCCAGACCAACATAATTTCCAGGATGAAAACGAGTGCCCCTTTGCCGAACAATGATGTTTCCGGGTATCACTCTCTGCAGCACAAACAGAGCAACATTACAGAAATTTCAACGCAAGAATTCAACAAACAATACTGACAACTTCACTACTTTTCTTGCACATAACAGTCTCTCACCTCTCCACCAAATTTCTTCACTCCAAGAAATTTAGGATTTGAGTCTCGGCCATTCTTTGTGGATCCAGCAGATTTCTTGGTAGCCCAACGCCTAAATGTCAAGCTCAATCCTTCTGCTGTGACATCTAAAACGAGCACATTAATTAAGACATTAGAACTTAGAAGTACCAATACAACATAATCACCTAAGATCCAAAACAGCGCAATGGATTCGGTGTTGTGAAACTCGTACCAGAAGCACTGCTGTACACAGGAGCACTCGTAAGCAAGTTCTTCACACCCAACCTACTGCATATACATGCTGCAAGATTCATTGTGTTGCTTTCTGAAACCTAAAAGAAAATCATCACACAAAACTCATGCTTTCAGAACCAAATCAATTCTAAGAGAACCCTCAACTAATATCTACTTACAAACAAAGTTGCATATGGAAATGGAGATTCATAAAATCTAATTACCACTTTAACAACAGTGATCGATTGCTATGTGAAGAATACTGGTTACAGTGATATTGAAAATGCCCAGGAGGGTGGGGTTTGTGTGTTTGAATGAGGAAAGAGAGAAAATCACAAAAACAAGCAATACCCAGAAATGGAAAGGCACTAAAATTGCGAAATCTCATGTAAAGATTAGAGCTTTATGGCATGGTATTGAGAAGCGAAACCTGATTGCTGGAGCTTGAAGCTTTATGCGACGAAGAGTGGAAGAACGAAATGGGGAAGAAGAGAAGCTGAAAACAAAAGGGTTTAGGGGTTGGGCTCACAGGCGGGTTTGTTCCTCCATATGGGCTAGGATGGGTCCGTTTTGGCCCATCCATGTAAATTGTAGTTTTAACCTTTGGATAAGTCCATTTACAAGTTGGTATAGGATTTTGGGTCCCTAGGATTTTTTTTTCTTGATCATGCATTTCGTGTTATATTTTAATATTATTGGTTTTTGTCTCGGGTATAATATTAAGTTGGTTTTCGGATCTTAATGGTGTGTTTTTTATTTAACATGAGAGAATAGTAAATTTGTAATTTTATAATTTTTACTCCTTTAAAAATTTGATTTTTATTTTGTTCTTTTCAATCTGGAGTACTTTTAGTGTTATGAATGTTTCACCATTCTCAACTGCTAAACACCTATTTACTTAATATATAGAGATTAATCTTGAAGTCTGTTTAGTTATCCTCCAATGATTTCTGATAGACTTATTACCTGTCTAAATTTTTGCACATGAAACGTGCTTTCATACCATACATGCAGTGTTCTAGTTCCATAGCAACTGCATCGTGCACAAGATCAGATCATATCTGGTGCTTCAAGAAAAGAATAAAAGCTTATGGACCACTAAAATACTAATTTTAATGTAATTCTTTATTTTAATTGTCAAATATTATATAGTATATATTAACTTTTTTGAAAGCTTGTATTAAAAAAATTTATTTAACTCTTTATATTTGGACCACCTTAACTCAATGTCCTGGATCGGCCACTGCATCAAACTCGAATTGATATGCAAGCATGATGGTGGTTAATGTTCTATTAAATTCATTGTATATGTAAGTTTTTGGTTTTTCCATGAATCTTTTTTACTTCTAATTGTGTATTAGACTATGACGGTGTTAAGATGTTGAGTTAGAGTTTGATGTATCAAATGTTTCTATTTGTTTGATAAGGATGTTTATTTTACATCTTCTGGATTTTCTTGAATTTCATCAGGTTCAATATGTTGATGTTGAAGCTCATGATTTTCATGATCAGTGTGATTATGATATACATTTTCAGGAGGAATACGATCGAGAAAAGCTTCCCTCTGAATTTGATTGTCCTCATCTATCAAATTCTACTCAACAATAATCGAAAATATCCTGCAATCTATGTGGAAGGTAGTGTAGTGGATGTAGGATTTTCAGTGGCAGAACTTGTAAGTTGAACTTTCTCAAATTTCTTCAAGCCTAGGTGGAGTGATTTGCATGCTCAGTAGGATGCAATTCAAGGAAGATTTAACATTTTTAGTTTCCAGAACCCTAAATATGTGATTAAGGACAATACATAATATTTAGGAATTTACAACGCCGTTTGGCTTTTGAATTTCCCTTCATTTCTCAAAAAATTAGTTGGCTTTTACTTGGTCAATAAGCAAAATGGTTTAAATTTCACTTTAATATTATTTTTTTTATAAAGGAACTTTAATAATACTTTATTTCAACAAAACCGAAGGACAATTATGCCATTACCCACCGCCCTAGTTTACTATATAATGGGCACTAGTAGTAACCGGCACTCCTCACTTGTACTTCCTCGCTCAAAGTCGCAGATCTGGGAGAATAAAAGAATCTCAAATTCCAGATCTGAATTCTCTCATCTCCTTTCTAAAGCGATTTTTAATCTCTGCTGTTCTTTGAAATTGTTTGTCTTTGTTCGATCGTAACTGATTCATAATGAAGAGATCTGTTGGGAAAGAATCCAAGATCCAAGAGTTTGACGAAAAACCCAGAAACTCGATGTCTCGAATTCGCCGAAATGGGATCAAGAAGAAGCGCCCACTCCTGGAAAAGAAACGGGTCGAGGGATTCGAAGCGTTTGATGGGTTTTTTGGTGATATGATTTGCGTTCCGTACAACGCAACCGCAGATTCGAGTTTGGGAAAAGACGGCGCCGGCGGTTTCGATTCGTACGACAATGATTGCTTCGAGCGATTCATGTCCGAATTCTGGGCCGATGTTGGAAAGGAATCTGAGAGTCCACTTGTTGCGGATGCAATTTCGGACGAGGACGATGATGTCGAGACGATGTTGATTGATATCATTGATTGCACGACCGCCGATGAATTCAAAGAGGTTGACCAATTATTGGAGAAATATCTGGGCTAAACAATTCCACGGCGGGCGACGGCGGCAATTTGAGATTGATTAAGGAGAATGATGTTATTTAGGTTTAGGAAAAGTATCTATCTAGGTTTCCTTGAATTCCGTTATTAGGGCTTGTCTTATTTCTGAAGTTGTGTGACAAATTTGAGGTAGATACATTATAGGATCACATCAATTGTAAAGTGACTGCATGTTTATGATTCATAATCTTGATTAGTGAATTTTGTTCAAAATCTTGGTTACTTATCCACCACTCTCAATTGTACATTTTTCCTTCCCCTAAATGTGAAGTATATTTCTGCAAATCCAATGTTACAAGTTGTATGTTCTCTAGGAGTATTGGGTACTAATTTTATTGAGTTTCCAGTTTCGTTGTACTATTTCGTTTGGTAAGCTAAACAATTATCAATATATTTTTTCTTGAATAAAAAAAACATATTTCCGCAAATTATAGTGAAGTCAATAAAATAGACGATGCAAATGGAACAAACATAGGAGAGACGATTCACAAAAAATGTCAACATTGTAAGGCGGCCCACATAATTGATTCTTGATCAAACAGGTTTCCTTGTTACACTATCTAATATAGAAATGAGTCTTCGTTTCTATCAACAAGAAAAAAATACCTCGACTTATATTTTTGCTGTTGAGTTTCCATTTCAAATTCTGAAAAATGCAGTAGAAGGAAAGAGGACAGAACAGCTCCTAAATCCTACAGTCCAAGGCGACAGACTGGGTTTTTCTTCATGAGGCCAAGGTCGACCTACAAAATAAGAGAACCAGTTGAAATTCAATTCACATGAATGGCAAATTTAAGACAAGGCTCATAGATATGGATGTGAAGTTTTACCTTGTGTCCGAAAAGATCCCGAATGTTATCAATCCCATACAGTATCATAGTTGGTCTGGTACAAATTGAAATCACAGCCGATTAAAACCAGTAACCATTTGGATATCCCAAAGCATGGTTAGGATTGATCTTCAGAAAATTTCACTTATAAAGAAAGGATGGTTGTGAAGAACAATAAGATAAATAGATTATTATTACCTTTCGAGGGAGAGGCCCCAGGCAATAACACGAACGTCTTCTGGGAGTCCCATAGGACGTAGCATTTCAGGTCTGAACATACCTGAATTTCCAACCTCTACCCATTTCTTGAAGCCTTCATGATAACTGATTGACAAAAAAGAACTACATAAAATTTCAAGCTACAAACATGAGACAGCCTTTCGACCTTATTGACCAGAAACTATTACCTGAAAATCTCCATGCTAGGCTCAGTATATGGATTATAAGCTGGCTTGAACCGCAGCTTCGTCATGCCTATAAGTAGAAGAATAGAAATAAACAATTTTCCCTTTACAATACCAAAACTAAGACAGCAGCCAATATGCAAGCCGGTGTCTTACCCAGGCGTGAGAAGAAGTCATGGAGTACACCTAGCAAGTCGCCAAGAGTAAGCCCAACATCACATACCAAACCTAAAACCAGAAACAGGAATTAACCGAGGTGATTGATTTACACAAACCAACTAAACCTGACTCAAATGTGACTAGAGGATGTACTAAATGTGACTCCTTTTACTTTCATAGTTATGGTATCAAGGACAACTGGCCCTCAGAACAGGAATATCAGTATTCAACTTAAAGCACTTCAGTAAACACATTATGATTATGGCTTACAATGCAACTAACCCAGAAAACTCCAGAAAACTCTTGAAATAGGAATGATTGGCCATGTGTGACTGTAGAATTTTGACAATCAAGGAACCCAGATCCAGATTGTTCTCATGATTCAACTTTTAAGAGTGATATTGGTTTTCAGATTTGTAGCTGAGGCAACGATGAACAGAGTTATGGGCCTAGTATATGTTGCAAGTATCTAACCCGGGCATAGATAAATAAACTGATTAATACCTTCTATCTGATGAAACTCTGCAAGATGAGTTCGATCTACAGCTTCATTTCTGAACACACGATCTATAGAGTAGTACTTTTTAGGTTCAAATGGTTTCTGTGAGCAATTCAAAAGAATGAAAGATAATTATTGCACTGGGCTGCGTGTGATTGAGAGTGCCAGCTTATGCAAGCACATGCAAAACCAAAGGCGAAGCAGACATTTAAGACCTACAAGTCCACTACTACCATGGATAGACAGAAAACTACATCAATATAATTAATAATGAAAAGTAAAACACCCATTGGGGAAAAAACGAATATTTTCTTCCGAAGCTTGAAAAGTTATATCCTTGCTAATTAGGCCTGTACAGTAACAAAGTTCAAATTTTAAAGGTTTAGAACTAGGACTAGTTAGCAGGTATCAACACTGAATACTTTTTGGTTCACAAACTTTAGATTCAAAGAATTATGAAAGCAAATATGCACTATCAAATAAGGCAGTATTAATCGAAAAGAAAAGACTGTAATATAGAAGGGAAAAGGAAAAGGCATAAGGAGGAGTAAAGAAGGGAAAGAAGGAATTTCAGATGCTAAAAGATAATATAGAGAAATTCCTCTTTGGCCTTCAGTAAACAAAATAGCTATTGCAAGTAATTAAATGAAAGACACGAGCAACATGTTGACAGTCAATGATTCAAGAGAACTCAGCACACCTGCGCTAGTGAGTAGAGCATCCTGGAGGAAACCGCGGTGGTGTGAGTTCGCAGAAGATTTTTATCTGCTTCCTCTCTTTTCCAATCATATCCATAACTGCCAAACAAAGAGACCAGACAAAAGTAATTTATCTTTAACCGTCAGGGGTTTAAAGCATTAAAGGATGTTCAAATGTCATACCCTCGGGACTCATAACCACCAGACTCGTGAATCTGCTTCACCCGCTCAACATAATCTTCGGGTAGTTCCTTGGTGGTTGAAGGAACTAAAGATGAAAAAGCCAGACAATTATTAGCTGGAAGCAAGACACAGAAGCATTCATAATAAAGCAAAGACATTTAGAGACCTTTGAGGAAAAATGTGTCATGCGAATCACGGGCAGGGTGTTGCTGCGGCTGGAAGAGCGCATCAAAGTTCCAGAAGCTGCAAGTAACAAGAACTGACATGAGAGAATTTCAGTAAGAAATACTCTTACAACTATAAAGCAGAGAGAGACAAAACTCAAGTGAAAGTTAGAACGCAAAAGAGCTCTCCATCTGACAAATGATATCTGTTCAAATATCAATTATACATAAACATACTCCATAAGCTGTCCACTTAGGGATGCAAAATAAGTTGCAAACAAATGCATTTGTTCACTTTATCCTTCATAGGCCGGAAGTTAGCTTGAATTTGTTAATGAAAAGAATCTTAGCATCTTTTCCTTCGGTTAAAATCAGAGCTTCCCTTCAAAGAAGGCAATCAAATTTGTTCCCATCCATAATAATGGCATCTAGGTTCCACAATTCCAGTAGATGTTTTAACAATATGGTTACTTGTGAATGACTGGACAGGGTTTCAAGTACGGTGTATAATGTGATTGACATTTAAAGAATAAAAAGCGAGTTGGTATAAGGCGAGCTGGGCTACCTGCTCTCAACATAATTGTTTGTCGGCATCTCCTCAAACCTGCATTTAGTACAAAACCTCATAACATCAGATTTATACATAGGGTAATGATCCTGCAAAGGAAGTTGTGGATCCACCACTTCCCTAGGGGACACAAATATCAGCCAATACTAAACAAGAAACAGGTCTTACCCCATCTGTCTGAATATATCCTTTAATTGCTGTCGTACCTGAAAATTGGGAGGTCTAATTAGCAATTAAATTTTCTAACAGATCATTTCACACAAAAGAGCTTCAAACAGAAAAATATACATTATTGTGCATTCTATCATTTTGTAACCTAGTGCACCTCTTGGAAAGTTATTCATAATATGTACAGAATCGGCCCAAACGGAGGACCTGCAGAGTTTATCATTTGAAACTCTGCAATAACAAAAGAATCACCAAAGTGATCCTTTGTCATCATTGATAAGTCAAACATATCAAGCATTGCTAAAATGCCCAGCTAGCAGTAACAAATAGTAGAGAAAATATTCTCTTGATCAGTGTTTCTCTTCAGACTACATAAACAGAGTATAAAGGTCGCTAACTTCATCTGCTCTAAACTACCAAGCCAAATGGTGCTTTTTTACCTCCTGATTTTTATGTTAACCATTTATCCAACAATCTTGTGATGCAAGAAATCTGTCTTATGCAACTCAAAAGAAATCTACTTCTACTAAAAATATACAACAAAAATATTTTCTTGCCTTGAGCAGGGGATGGAGATGACCACCTTCAGTTGGCTGACCTTTAGCGTTGTAGTTATACTCTTTGAACTCTAGTTCTTTCCAATCACCCCTAATTAAATAAACAATCATTGGAATCTGTCAGCGAGATAAGCTTTATACAAAAACATTCATTAATCGGTGCACTAACATAACCCAAAAAAAAAAAAACACAAAAGTATTCATGTAACTCTGAATAGTAGCCACGAACATCTAAAAAGGAGGGTCTACAATGAATGCTAATTGTAATACCAATGGTATTGATAAACCATGCACTTCTGAAGAAATTACAAAAGATTGCCAATTGAGTTAAATCAATGACTGAAATGTTGAAAATCGAAGACTAAATCACTAGGCAAGCCCTCACCAAAGTGAGGAGCACCTAGCTCCCCATAAATACTAGGTTCACAAGTTCTTTGTTTCAATTTTCTAATTCAAAATACCATATCCACCCAAATCAATTAAATTATGTTGTTTTGAAATTCTAATTAGACAAGGGAATTCTGGGGGTTTCGAATGGTTCACCTTTCTCCCCCATTCACATATATATAGAATTTTCACATTAGTGTATCAGTAATGTATCGTTTAACTATCCTCTGTCAAAAATCTGGTTTCAGTGAATCTGAGTGAACTGCTTCAGAGAACTTTAGCACTGAACTCAGCCTGTAGTTATCAGTAATTCTACGGACCATGATCTACATAACAAGCATGTAAGTACCTCTGGAGATTTTCTCGAGTCAAATCTGTGGCAGCTTTCTTTCTTTTTGGAGCATAATTGGGGCCTTTTTTAACTGAGTAGCCCTTCCACGTTCTATAGCACAAGAAAACAGAAAATGGGATAGCATTATGAACAGAAGAAACCATTGCGGGAAGAATTCCCAGAATCAAACTTCTATGATTAAAAATAAACTTCCAGAGTCTAAGAAGTTTCAAATTTTGATTGGACACCTCAGCATCAAAAGAAAAACTCCAAAAATACATGAGCAAAGACACAAAAGAATCTGATTCTCACTGTGGAAGAATGAGCTTTCTTGCTTTGAGACCCTTAATTTCATCTTCTTTGATGGCCTGCAATAAGGAAAAACAATCCAAATGAGTTGCCAGTGAACTCATACAAAGGAAAAGAGATAATCTATGTTGGATGGAGTGTGAATCAGACATGTGAGAATGTGGTACTGAATTAAAAACACTTCTGATTTTACTTTACATACCATAATGTTATAAACATAGTGCCCCTAGCTTTTTTAAAGTAAGATAAACCCCTATGACCATTTGAATGCTTTACAAGACAGCCACTGTCTAGTTTGTCAACACGATGCCCCTAGCTTATTCAGTACATCTTTAGGTTTCAATCGGGCCACAGCCCACCACTAAAATGTATGCGTCTACACAGAGACACCGTTAATATTACTATGTGGATACACATCACTGAAGCTTGGAGCTAAACGTATACTCCAACACATTGTCAATAAGTGCAAGTGTACAAGATTAATGAAGTTCAATAATATTACGCACCTGCCCCTCTTTTATCTGTAATAGCAAATCTTTGACTCTGTCATCCACATGTTGGATCTGCAGAATATACAGTACATCAAATGCTGAAAGTGAATGTTTACACACCGTTGACAGACCCTATTGTGTATAGAGAGCTCATTGATAAGGTGTTACCTTTCTGGTTATTAGTTGCTTGCCCATCTCCACCCACTTATTCTTTGCAGCCTGGGCGCAACCTATTTTGAAAACTGACGGATCCAACTTTTTCTGAATAAAACATCAGTTTCAACGTTAGGGGAAAATCATACGGCAGAAATCTATGACAAGCACATAGTTGAATAGAACCACTATTAATGCATCATATCGGAATTTCCAAACTAAGGCAAGAGCAATTAAAAATCACCTGCAAATCTTCTTTTGGGATACCCTCAGGTGGTATTGCTAGGAACAGCTGTACTTCAGGTGATCCGGTATCAGTATAGGACTTACCTTCATCAGTAAGTACCCACTTCTCTCTTTTAATGTCCTGCAGATTGGCGAGTATCAAAAGGTATTCAATAATACTAACTCTCATAAGCCCACAATTACACATGTATTTGTAATTTCAAGTAACACAAATATACATGAAGTCAACCCAACAAAAAACCAGACCTGGTAACTACCAAGAAATCCCTTTCCTAGGCAAATATGAACTATCCCTCTTGAGATTTAACGATTTGTACACAATCGAATGGAAGATAAGTAAATTGTCTCTCAAAAAGAAAACCTTCAGCCTATTATTTAGATTGAAATTGTCAATGTCATCAAGTGTCCAGTGCCCTGTCTAATAATACATAATAAAATTTCTCAGACAGAACATTGTTATGCAAAAAACAGTTCAAAGAAATTTAATTGTTGCTCACATTTAAACAATGATGGAAAGGGAAAAACAGGGAGGCCAGTTGAGGTACCTGCGCATCAACATATCTGAAACCATGGAGGCTCTTGACAACGTTGACAACCTCGTTGTGATCGAGTCTGTGTTCTTCTGCAAACTGACCTGAGTCTGATATCTGATCGTTCTTCTCCAAGTATCCTAGAATCGCATCCTCCGCCATCACTTGCTTGCCCCTACCTGACAAGGCCAGTACCAAGATTTCAATCTGGGTTAGCTAAACCTTCAAACAATTCACTTTTCAGTCAGTAAGTGGTCAGAAATTTTCATCTCATTAAACACACATAAGCAAGTAACTTATACATGGATATTACGAAACTATTTGACCAATGTACAATGACATGTGTTTTTCAACAAGACCAACAAAACGAGACACATCAATTCCCTCCTTTGACAGATTCTAAAACCATAACCGCACACAGCTCATGACATGTGCCATTTGCTTTCGAATTCTGAAGAGATTTAGGGAATCGGCCTTACTCCATTGTTGAGATATTACTGGAGCTCTCCGTTTATAAACATTGTAAATCAATTCATAATTCTCTGATCGGTTTCAATGAAATGTAGACAAAATTTCGGGTTTCCGAAAACTGCGGATAAGTGCGTTGATTAAATGTGGCTCTTTGTCTTCTGCAAGTCCCATTTTCCACACAGAAACTTGAACAACCAAAGAAACTCACCGAATGAAAAGAAATCTAAACGATAATTAACATGAAAACCATATATCAAACGAACAAGCAGCTAAAATTATACCACTAAAACGGCAATCAGAGAAACTAAACAATCAAAATCGAGGGATTAGCTAATGGGATTATGAGATTGACAAAGAGAGAGAGCTAACGAAGCAAGTGAATCGAAACTACGAATACACTTAGTATTACCTTATCTCTTTGATTAGCCGATTGCCGGAGCCGTCGCAGCGGCGGAGCCGACGACGGAGGAAGAGGCTGAAGAACGGAGGAGGTGACTGGCTGTGGTGGCTGGAGTTTCGCTGCTGTTTGGGTTTAGTGTTATGCTCACCATCTAGATTAATTTTGACGCCAGACTTAAAAATTAGGGAAAGTCTTTTACTTTTTACGTTTACTTTTAATACACTGATTTTTTTACTTCTTTTGTTATGGTTACTTTTTACTCATGTGATTCTTGTAGTTTGAGGGTGATTTTTGTTAGCGTTTGTCAAATTGAACCTTGATCCTTTGAGCTCGGTTTGGTTTAGGTCATCGATTGTTTGGCCGTCTGATATCTCGTTAAATTGGGGGTACAACAAGTATGATACTGATTCTGTTATGTGATTATGGATCTCACTATTGCCAAATCACCAATTTAACGGAAGGAACAATAGTCAAACTAACTCATGAGATAGTGTTTAGGGCAATCTTAAGCTTCTTCATAGTGCTTCTTCAAGCACTTGCTGCTTACAAGGTCACATGAGAGGCTTCTGTGATACTAGAACATCTTCCTTAAAAATTCGAGTTCCGAGCATGCTCAACATGTTTAAAAATCTTACAGAAGGAAAGCATTTGGAATCATTACATACAATGACTCAAATCACAACTGGGAGTATGAGAAACCACCAATACATCCTCGTTAAGATCCATGAATGGATCTATTATTTTCTGCATGATCAAAAAAAGTCGAGAGGTGCACTGGTAACTAGGAAATAACCGTGGCTGGAAAATCAACGGTAGAGGCTTTCAGATCTGAGGTTCTCAGCGATCTCAGACTCCCAACGGTCTCCATTCTCAAGCAGCTTTTCTTTGTCGTAAAGAAGCTCCTGTAACAAGGCCAGAAAAGAGACTTGGATCAGATGTTAGCCAAAGTAATTAAACTAAAAATTGATAAACAGAGGACTTGTTGCTACGAGTTATGAGAAATGATTTCATTAACCTCGTGAGTCTCTGTTGAAAATTCAAAGTTCGGCCCTTCCACAATGGCATCAACAGGACATGCCTCTTGACAGAATCCACAGTAGATGCACTTTGTCATGTCAATGTCGTATCTGAAAAACTAGAAAAATGTGAGAGATGATTTAAGAGGCAAGGACATGGGGAAGAGGAGAAGGGGGAATAAAACTTTACCTAGTAGTCCTACGGCTGCCATCCTCTCGTTCCTCAGCTTCAATAGTGATTGCCTGTGCCGGACATATCTGAGAAGAGCAATGGTTTTGTGATTAAAAATGCTTCTCAGCTGCTTAAGCCTTTATTAAATGTTAACGCAGGAAGCTAGCCCACTGAATATATGAGAGGGAATTTCTACATGAGATTAAAATACATCCTGAATAAAGAACTAAGGTATACATGCAGAAAGGACACCATGTATTAAATACCATCACAACATGAAGTCTTTATGTGGAAATCAAGAATACATCCTAGTTGGCAAGCAACTGTACTTATATGAGGCATTGCTACAAAACAAGGCCAAATATTCAATATAGTTTTCTGAATGCCTACAGAAGCAGTGTTGTCCAGCCTCTAAGGTCAAGATATTCTCCAAAATGAAAAGGCATGCAATAGGCAGGTCAGGGAATATGCCTCAACAACACACAAAAACACCAGTGCAGACACGCGTAAACTGAGGGAAGATATACTTGGGAAAGAAGTACGATCTTGTCTATCCAGATTTAGCAGACAGGACCCGTCATATTATACCCTAAACTAAATAAGTTCTACTTCTTAGTTCATGTTTGAAAACCTAAAATAGCCACAAGAAGGTGCCAACTCTTACAGCTTCACATAGTTTGCATGCAATACAACGCTCTTCGCCTGTAGGATATCGCCGAAGGGCATGTTCACCACGGAAACGAGGGCTCAGCGGGCCTTTCTCAAATGGATAATTGATCTGCAAAACAAAAAATAGACGGTCATTTTTCACCAGGAAACTAGGAAAAATAAACAGGGCCAAAGGCGTAGAAAAATACTTACAGTAACTTTTTTCTCAAAAAAGTACTTAAGCGTCAGCATCAGACCTCGAACCATTTCCGTCAGGAATAATGTGTTTATGGTTCGGTCAAAAACTGCAGTTATTGAATAATCAGGCCACACATATTACTAACATAACAACGAAATCGGAAGGAAAATAATGGTTTCTTTTTTCTCTTTCCTTTTTGCTGATGGAAAAGGGGGGATTACCAGAACTCCAGTCCTTTGAAATTTCCTTTGCAAGTTGCTCCCTTTCTTCGTCCTCTACAGGTGGCACTAAACGTAAGTACAAATATACTCTAACAAATGAATCTAGAATCACGAAGTATCTAATAGAGCCTTCCATTGGGGCCAAGAGAATCACATACCTTTTATGGTGGAGAAGTAGTGTGAAGTGAATCTTGGTCCATAGTAGTAAGAACCCTGCAATGCTTGCCCTGGTACCGCCTAAATACAAACCCAAACAGGACCATTAGATGAGATCTTGTGGCATTCCAACGCTAAACATATTTCAGAACATGACAGATACTGATGATGACAACACAGTGATCAGTTCATTATATATTGAAAGGAGCAGAGTTGCCATATGAAGACCCAAGTTCAAATAAAAATAACAAGTTCTTTCGACCAAACTAAACTAATTCACCTATCAGCTCCTCTAAAATTGTAGCATGTTGTCAATCATGTTAAACAGATCCCGGAAACACTGAGAGGTGTTTGATTGGCAAATTTGATGCTACGCAAGTACAATTCACAAAATGAAAGTTCCGTAGACCCAAGAAAAAGGTGGGTTTTCATAATCACAATAACTTCCTAATGTTCTAAAACAAATAACATATCATTCTTTCACTCCTAACAGGTCCGAAAACTCCCCAAACGGCACACTTAAATCATTCAGTAACCGAGAGTTCTTCAAAGCTCCTTCGAATGTACATGAGTTCGAAAAGACATACTTAATTCTTCGATTTTCTTTATCTGATTCATTACCCGTCACAAAACTCATTTCTTCGATACCCGATAGTAAATACGATTTCTTCACCTCCCTAGAGCAAAAATCATACTAACATATGGGCAAAGAAAATTCAAAATTCCAACAAAGAAAACAAAAGGCAAAGCAATTAGACTCCAACTTTTTCTTCACCTACTGAGTACCAAACCAAACCAAAAATAGGGCTAGTTGCATTACATTTTCAAGCTCAAACATCATAACTGGAGCTAATAACATATGAACCATGAATCAAAATAAAAATAAAATCTTGAAAACGAAGAGTTAGAAATTAGGGCACATGACGATGTAGACTTACAAGCTGTCTGGCGCGGAGAGCCTGAAGAGATTTCCGAGCTAAGAGCGCAGCCATTGGCGGCGATGGCTGAGTCGAATCGGGTCTTCTCCGAGTTCGATTTGGGGGAACGTTGGGGAAGAAGAGCAGGCCAATCAGCCAAATCGATGGAAAATGGGGAATTTGAGCTACTTCAGATTATTCCGTCATTTTGCCACAGTCGGTTGTGCTTCTTGTGACCATGGAAACGCCGCGTTTTACCTTTTTCTCTTAATTTTTGGACTAGCTATTTAGGAGGATTGAGTAGACATAAAAGCATCCAACAAATGTCTTCTAATGGTTATTAGCAAATTTAACTTGTGACCATGGAAACGTTTATAGTTCAATTATAATATTTATAAAATATATTTTTGAAAAATACTTTGTTTCACATCCTTGTATACACTTAGCCTTATATACACTCAGTCTTATATACATTTAAAAATATGATTAAATATGAAAATGACGAGGGAAGACTATTTGGTCTCGATACAAACTTTATTGAAGTATTGAGTTTCTTAACCTAACAGTTTGATCAACATAAAATATATGTAACGAAGTGAATATGAGATAGTTGTTAAAAATGGAGCAAGTCAATTTTTTAGTACGTAACTAACAATTGCATTACCTATTACCACTAACTTATGATTACAACTTGATTATATTTTTTGATGAGGATGCAAAGACAATACTATAAACTCGAGTTTGTGTGCGTGCTTCATGTTGATGTCAAACAACTTTTGGGTCACATGACTCATGACAACTTTAACTCGACTTGGTAAGTGTATGGTTCCGTAAAGTTTTAATTCATTAGGACAGCATAGTGTAGTTCAATTAAGTTTAGAATCGAACTAACTAATTATTGATCTAATAATATTTTTACTTGGAAAGTATCATTGACACAGAGGCCTCAAATTCGACTTTACTAGAAAGGACTTGACCTGGCCCAAGAAGCAAGGACTCTGCGTAAGCCCAACAAGATGGAGAACTGAACTGGTTCGAATCACCAGTCCATCAGCATCACGCCTCAGCAAAAGAGTAGGGTTTAAGCTCGTCTTCGTCGACCTCCGATTCCTCCAACCCACTGCTTCTTCACTCTCTGCTCCAATCTAATTTCCACAACAACAAGATGGCTTCGCTGTGCAGATCGGCTCTAATGGCGGGCTCAAGGTCCATGCTCGCTCCAGACCCCTCACGCAAACCTCCCTCAACTCCCTAAACCCCGCCTCCATGTCCTCTCCGTTCGCCTCCGCCACCAGAGCCGTCCCTTGCGCCACAAGGTACAGTCTTTTCACACCTCCTCAGCTCCTCCATTTTCAGCTTGAAAAACCCATGTTTCCTTTTTCCACAGAAATGGTTTTAATACTAGTGAAGTGATTGTTGCTATTGTTGTTGTAATTTTTGGGTAGGTTCGTTTCGTTGTTGGGAAGCATGGAGTCGATGATGCCGCTTCACAGCGCCATTGCTTCTGCTCGGCTCAAATCCAACATTGCCGTCGACTCCACTTGCTGGAGCAGCCTCTCTCTTGGTAACCCACTTGCCCTCTTTGCTCTATTTCAGTGATATGTTTGTTTGTGTTGTTGAAATGTTTGATTCTGCAGTGTTTGTCGATTTCGTTGTGTGATATTTTTGCTGCCTATCTTTGGGGTGACGTTAATTTGAGTGATATTGGCTCTTGGAAGAATTGAGAAAGGCATAACTGAGAAAAGTTTGTGCTTTTTAGTCGGAAGTTACAGAAATTTTAAGTTTTCGGCCTCATTCTCTCATTACTTTTGAGAAGTGAAACTTTGGTCCATGTTGAAGTTAGATTAGTTGAAGTTTCTAGTGCACCAAGTCAGTTAGAGTTCATTCTGTTCGATAATGAATAGCTCCTAATCCTGCTTTGGATGTCTATCGCTGACTCATTTTTCTAAATCCTTATATAGGTCTTGCATCACCGTTGTGACAAAGGCCCGCTGCCTATGTGAGGTCGGTGCATAGGATTTCCCTTCCCTGTCTTTCTTTTCTCTGGACCTTGGGTTTTGTAGCTTATTCGAACTTATTTACTTCATATTGAGCTACTCTGATTTCGAACTACATGTTGAGCACATAACTTGCAGTTTCTTGTTATGATAGAAATCCTGCACTTGCGTTCCTGTTATCCTTTACAACTCCTTTTCATGCTGTTTTACATTGTTAATGGCTGCGTAGTCGTGCATATTTTATACAGCTTATCTGAAACAACTTGATGACTGTTCACTCTTGATTACATAATTTATCATCTATAGTCAATGAGAAAAATGCATAACCTATATGGCTGTTTCTGAGTTGGGGGATGGATAGAGATATTTAGTGTTAAAGTCATGAATGATATCATACAACTGTTATTGAGTTGTATTGGTATTTTCATTTTTAATCATCGCCAAATCAACATATGTTTGCTACAAAAGATAGGATACTCTCTATTGTGAGGTGGTATACACTTGATGTTCCTGTATCCACTTTTAGGTTTGTAAAGGAAAATAAGAAAACAAGTTGGACTTCAACTTAAGATCTACTCTTTGTACTTAAAATTTCAGGACATTTATTGCTTGCCTGGCTATGCAAGTCTTATTCCATCCAAGAACCTCTCGTTTGGTTGATTTGCTCCTAACCTGAAAGATGAGGCAGTTGTTGTCATTTTTCCGTCTGAATTTGTTGTATTAATCTTACTCTCTTTTTCCGTGTCATGCCCTTTGTGAATATGCTTATCCTATACAACTGTAAACAGTAATTCTTTGTGTCGGTAGAGGTTCTTCATCTACTGATTTTCCTGATCCTTTATTGGTCTTTCTAGAAGCTGCAGTTCCTCGGTGAAAGGACTCCAGAATCCAGTCATTTCAGGTTTTCAACCTAACTAGCTTGCATATTGGTTCCTCCAGCCTTTGTCCTTTTGGTTTTTCCTTTGATTTCTGGCGTACTAGTTTCACTGCCGTTCCAGAAAGTAATTTTCACTTTGTCCTTGAATATTTGGTGTGCACATTTACATGTTATCCAGTAAGTTACCAAGGTAGACTAGTGAGGCACTCTTTAGTTCTCTTTAGCCAATGCACATGTTTTCACTTATGCAGTCTGTGTGTGCTAAAGTGATATCAGACTGCTTGAATGAAGCTAACCTTGGATTTTGCTATCTGTAATGAGAACTTAGGGGACTTATGGGTCCATATCATTGAAAAGTAGGACATAGAAGTCTAACCAGGAGTCTGAAAGCAATGGAAAGGGAAAAGGCAATTCCTAACTTTCCAGTCATGAAAACTTTGTTGGCTTATCATGGGAACCACAGCCTCATTGAAAGAGAATACCCTTGACGGCTAGGAATTGGGTTTTCTTTTGGTAGTTTTTAGTTAAGGCAGCAGCAATGGCTCCTGTATTCCTTAAGTTAATTAGAAAATAAACAATGAACTAGGTTGAGGGTTAGGTCCTGGCATGGCTTGAAGGACAAGCTCAATGATGGGGCAACTACTCCAATGCCAAGTCAACATTGACATCGTCTCATTTATTGTGGTCTGCTACCAATTATTTTGTTCTTCGGTAAATTTCCAATCTAATGAATGCGTAGACTGGATTGTCTTATTGCACAGTCTAATCACCTGCTAAGTGTATATGCTAATAACCTATTACTGGGCCAAAGCAGCCCCACTTACTTGAACAAGCAAAACTCAATCTCTGATACTTCATGTGTGTGATTTGTTGCATATGTTTCTTAGATAGTCTGATGATTTTTGTTGAATGAGTTTAAGCTCGACTGATTTTATATTGTTCTGGTTAGGACTTCTTGATACAAGCTGAACATGAAAAACTTGACCAAGCAAATATGGTCCCGCTTCGATCAAGTTCTACTGTACTGCAGTCCTCCTTAGGTGCGAATGGCGCAGAAATTGCTGTTTCTTAAACAATTTTTGATCAGCTTTGCTTTTTCTTAATTTAAGCTGTAATACTTTGATTGTGACTGCATATAATGTAGTGCTTGGACGGGGACTAATGAATTGTAACATTCATCAATTCAATAGTTTTCAACCACCTTGACAACGTTGTATTCGAGTCACATCGTTAAAGTACATTAGTGACAGATAATACGATACAATGGTTACCTGAGTCGTTTTAAAGATCCAATCTTCAATTGTTTCAAAAATTTATTTTTATTTCCTTTTCCGGGCGGGTTCTAATGAGGGCCAAAGCTCAAAACAAGAATCTGGGTCTCAATACCGAAATTAATTTTCAGGGTTTGATTACATACACAATCTGTAACATTAACAGCAGTGCAGTAGTAGAGTAACGATTATAATTGTATGCAAGATGACATGTTATAATGAATTGCAACCTGTTATGTAAGAAATTCATTTTTGGGCCTGAACATGTGATCAAAGAAAATAGGGAAATTGGCTAAAATAGGCTGACAGCCAAATCCATTTGACAAAATGTTCGGTTAGCTAATTTTGTGCTAAAACTAGCCAAAAGTTTTGCCTAATTGTAGAGGAGAACCCCTTCACAATTCCCTTTTTTTCAGTCCGACAAACCTCTTTCCGTTCTACCTTTTCCGATCACCGATTGATGACGACTCCAACTACAACAAGTTCCCTCTCGACCTCAAGAATATATCCCCAAAGTTTCGGAGTCAGAAACGGCGTGAAACGCCGCCGGTGAAACCAAACGCAAAACTGAGCCGCCAGAGTTCTCGCCGCCGTCGCTAATTTTTTGGCAACTTTCTTCGTTCGAAACGACCTGGACTAGCTTCCCAACATCCCGGAGTACACTCCCACGAAGTTTCAACCCCAAATCCCAAGCGGTTTGCTGCTGGCGAATGAAAACGTTTTGATCTTTTTTTGCCAAAAACCGTCCGACAAACCTCCCTTCGTTCTACCTTTTCCGGTCACCGATTGATGACGACCCCAACTACAAAAAGTTCCCTCTCGACCTCAAGAATATATCCCCAAAGTTTCAACCCCAAATTCCCAGCGGTTTGCCACTGGCGAATGAAAACGTCTTCGGTGGAGTTTGGAGAAGAAGAGGGGATAATGTGAATACTATTACGAAATTATATGCGTACTCTAAGAGACTATAACAGATTATGTACGTACTATAGCAGACTATATGTAAATTATGAACAGTAATTTATTTTTTCAGAATTTATGGACTACGACCACTTTTACCATGTTCTTGAGATCTATGTTAGTAGACTGCTATCACGTATCTCGTGGTACTGATCACATTATAGTGGACTATGACCACACTTTGTATACCCAGGGTTTTACTGTAGTATTTTGCCTAGTGAAAAAATGACCGCTGCCCATTGCCTATTTTAGCACACAAGTTTCCCCATTGGCCTATTTTAACCAATTTCCCAAGAAAATATCATGCTTGAATCTTGAAGTCCACTAATAACTAGTTAGTTCTCTTCAATGGTGTGAGCATAAAGACGAACTTATACTATTTTATTGGCTCAAAAGCTCATACAACCCATTTCGTCAAAACTTGGCCCACACTGGTCCACACCACTAGTACCCGCCAACGCAATTGTGCCATACAGCCCTTTTCTTTTTGTACTATCTATCTAGGATTAAACTTGCCGTCCTACCCGGTCTTACCTTATTTTGTGAGAAACACTTCTTTTAGTAAGCGCACTAATCAAGATAACATCAAGATTTTTCCGTTAACTTTAAACATCTCTCTGGTCCACAATCCTATTTTTTCAGATGAGATGAGAAAATTTATTCAACGGTTACGATGAGATGCTATCATAGTAAATTTAGATTGGAACTTTATAAGATTTCAAATGTTGATTGAAGGACAAAATTTTTCATCCACATCAGCATTTTGCTACTTATAAGTTTACAAGTTATACTCTCAATTTTTGTAAATTAAAAATGTATTTAGTCATTACCTATAGTACCCTTTATTGTTATGAAGTTTCTCTCTTTTCGGCCATTATGTTGTCAGTGATTGAATTGGTATCTATTGGATTTCAATTGCAAGTGATTTATTGCACAATTGCCTACAATAAATTAAGAAAAACTATTGCTTTTCAAAAAGTTGAAAATTTTGGAAAGACTAAGGAGATATGTTGAGTTTTTTGTCATTAAAATCATATGTACCCATGAAAGATTCATGTAGATTAATATGTACATATTTCTTTTTAAAACATATGTACCCATGAAAGTTCATGGTGGATTAATATGTACCCATTTCTTATTACTAAGTAGATGTATAAGTACCAATAATAAGTTCTTATAGATCAACATGTACCAATGACAAGTTCTTGGTATATCAATATGTACCCGTTGCAATTTTTGGTAAATTAATATGTACCGGCTACAAGTTCTTGACAAGTTTCTTGGCAAATCAATTCATACCCATGACTAGTTCTTGGTTTGAGTGCAAATTTTCTTCCTTCATTTGAGTACAATTTCCTTCCGGTGGGTACAAATGAAATGTACATTGTAGATCAATATGTGCCCATATCTTATTAGTAAGCAAATCACTATGTACCAATGACTAGTTCGTTGTAGATTAATATGTACTTATTGTAACTTTTGGTAAATCAATATATATGTACCGATTACAAGTTCTTGTCAAGTTTCTTGGTATGCCAATGCGTACCCATTCTTGAAAAGTTATAATATGTACCCACAAGTTCTTGGAAAATATATGGGTACAAAATTATACATCAACTTCTTTTAAAGAGTAGTCAAATGACCATCTTTCTGAAGAAATGATTTCTTACAAAGGGGTACTAAAATTAGTTTCTAGTGTACACAATAGAAAAGGGAAGATAATCAAGAAAATATTACATAATTTTGAGGTACTTACCGTTTTTCCCAATATTTACTAAAACAAAAAATCATATTCAATGTAATCTAAACAATAATAAAGAAGTACAGTAAAAAAGGCTAAAACAAAAAATTAACTATATCTTGCTTACCTCTATTCAACAAGAGAGATGGATACATAACTACAAAGATATTGATGGCTGTGAATGAGGCGCTTTGGGAAGAAGACATGCAGATGAATATGTATTTTGTGAGTGAGTCTTTTTATTCTTTCACGGGTTAAGTTTAAGTAATTGGGTGGAATAAGATATATGAATAGATTTTAATTTGTTAATTAGATATGATGTTAGATTAATATTGTGGTTTAGATTAAAGAGGACCTCATAGGTACTCAAAATGAGGGCCTTAGGTGAGTGGCATAGTTTGCTTATATTAAGTTTGGTGTAAGCATTCATTTTTTTCCCAAACAAACCAACTTAAAAGTTTCTAAAATAGGATAAATATTAAAAAAAAAAAAAAAAAAGGATTGCATTGCATGTCATCTTAACCTGCTGAATAAATTTTGAGGGCGGGTCTCCTCCTGGGGGGGGGGTGGGATGTGTGTTGGGGTGGGGTGGTGGGGGGGCATTTTCTCTCCCCTGTTCTCCCGATTTAAAAAAAATTCCCCCCTTTCTCCCCCCCCCCGGGCGCCCCCCGTCCCTTTTTTTCTTTCCTCTGATTTTTTTTTCATTTTTCATTTTTATGAAGCAAACGATGGAGGTTGAGTTTCAGACTAAGATCCTAAGTTGTGGTCGACCACTAAACCATGGAAGTCCAGATATGTTTACTCTCATAAATTTTGGAAATTTGTTGATTGAGCTGTTTAAGTACGTGGTGTGGGTGTATGTTGATCTTGGGTAAATTTTAATTTCTTTTGGGATTGACCACAACGGATACCAAAATTGAAGATTTGAAGAGAAGCTCCCTTTGATTATATGAGCTACTTCTATTATTCAAATATTCAACTTTTTACTTTTTGTTTCAGTTTGTAAGGCTTAGCCATCGCATAAAGACGCGGACTCTTAACTTGGACCGCAAACTGGCTGGACAATGAACCATATACTAAGTGAACAGGAACAGAACTCGACCCTATGAACCTTGGAAACGGACAAGAATTCACCCTTAAAAAAGGAAAAATCAAATTTTAAAAAAAAAAGTTGAAAAATTTAAAACACTTTTGGGTCAATAAACAAATATTAAAATTGAAGCGAATATAAACAAGAATTTAAATATTTATCTAAAGAAAATACAAGTCTTCATTTTTCTCGTTTGACCAATGAAGCCAACACATTGCTAATAAAGCATTTTCAAATGAGACATCGCTTGGTGACCCAAATTTTATGGTAACACCTTGCGTTTTATTGTAACCCAAAATTTATAAATAATCAAGTGTATATTTATATCGAATGGCATACAAATTTAGATATTATTGCATTTTATTGTTAATACGCACAATTGTTATCTGTATGAATCCACATAGCCTCAACTTAAGACATGAGAAAGTAGAGGCCCATTTCAATCTCTACACCACCAAGGTTTGCTTGCATATAGCGAGTTTCACAACGTAGAGGGACGATTCAAAAAACTAACAGGTAGACGATTGATGTAAGAGCATTTCCACCCACGAATGCGCGAAGTGGGCTATTACCCTCCTCTTGCCTGCAGGCGATGAATAGTGATCACTTGCGCCTTCCGTAAAAAAATAGCCCACACCCATGTAGCCGCAGGCGATAACTATTTTTAATTTTTTTTTTGAAAAACATGTATAAGAATTATCACCAACATTATATTCAAGTAATTTACACATAAAATTTTGTAAAGGTGGTTTTGGAAAAAGATGAGGAAATTTTGTATGCAAATTGACAAAGAAAGTAGCAAAATAAACCAAAATGATGGAGTGGAAATTTTTTTTGGTGTATGAGAAATGATAGAAAGGATTGTATTTATAGGGAAAACATTATTTTAAAAAAAAATTCGGATTAAAAAAAAATTTCAAACTGTAGTACACGTGGGGTGGACCGTTGATTGAACGGCACACTGGCGGAGACGATGCCTCCATGTGGCAGCCAGCAAACTAAAAAAAAAAGAGCCGTTGGGGTTGTTTTAAGTGTTCGGCAATGGCTGCCAAACACAAAAAGCAGCCCACTCTCCCCTGTCTGGACTCCACTACCGAACACCCGACTCCCCACTCTCCCTCACGCGCGCGTGCACAGCACGCGCCAGATAAAAAAAAAGGAAGTGAGATTCCGCGTCAGCTGGGGCCCACTTTCCCCTCACCGCCCGCAGGGGCAGGCACGGGCGACGCCGGCCGCTCGCCACTCCCTCTTTTCACCGGTGTGGTGTGAACAGTGGCCGCGGAAGGCAAGCCCGCGCCTCCGCCCGCTCTTTCGCCCGCCCGGTGGAGATGCTCTAAAGAGCAGCGAATATGGTCTGACAAGCGAGTATGTCACAATCCCTCTTCAACCTCTGTTAGTGGTCCAGCTTTAGCAGATAAGCCCAAACTTAGACCTACCGGAATACTTTAAAAACACTATGGTGATCGAGCTCCCATCCCCTACTACTATAGACGCGTTCAAAGGAAGAGGGGCCCAATCTACATACTTGGTTTAGAGAAACACACATAATCTGAATGGGAAAGAACTAAATTTTTTTAATATCCAACTTTTTTTGGTGTTGAAGAAGATTTGTTGTTGTTGTAGTAATAATAATTTTTTTTTTTTTTTTTCTTATGGAAATTATATTCTTTTTTTTTTTTTTTTTTTTTTTTTTTTTTTTTTGATAGGCAGATACATTGGTTGTTTGTGTCTTTTTAATTTTCAAATTTTTTTTTTTTTTTTTCAAATTTTTTTTTTTTCTTTTTTTTGGAGGTTTTTATCAGGGCCAATGCTCAAAAAAAAAATCTGGGTCTATATACTTATATGTATTTAGTGTTTGATTACATACACAATCTCTAACATCAACAACATCAGTGTAGTTGTAGTATAAGTCCGAACGTGAGTAACGACTATAATTGTATGCAAGATGACATGTTATAATGAATTGCATCATGTAATGTAAGAAATTCTTTTTTGGGCCTGCACATGTGATCAAAGAAAATATCATGCTTGAATCTTGAAGTCGACTAATAAGTTAATAATTAGTTAGTTCTCTCCAATGGTGTGAGCATAAAGACGGCTCAAAAGCTCCCCACATTTGTCCACTAGTACCTGCCAACCGCAATTGTGCCATACAACTTTATCTTTTTGTAGTACCTAGGATTAAACTTGCCGTCCTACCCGGTCTTACCTTATTTTGTGAGGAGCACTTCTTTTAGAGCAAATCCACCGGGCGTGTTTCGGTCGGCGCGATCGACCAAATCGACTGGGGGCGAGGACAAATGACCTCCAGCACGGACGGATCGAGTGGGTCGATTGGGAGCTCGGGCTCGGGCGATGTTTTAAAATCGCCTTTGCCTATGCTTTACTGTTTGATATCGAACGATCAGATTCAAATCGCTTTTCCTCGTCTTCACCGCCTTCCTCGTGTCCTCCTCTTCTCAGCCAAATCGCCCTTGCTATCGCCTTTGCCTTACGTTCAAAAAATAAGAGTGGAAAACTGGAAATCGATTGGAGGATCCTTGTCCAATTGTGCCATCCAACCTTTTGCAGTAGGGGAGGGTTCAACCTCGCCTCCGTACACGGTCTTACTTATTTGTGAGAAGCACTTCTTTTAGTAAGCGGACACTGCTTAAGATCACAGCAAGATTTTTCCTCTGTTTACTTTAAACACCTCTGTTACCCAATTAATATTGAATTGTTTCGTACGAAAACAATTTTGATTTTGTTGGTAAACTGTAAACCAAGGTTTATAATTCAATAGATACTAAAACGGAAGTGAGCGGCCAAATACTGTGCATAGAATATTTCAATTGAAATTATGAAATTTGAAATTTTTGGGCTTCCAAAATTTCAATTGAGATACATATCTATATTATCATAAACAGATCAAAATTTCAATAGTTGCGATACAATTTTGAAAATCTAATGACAAGACTCTATGTCCGATATTTCCGAAATATCGGTGAAATTTCGATATAGCCTTTGGTAAAGATATTGGTTTTTATCACTTCAATTCAATTTAGTAAGGTTATATTCTATATACTTGTGATAATCAGTTTACATATGCTATCCAGGATTCAAATCATGGTGATAGAGAAGCTGATCATGAAATTGGAGCCGTTGGAAAGTCTTATCCAATGAGGCATAATAGGTATGGTAAAGGTTTTTCTCAATCTGATTATGATTCCATTTCTTCGAATTTTAGGACAGTGAGATTAGAAAATCAATCCAGTAATATGTTTAGTGTTTTAGTGATATGCCCCTCATGGTTATGGTGGCAAACCTATGGGGTGTAGCTTAGATAGTATTTGGAGTGGTTTTTATTATATTCAACCTTGAATGTCATATAGTGGTCAAACGCTGTTACGTATGATTCATTTGGTTTAGTGAATACCAATCCAATTATTGAAGAAAGGGTAGAAAGAGATCAAAGCACGTACATTAGTCATAAAATACTAAATTTCAACCGAAAATCAAAACTTTAATCCTTGGTGTAAACATTGGTTGAAACACATTTGGTTACATCTTCATTCTCATCAAACTCGCAAGTAAAAGAACTGGAAATGTAGCTTTCATGCCGACATGGGATATTAAAGGTGCTGCAATAGAAATTGAGATACAGCTTACGAAGACTAAAAAGGACGTCCCTTTCCTTACGTTACCCTTGTGAACCTTGCATGCTCATCTTCAGGATAAGATCTCATCAAAGCATCCCAGGAACCAGATACAGATTGATCCTCGGCCCCACTTCTCCATCCCAATAAATTACAAAATTAAACCCAAAATTAAGGTAAACCCAGTTGCTCTTTCCAAATTTGATCACTTGGGTTTTCCTTTAGTTTTTCCATCATGCAATTGAAAATCAAGGATATCCCAGCTCAATCAATCCAGCCCAGTTGTTCTTTCTGAATGTTGGGACTTGGGTCGATCTTATTTTCCCATGTTTTCAAGTGAAGATCACTCAAACCAGGCAAGTACTCATGGCCAGCACTTGGGTAGCTCTCTGTTTTCTGATTGGATAGCTTCTGATTTTATTTCCCGGCCACAAATTTGCTGTGGTTAAGCAAAAGCCTGGTTTTGTTGTAACTTGTATTGGGTTTCTGGCCTTGCAATTCAGATTGTAGGGCCTCTGAGATTTTTGTGGTGAGTTTCTCTCTATTGGTTAATTTGGTGTTGGCGATTGAACGCAGTACACACAGTCACAAAGTTTGTCTTCTTGTTGTATTGCGTGTGAAATATGTCGTTTATAGCCGGTCAATTTCACTGGGTTCTGGACCGTTTATTAGTTTCATTTTCAACTCTGCTTTCAAATCATGCTGTTCACTAGTTTTACAGGTTTTAGAGTCATCAGTTGGGTTGAATACTAAATCGCTATTAAAAATATAAATCAGCTGGCCTTCAGCTTTATTGCTGTGCTGCTGCCACCAGCTTGTAAGTTTCTACTTGAATACTTTGGCCGTGTCTGTCTGTTATGTCATCTCTATTTATGAGCACTGTTTTGAGTTTGTGTGATTCCAAGTTTTTAACCTGACACTGACTAAATTTGAGTGTCAAACTCAAAACACCATTTTTTCTTGGGTTTTTGTATTGTCTTGAATATATTTTTCCCAGTCTTATCCTCTTTTATCCTCTTGTTTTTTGGTCTGGTTTGCTGTTTCTTTGCCCTGCTGCTCTTGTAGTACAGTTAATAGGTTGTGCTTATTCAGCTGAGTTCTTAGTTCTTGCAGAAAAGCCTGCATATATGGTGGGTTCTGTTAGTGTGTTCCAAATTTCAATCCCTTTATTATTGATGGGTTACATATCTAATCAAGTTTAGCTTCCTCTCTTGCCTTTTTATTTCCACCCCCATCTGATAAGGGTTTTGTGTCCTTTGTCTTGACTGGTTTTGGTCTCATCTTGCAAACAGAAGTTTTTTCATTTTGAATATTTTCTGTTTTCACAGATTTCTGATGCTTCTTGTCTTTTCTGTTTCCCTGTCGAACCTATGTTGCATAAAATGATTAAATTTGGTTTTATTGATATTGATGTAGGTTATCTATAGAAGTTCCATTTGTATGAAATCATACTATCCTTATCCAGCAATCTAAACCATTGAGGATAATGGGCAATTTGTATGATGCATCAAATGGCCATGGCCCAACTGAGAATGGCCACATGGTTGTGAGACAATCCAACTGCCAACCCTCCATGAAGGGTTCCCTACCCTGGCTTGATGTAAGAGTGTTCTATATTAGAATTAGTAAGTGCGAGATTGATGATTCAGCCCCAGAGTTCCTCACAGTAAATCATGTTCCATTGGATCCCGATACTCTTCTTGAAGTCAATGGTGTTAGATCCAGCATCAATTCTGATGGGGCAACAACTAATCTTCGAAGGGACCGATTAGATAAGAAGTCCGAAGAAGCTACATTTGTGAGCACTGACAGTATAAGGATGACGGGAAGTGTAAAGTTTGAGGTTTTTGACAAGGATGTTGGTGTGCTATCTGGAGTTCTAGAGCTTTGTAATAGTAATGGTTTCATTGCAGAAACAGATCATCATGGCCAGAGTTGGAGCATGAATTGTGAATCCGATATAGTTGCAGGCAGTGGCTTCTTTAAAGGAAAGCAATTTATGGGTGCAGAATCTGCTGCACCTTCAATTGAGGTCTACATTGCAGGGTCCTTCTTGGGCACTCCAATAATTTTGACGAAGACCTTACAACTTTGGAAGAAGCATGTAAGGAAAGGGTTGTTGGACTCAATACCAGAATATGGGGCAACTGAAGACCGAAAATATAATCCTCCTAGGTTTGCTTTTCAGGTACTTACTGTTCCTTGAGTATTTATGTAGGCTTTGTTTACATCCAATTTTCCATTCTGTTGTCTTAGTCTGTGCTAAATCTGCCATGGGGTTTCATTTTTGGTTACTGCTGATCCATATCATCTGTTTGTCGGAACTTTCTATTTGCATCAGCACCAAACCATAACAAAACGAAAAGGTTGTCACCTTGTTAGCAAGTACAATTTTTTTTAAGGCTCATGTTGTGAAACTAGAGGTCAACACAAAAAGTACTGAAGTGTATCATGTTACATGTCTTTGAGTTGCATATGGTTTTGATATAGTACATTCCTGTGATTTTTCTCCCCGCAGATTTTCCAACTCATCGCAATTTACTCCTCAATATAACAAAAGCAACAGCCATATTGCTCAGGAGATTTAAATGATATTAACTGCCTTTTTTAATCCTCGAAAGACTATGAACTTTTATCTTGTTTACTTGTCTTTGGATATCGTATTGTGTAGTATAGCATGTACATATATAGGGTTAGAATCATTTAACTTTATGAAACCCTGCAGCGGTGCATATTTGCTATTACAAGTATTATTAAGGCCTGGGCCTCCTAGCCAGATGATTTAAGGCGCAAATAAATTCCAAGTTGGAAGTCTCTGTTAAAGCTCCTCCTCATGATTCATGACCCGTTGACATTTGTAGGGTAATGAGTGATAGTTGAATGCTTTCTGAATCTCTGATGGTGCTGTTGTTATTGTTAAGGAGATACTGTACTAGCATTTTGACCCTGTCGTCACCTCAACCACTAGGCACTTTGTGGTTACTTGATTAGCTGAGACTGAGAGATGAATTAGAGACGGATAGTTTATCAAGATGCGATTATAATCAACTAATTTGCAGAAATGATTCCATTAGTATGCTCTCATTCTATATTACGTGCTGATATCGCATATAAATTTTGTTTTTCTTACCATCCAAATCCACTTACACTATGTATCATCAGTCACATTTCTGTCATTTTTCTTGATCGCAATACTTATATTTTATCTTAATTTCACAGGAGACAGACTACTCAGACTACAAACCAGAAAATGCGGAACTCAACATGTACTCTGCGACGTCATACTTAGAAGGTGAGGAAGGTGAGCTTTCATGGTTCAATGCTGGTGTGAGAGTAGGTGTTGGGATTGGCTTGAGCGTCTGTGTTGGAATTGGCATTGGAGTCGGGTTGCTTGTACGAACCTACCAAGGCACCACCCGGAACTTTAGAAGGCTTATGTAATTCGCATTTTCTCTGATTGTCATTTTATCCTAGCACTGTTTAGAACTCCATAAAATCTAATGGCAGATAGCTGTAAGTGGTTTTTTGACATGTCCTATTCTGGATCAAGGCAAATGTGGTGGTTTGTTTCAAAGGCCACGTATGCCGAAGGTTCTCAAAAACCTTCTGTACCAAGTCGGTAGATAAGCAGCGAGTGAGTGACATTTTGGTTCGATGGGCTACTGAAAATTTTGAATGATAGGTACAGTAAGTATTGTAATGGGTGAAAGTGAATTTTACCATTAAATGGTCAAGAAGAAACATTCTTCTGGATTGCGAATTGAAGTATCACTTGAACTCATAACCTCTATGCGAATCTAGAGCTAGAATGACATGACCAAGGCAGCGTAAATCAAATTCGGAAAGGGGTCTATCCAGTTGAAATGTTCAATAAACCAGGGGAAACCAGCATGGAGGATAAAATAAGTGAATAAATATTGCAAGAAGGGTATCATATACCTCCGCACAAGTTAGTGAAATTAATTCATTGTAATTAGACCTAACAACAACAGAATCACGCTCTGTAGGATTTGGACCTACGGAGGGCATAACATAATCAAAGCATAATTAGGTGCAAAGCTCAATAGCATAATAGATGGTAAGTGTGCGTGAGTGGCACCAGCCTAGCCAAAGAGACATTAACCTCAGAGATATGCGTTCAAGGATCCAAAATATACAACATAAGCCTCACCACTGATCTTAAGTAACAGACTAAATATGAGCCTAAAAAACGTGGATATATGCACAAAATACCAGGAGACGGCCTAAATATCCACAAGGGCATGGCTACAATACTAATTCATCTATTAACAAAAGACGAGCCCTGCGCCTTTCTAATTCTGTGCTTGAGGGGGATGAGTCGCACGGCGGAACCAGGTGTTGAATGCTTTGAACAAGTGAGGGCAGTCCAGATTTCGGGTTGAGAAGCTGAGACACTCCTGCAACAACTCCTGTGCATCTGCCATAGGCAGGGTAGAGATGATGCTGAGGAATGTCTCTTCCAGTTCCAAGTACAATGATCTGTGATTTCCACTTCTGTCATCTTTGTTGTTCTCCTTGCAAACAACCAGAACTGGTAGCCAATCTTTGACAAGCTTCTTTCGAACCTGAAAATAAATTTTCAACATCAGGTCTAGGTTATTTGAGCTTTCCAGAAAACCAAGAAAGCACTTGTCTGATTCAGTGGGCACCTAAGAAACAAGGATTCGAGCAAGACTTGTGAAATTATGTTGCCCACCAAGTAGCATTGTCAAAAAGAATTTAAAAACATTGCAGGATAAGAAAAATTATGAAGGGAGACATAACTACAGGAAATAAACACACCCACCCAAAACCATAAAGAGTATAATGTATTTCCGCCCCAATGGAAAAGAATAAAATATGCAAAACCATAATTTAAGTGTATTATCTTTTGTTTTCATTTGGAATATGGATGAATATGACAAAGGAATAGAGAAAAGATCTTAAATTTCAAGACATTTTTGAAGTACTTGAAAACCAAAAAACAGACAAACCTTATATTCCCTTCAAATTCAATTCCGAAGTTATAAAACAAGAGACAGAAATATAAGCCTATAAATACATTTGAATATACCCAATTACAAGTAAATCATGCTGTCTCTGTCAATAACCAATGATTCACCAATTCAGGTGTTCAATCACCAACAATGTTCAGCACAATATACCATTTTGCTAATCCTTTAAGAATACCAGCATGTAACATGGTCCAACTACACCATCAATTCCAAAAATGTAGCGAAATACATGAACCGAACAGTTTCCATCTTGAGCAAACCACATTAAAACTCACAGCAAAGACACATAAAAAATTACAGTTCGGAATCCCTCTAATCGAGAAATGCTCATTCACTAGAAGAACACTACTAAGCACTCAATATAAGATAGCGTTCAGCAACTCTAACAAGTGACATTTCGAATCACATACCTGAGCAGCAACCAGGACGGAACCATCAGCAACGGCACCCAACAGCTTCACCGTGCACCTGAGCAAAAACCCCGGTAGTCCCGGGACAATATTTTTCCACATATCATCCCGAAACGCCCTCTGCAAATCCGCAGTGAATGCCTGCTGCTCGCTCCACTCCCTCACCGCGGACTCCGCCACTCGGAGCTCCATCATCCTCTCAATAATCCACACCAGGTGCCTCACATTGGTCCCAGCGGTGTGCAGATTAAGCCTCTGAATCGCCTCCGTCTCCAAATGATTGCCGCGAACCCCGGGGCTGGTGTACTCCTCCAGTGCGTCCTTGAAGTCCTTGAACGTGCTCTTGAACACCCGGTCGAGAACCCGCTGGGCCAGCTCTCTGGAGCTGAACTCCTTGAGGAGCTTGGCGACGAAGGGCTTGACGGAATTCATGGCCGGATTGTGAGCCATGGCGTTCTGGATGAGGCCGTAGAGCATGTCCTCGCTTGAATTGGGGGCTCCGGAAACCCTAGCGATCAGATCCTTGGCTTCGTCGTCGCTGAGAAATGGGATTAGGGTTAGGACTCGGGCTTCCTCGTCGAGAGTCCAGGGGACGGCCTCGAGGAAGCGGAGGCAGGAGCGGACGCAGTCGTCGAAGATGAGCTCGGAGGCCACCGGGAGGAGGTCGAGGGCGGTCGAGACGGTGGTGATCGCGGCGGCGAGGTCGGGGGCGTAGAGGAGACGGAGGAGGGAGATGCGGGCTTCCATGGCGTTTGGGGTCGGAGGGACTTTTAGGGTCAGGTTGCGGACGGCGGGGGTGGGGTTGGATTGTTGTTGCCATCGGCCGGATAAGAGGGCGTCGAAGTACTTGCAGCGGCGGAGGGCGTGAGCGTGGAGGTGTAATACGACGTCGGTGTTGGCGGGAGGGGGTGGCGCGGCGGAGGGGTCGAGTGGGGAGGGGTCGACGAAGAGGCGGAGGAAGACGTCGGCGGAGGCAGTGTCGTTGAAGGAGTTGGGAATTGAGGGGACGGTTGATTTGGGGGCGGAGTTAGGGTTAGGGTTCAGGTCGGGGTTGGGCTGGCCGGGTTTTTCGGTGTCGGAATCGATGATGATGGCGGCGCAGGGGCGGCTGGAGCTGCTCGCGGTGGCGGAGTAGTTGTAGCGGTGGCGCTTTCTGGAAGCCCCGGCGGCGCCGGCGGCAGCGGTGGCTGCGGACATTTCTCTGGGGAGGGGGTAATTCCAGAATTGGGGACGAGGGTCTTCGTGATTTCTCATTTTGATTTTGGGGAGTTGAAGTAAATGAAAATTTACAGCGGTGGATTTGTCAGTTTGACGAGTATTGTAGGTAAAAATTGAAAATTGGATAAGACTGCCAAGTGTCAAGTAATTTTGGAGTAACTTGCAGTTGCAGCGAGCCCACGTAACGAAAGTTTGGTCTCAAGTTTTAGATTAGCCCAAATTAAGTTGGTAGCTACTCTGTTTAGCAAAGGCATGGTGGTACACTTTCTTTCTAGGGGAATTGGCTAAAATAGGCTGATAGCCAAATCCATTTGCCCAAATGTTGGGTCAACCAATTTTGTGCTAAAATTATGCAAAAGTTTTGCCTAATTTCAAGGGAGAAGCCCTTCACAATTCTCTTTTTCCGTCTGACAAACCTCTTTCCGTTCTACCTTTTCCGGTCACCGATTGATGACAACCCCAACTACAAAAGGTTCCTTCTCAAACTCAAGAATATATCCCCAAAGTTTAGGAGTCAGAAACGGCGTGAAACGCCGCCGGTGAAACCAAACGCAAAACTGGGCCGCTGGAGTTCTCGCTGCCGTCGCTAATTTTCCGGCCGCTTTCTCCGTTCGGAACCACCTAGCTTCCCAACATCCTTGAGTACACTCCCACCAAGTTTCAACTCCAAATCCCAAGCAGTTTGCGGCCGGCGAACGAAAACGTTTTGATATGTTTTTTGCCAAAAACCGTCCGATAAACCTCCCTCCGTTCTACCTTTTCCGGTCACCAATTGACGACGACCCCAACTACAAAAAGTTCCCTCTCGACCTCAAGAATATATCCCCAAAGTTTCAATCCCAAATTCCCATCGGTTTGCCACCGGCGAACGAAAACGTCTTCAGTGGAGTTTGGAGAAGAAGCAGATGGGACAATGTGAATACTATTACAAGACTATAAGAGACTATGGGGGACTATGAGAAACTATGGCCGCACCATGGGCGCACTATGAGAGACTATGAACACGTTGATGAATTATAACTAATCTGTACTCGAAAGACTATGAGGGACTATGAGGAACTATGGCCGCACCATGGGGGCACTATGAGGGGCGATGAACATGTTGATGAATTACAACGATTATGTACTAGAAAGACTATGAGGGACTATGGCCGCACTATATACCCAGGGATTGAACTGCAAAGGAGTACGACTACACTATGATGAACTACGATCGCATTATGGTGGACTACGATAACACTACGGTAGACTACGAACACACTATGATGGACTACGACCATACTTTGAGTGCTCAGGGATTCACTTGCAAAATTACTGTAGCATTTTGCCTAGTGAAGCACTAACCGCTGCCCGCTGCCTATTTTAGCAAACAAGTTTCCCCATGGGCCTATTTTAGCCAATTCCCCAAGATATTATTGAATCTCATTCTATCATTTATGAAAAAGTATGTTAGCCAAATGAGAAGAGGGGATTTGAAAGCTTCAAATTTAGAACCTCCTGTAACGTAGATCTTCATCATGCTGGATTGCTATGTGATGAGCAAACAATGTATATGAAGCTGAAAAATGTACCTATTCTAACATTGATCAACTGTTGTCAACAATGCTACGAGTGCTTTGATTTTCTCGTCTAGTGGCACCCAGTTCCTACTTCACTGAATGAGAGGCAATGAGTTCAACTTTTATGAACTATAATTGTTGAATAAAAGAAGAGTTGTAGCTAGCATTTGAATCTGCTCTCTTCTGCAGACTTTAGACCTCAGTAAGAAGAACCAATCCCGGTTAGGTCACCTGAATATGCTGCACCTAAGTGTTATCAAACGCTCTAGACAGATTTATCTCGCTTTTGAGGAGTCTTTCAAGGTTGAGAACACTGGAAGTTTTCTACCGCGAATTGGGAAATGTTTCGAAGATCTGAGAATATTAAGGTTGAAGTCAAATTTAAGTTCACTACATGATCTGGGACCTTACAGGCCGGGAAATCACTTCAACGGGACCGTATCTGTTCTGTTTTGTTCTAAGCTTATTAGTGTCCTTTTGCTTATACTTTCATGTATTGTGAGGTGATGCCTTGGACGTAATGAGGTTCATGTAGTTTTCACAAAGTTCCATTTTCATTTCAGTTGCTTAGAATGTTGTGCATATTTTGCTGGGAGAAACCTTGGTGCTCACGGTTGAGCACCCAACCATGCTCAATTCATTTTGTTCTTTTTATCTTACAATTATATACCATGATTTGAGCCATTCATTCATTTAGTTATGTAGTAGATACTTTTTTTTTGAAAAAATCAATCTAATTTAAGAACATTTTTTTTTTTATTATTTTATTTTTTCTTTTGTTTTTTTTTTTCTTCTTTTTTTTTTTTTTTTTTTTTTTTTTTTTTTAAGAAGGAAATTTCTTGTGGCCGGTCTTCTTGATCTCATTGGTTGTTTTTTTTGTGCTCTCTTCTACAGTTAGAGTAGATTAGTCTTTTATGAGAGGACTAGTTTGTTGGAACTCCGTTAGGTTATGGATGCTACTATTCCTGCAAACAATCACACAAGTTAATAATTAGAAAATAATTCATTATAAGTAACATAACAAGGCTGAAATACTTATCTTTGGGGACGAATAAATCGATCTTCACATGTCCTTGAACAGAACAAGATTTTGGTTGAGGCGTGTCAAAGACACTGTCCTTAAGAGTAGATTTCGCCCCTACGGAGACAATGTCTCGGTGTAGCTAGGTTTGTATGGTGCCCTACCCTCTAGGATAGAACAACTTGATCCTCGTAAGCGTACACTGTCAATACTTGGATCATGAACAACTTGATTTATTTCTTTGGTACATATAGGTTGAAAAAATACTCAAAAGAGTTTCGAAGGGCAGAAAATGCTTTAAACTCGAGAGGCTAAAAGCTAGGAAACCTTTGATAGCAAAACCAAAAAATAAAAGATGGTGAGGTGTGTTTTTATTTTCTCTCTCACCCAGGACAAGAATTCAGTCCACATATAGGAAAACATTGGCCTCAAAATAACATTACTCCTTAAGTAGAGTAATTGCTAGACATTAATAACATTCATTGGAATCATTAACCTGACCATGAAAACAATTCCAATGTGGGAAAGCACTAAAGTTTCCAACAGGAAAAGGTAATGAATGATGATGAAATATCCAAGTAAATGCTTCTTCAAAACACATTAATTATGTTGGCTTAATATTCCATGGTTGAAAAGATTCTAATAGGAAATCAACTAATAGCCCATGCACTAAAGTATAGTACTTGTATTTTGAAATACCCACAAAATTCCAACAATCCCCCACATATTTCAAAATACAAAGGAAAGTCAAAAGATAGGAAGAAGTACCAAAGGAAAATGAAAATTCAACGCATCTGAACTGGTGTCTTTTGGACTATGAACCAGTGCATAAGATGAGCTGTCGTAATTCACAGAAATTTGGTGAAAATTAAATTTTCTATGAACCAATATTTCTAATGTGAAATAGAGGACTGCCCGCCCACATTGAATTCTTGAAATCAAGTTCGTTCGCGGATTGGCACGAATAGGCCATTTGCCCACCTGGATATTCATGAGTGCTCTAGAGAGCCTGCTTAAGCTCTCATAGGAAGCGGCCCCACTTCCACACTCATATAGGTGAATCCATCAAGTGTGCACTGCAATCAAGCACACCACCCAATACGGGCTATGGTATTCATTAAGAACGTATGTTCAACCTCAACATTGCAGTCTTGCACTATTTGCACCATAAGGATAGACTCTCAAACATAGTATTTGATAGTGCACACCCGATCAACAAGTGACTTGTTCTTACCCATATGAACCTACTTCCTGGGATCTCCACTCACGTAGGTTGGGTTACCATCACTCTTGATCGATGTTGTAGGCAATAGTCTTATCCCCCTCGATGCATTGCCACGAGTTTTGACATAGTGGTCTCGTTAGAGTATTTGGCCAAAATTAAATCTAAAATATCTCCAACAATAGGATATAACCCCAATCTCAGAAGCTTCTTCACAATATGCGTATACGCTTGTCTTTCTCATTTGAACTATTGTTCATAGCTCGGGCTCTCACAACCAGTTGGCTCTCAGGATATGTATACACACAAAGACAGAATTAATCTCTTCTGTAAAGGGATATAGCCAAGAGGTTTAAGCCACAAAGCAAACTCACTATGTACTTTCATCATGTATTCCTAGAACATTGCACAACCACAAAACAATTAGTGAACTTCATCTCAATATAGGAGGATGTCTCATATGCATCGGTATATTTGAAAGTATAACGATAAAGTTCACTATATCATATAGTAGCTCATAAACCAAAATACATCTCAACATTTGGTAATAAGAGACGGTTCCTCAATCGAAAAATGTTAGGTAACTTGTTACAAAACTAAGATATGACAGCAGAGACACTTACTCCCTAATTCATAAGTTCCATTGGCTGATTGGCTTGTAGCAGAGCTTTTGAAATAGGCAAGGCATGACATGTCATGGTGTTCTCTCAATTATCAAAATGAAGCTGCTCATGAAACACTAAAGTTTCAACACCAAGTCATTAGTCAAAAGGTTTAATCATGACAGAAAATGAATGGCAAATGATTTCCAGGCCATCTAGAATTGAAACTCAAAGCATATATAGTGCGCACAGAAACAAGATATCTCCAACAAAAGCTAGGAACCTTCTTAGTCAAAGTCAATATTAGTGTCAAAGTGATATCAGAATAAAATCACTTCAAATAACAAACTCATAAATGGATTGTCAAGCCAGAATTGCCATGTCTGCAACATATAGCAAATACATGGAAATTAGACAGGTCATGCAGTTAGACAAGGAAAACATCTGGACTTTTGCACAACCCCCACAATCAGGTGTAAGATAATAACAACATAGTGACATCAACAAAATAGGAGTTCTGAGCCCTTTCGAACCAAGAGAGCCCCACAGCGAAGTTGAATTAGAGTACACACTGTAATTGAATGGCATGAACAACTAGATGAATGGGACAACTCTTGCATATCGAATGACAATTTCAAGATGATGAAACTCTCTATGAAAAGGAACAATAAATATCACATACAAACAATAAGAGTGCCACTGTGCCAGGGAAATTAGTGCTAATTTAGACCAACTGAAGTCTCAGCATCTACCAAGAATAAAACACATCAAATAGTATGTAGAAGATGCTTGTAAATGAGTTCATATACCTATGCCATGATCCTCTCCGGAGGATTGAAAGGTTTAACTCCTTGCCCAACATTGGTACCTTAAGTTCCAGATTTGAGTACACATGTGTCTTCTCTATTCAGTGAATAGAGCCTTCCCCGGAGGATACTACAAGGATTGACTTAAGTGTACCACGATTGAACACCTGTACTTACTCTGAACACCATCGCCAACTTTTGAAATTGTATAAGCTTAGATAAGAATTTTGAAAAATAGCTTATAAAGGCCATGCTAATAAACTAGCTAAAGGAGTTCGTGGCATTGTAAAATAGGGAACCCCTACAAGTCAAGGGAAAACTCAAAGCAATTCAAAGTATTCACAAGAGAGAAAGATAGAGTTCTGCAAGACTTGTTACAACCATAATTGTGACTAAACCAAAATATAGCTGATGAATATCATAGAACGAACATCTCCAAATGACAAGCCATATTGATTGTATATCAAAGGGGCAGAGGAAATTGAAATGGTCAAAAGCCTACTTCATTTCAACAACCAGTAAAAATTATACTGATCACCCGATGAATAAAAGTTTCAGGTTTCCTATAATATGAATTCCTTAAGATCCAAAATATGTAGATCAAAGTGATCATCTTAATAATTGTAATTGAATCAGCCCGAGTTTGAGGTTCTTATTATAATATGCGTGATGTACCATAAAGTTTAACTTACAGAAATGTCTCAAAGCAAATGGAACACTTACCTTATAGGCCTATATTCATACCCATATACATCTCTGCTTTGGTCATGTACTCCTTGATCAAGTACAACTAAAGGTAGATCAGCGTCTCCCGGAGGATCTAAAGGTTGAAACCTTACTTCGAATTTATGTTTGACAGCGTTGCTTCAATATCGACCTATCTGATGGAGCCTTCCCCGGGAGGCAACACATTGTCTTCTCGATTTTATCCATATTCGATCGGCCATAATGTAGCTTATTGCTTCAAAACAAGATTGGGAGCTCTGAGACGTAATGCATATATATATCATAAATAATATTCGCCCACGCCTCTCACTCACTACGTCAAAAAAGGCTATAGACGACTGAGAAAATCTGTCGTCCGATTGTGAAAAAAAACTGTCGTTGCTCTCCCTGTCGACACTTTTTTTTTTCTGTCGTCTGAATTTTAATTAGACGATATATTTTTAACTAAAAGTGTCGTGAAAAAGATGCCTGGAGAGCCAAAAAAGGCCATATTACGTCGTCTGTTATAATATTTGACGACAGTTTTAATATTAATACTGTTTTGCTTTGGTAAGTTACACGACAGTTTTAATGGAATACTGTTGTTAAACGATAGAGTTAACGATAGTTTATTGCTTAATTCTGTCGTTTTTTTTTGTGACTTTGTTGACGTGAGAGTTGACTTTTTACATTGACTTTGTGTATTTCAGTGACTTTCGTATTTGTACAAATTTGTAATTTGTATTCATACGTATTTGTATTTGTTGACTGTTGACCATTAATAAAATATTGGCCAAAAATTAAAAAATACCCAAAATTTCAAAGCAAATTTCTCTAATAAATCCATTACTTAAACAAGATGTATTTGATACACATCTTAACATGTTCATGCCATCTCATCCATAAACAAAAAATTGTCTAGACAAGCAAAATATAAGTTCATGCCAATTACTAATATGGCAAACCTACAAACTAAGGATCCCAGAACTTCTATTCTTCCTACAAACTGAGAAAGCTAAAGAAACACAACCTGCCCAGCAATTAGTCTTCTTCAACCTCAGTGTGGGCAATCACCCATGTAGCCCACTCTGCCCGTACTTCATCAATATGTGCTTGAGTATACTTGAGGTTCCCTCTCCTTGCCCACTGAAAACAAAAATGCAATTATCAATACATAACAAGTACGTTGGTTGCTGCAAGAAAGGTACAAAGCTGCACCTATTTTTGCAGAAATGGAAAACCATACATGCAATGAACCCCAAAACAACCTTAAAGCATTTCTGCATAAGATCCCTAGAGACAGAAATATAAGTGGAGAGAGACAGAAATATGACGGTGACTGAAAACCAGCAGATATAATCACGTCACTTGAAACTACTACAAACCAGAAGAGTTATATTTTAAACATATATATGAATTTCCTCATATCTTACACAATGTATGAGTAATTCAAATAATTTAATCACTCACTCAATTACAAGGAAACTTTACTGTTAAAAGGTCAAAGGTGGTAATAACATTTGATTTCCAAAGTCTCTTCTGCAACTAAACAAATGGAGAACAATGCATTGTAAGTTGAAATGAACCAGTGCAGAGTATAAAAACCAGTCCAAGTTAAAAAAGGAGACAGTCTTTCTTCTCCTATTTAGATGGACCATCAAATTCCTCTCTTTTCATGACTTAATTAAAAGAATTTCAAAGTAGTGAAACTTACTCAGACAAGAAGGTGCCTAGAATCGAACTGAGCCTTTTACCAAAGCCCGGCACAGGACCAGTTTGAACAAATTTTTCTAGTGCCAACCAGCCCTGCATCATTTTCCAATACGATGACCATTAAAACCTTCTCAGTCAATATGAAAAGTAAAAGAATCTCAAGAAAGGAGATAATAAGCATTTCAAATCTGGAGATAAATGACTACATACCTCATTGTTAATCAACTGATTGAACTTCTGGTTGGCAATCTCTTCACAACGAACAGTAGCAACCATAACCTAATTATATGATTTCAGAAAGTATTACATGCATATGACAAGTGAAGACAACAACTTATTTTGTAATGAGAAAATAACCTTAAAGATATGCCATATACTTCCCTCCCGGTAAGTTCTACAAAAACTCGTCCTCAAAAACTCGCTAACATAACAATACTCATTGGTCACAGCCATAGGAACAATTCTTTTTTTCTTTTTCTTTTCTATTCTTTCTGATAGTGATAAACATTTTTTGTTCTAAATCAGTAATCAGTAGTTCTTAGGACATGAACAAGATTGTGCTATTAAAAAACCCTGAACACTTGGATCATTTCCAGCAGCATTTACTTAGAGCACAGGAGTATCAATTTCAAAATCTTTGTATAAAAGTTCATAAACACTTCAAAAAAAAAAAACTAACAAGCTTTTCATCTTACAGTTTCAAGACATTCAAGTCGAAAAGAAGCATCACGAGACAGGACATATGCTTTATCAGGTACTGCACTCAGAGCATTGGATATGAAAGTGATGACAAGAGAAAAGAGAAGACGTACTAAATGCAATCTGCACAACATCACCTCAAATTAGACTAGTATCAGCTGGCAGTAATTTCAAGCCCCGCATTCCTAGGGAGCAAAACGAAATTACTCAAAATGAAGAGGACATGCCTGATGTTTCATGGTGTTGGTAGTCTCACAGAGTTCAGCAGCGGTCTTTTTAACATGAAAAGTATATCCTTTGCATCCTTTTCATCTGCAATTACACATATTAATAAGAATTATCTTAAGAGATACAAGTTAAACACATCACACTTAGTTGATCAACCCATAACCACAACGTGCCTCTCCCTAGTAACCACAACGTGCCACTCCACAAGAGCCGCTCTAGAATCTAGAACATAGTGCTCAGTTTGAAATGAGGTAACATACCAGAGATTCCCATCTCCTTTTTGCAGTAGCCACATCCTTCATTTCCTTCAGCTCGTAATCCTCATTTTCAGCTTGCATTCGAGTAGCACTTCTACGCTGAATCAAAACACCAACAAGAACAAACCATCTCACAAAATCATCAAAAACAACAGAAATGAAGCAAACCCACAATTCAAAACATTAAAAAGGTGCAAATTGGAGAGGAGATTGCTGTGAACTGCTTTCACATGGTATCTTGGTGATCGTTTTTTCTGGAAATTTTAGCACGAAATGTTGTAGGCATTCAGAGAAGGAAAAGCCCAGAGCTTCACTTTACGAGATTGAACTGATGAGAAGATTTTCTGATTTGGGTTATCTTCACGTGACGTCTCAGATCTACTTTATACTATTCTACTACACTTACAAGCATCTCTAATCAAATCTTGCCCCCCATCATCTCCAAATGCAACCCCTGCAAACACTTAAAATCAACCACTTAAAAAACAGTGGTCGTGACAGCTACAAACTTACACATCTCGAACTAATTTGAGAGTACTTTGTACATACTTGTAGGAGGATCACATACCTAGATAGAAAAGCAGACCTCATATATATTCTGTAGCAAACAAATAACATGAAATTCACAACAACTTGAAATAAACATTAACACTTTTTCCAATCTCTTGAAGCAATTCCCATTTGATTTAACAACTGATGAGCACCTATGCAACCTAATCGAAAGCTAATTTCAGTCAAACTTCACTTACAAACACAATTTGGGAATATACCACCCAAAAACCATTACTGTTTTACAACAAACAAACTATGTAGCAAAAAATTCCAGTTACATATTCTAATGCTTCTGTATTAACTTCCTATGCAAAGCAACACTACATGAACAATGAAGGGAACATTAAACCTAATAATTAAAACCCAATTAAAAGCAGGTTTATTCAACTAGATATGCAAAAACTGATTATAAAAAAGACCAAAATTCTCCAGCAATGCTACCAATATATGAATTACAAACAAGTACAACACAAAGACAGTAAAGTGGTAAGAAGTTACCGAAGACCCAGCTTGACTTTGGCAATCCCACAAGCTTTTGTAAATGCCGATGATAATCCCCCTTCCGAACAACATAAAAAATCCGAACATAGAGTGCCCAACCAAAAAAATTCAAAATCCTCGTATCAAAACCAGAGAAAATTGAAATTAAACCGAAACTCAAATTGAACTTATAGACTCTATAGACTTCTAGAAGAAATTCGATAAGTAAACACTCCGAACGATAAGGCCCATAACAGAAAACCCTAGAATCGAAACCCAGAAAAGAACACCCAAAATAATCCCAAATTCAAACCCCAAATCCAAACCCTAGAATCGAAACCCAGAAAAGAACACCCAAAATAATCCCAAATTCAAACCCCAAATCCAAACCCTAGAATCGAAACCCATAATAGATCCCCAATTGAAGTCCTCATTCTTTGAATCCTGGAAGAGTAAACCTCCAAATCGAAACCCATACCAAAAACAACTCGAATCCAAACTTACCCCTTCAAATTAGGTCTTTCTCCACCTCCAAACCAGCAATGACAAACAGGGATTTCAAAACTAAGCAAAGATATGAATGAATCAGGGTTGGGTAGTGAGAGTTTTGAAGATAAATGATTGAGGTTCGGGATTTTCGAAGGATATTGAGGGTTGAAATTTTTCTCTGGATTGGAGTTGGTCGTTCGTGTTTTTAACTAAGTGTTGAAGTCTCGAATGGAAAAGTGGGAAAAGCGAGAGAGTTAGTGTACAGTCAACCAAAATAAAACGAGGGAAATTTGCCGCTTTTTTTTTCAAGTGTAACAGACGACACATTTAGTGTCAAAACTATCGTTAAATGCGACAGACAAATTTCAAGTGTTGGATAATAACCTATACGATGACACAATTTTAAATTCTGTCGTTAAATAAAATACGACGACAGTAAACCAGAAAGTGTTGTCTATTCAATGTCGTCTATTGCCTATTTTGACGTAGTGACTGCCACACTCCTTAAACAATTAGCCTTTCTTGAAACACAGAATGACAAAGTATGTATAGGAAGACAATTCTTATAAGATCGAGAAATAATGATTAGGAAGCATTTATCCATGCCAAACACATTTGGTATTGATGCGGACCACGGTGTAGCTCTAATGGTAATAGTGAAATGAAACAATTGCCTTACGACAACTTGGCTGCAGGAACACGTCTCCTTTTCTTCTCATGATTCAAAGAGACTAACTATTGTCTCGAAGGAAAGTGGTAATAGTCGTGAACATCCATAACTCTACTATTAAGATTGTTGGAACTCCGTTAGGTTATGGATGCTACTATTCCTGCAAACAATCACACAAGTTAATAATTAGAAAATAATTCATTATAAGTAACATAACAAGGCTGAAATACTTATCTTTGGGGACGGATAAATCGATCTTCACGTGTCCTTGAACAGAACAAGATTTTGGTTGAGGCGTGTCAAAGACACTGTCCTTAAGAGTAGATTTCGCCCTACGGAGACAATGTCTCGGTGTAGCTAGGTTTGTATGGCACCCTACCCTCCAGGATACAACAAGGTGATCCTCGTAAGCGTACACTGGCAATACTTGGATCATGAACAACTTGATTTATTTCTTTGGTACCTATAGGTTGAAAAAATACTCTCAAGAGATTTGAAGGGCAGAAAATGCTTTAAACTCGAGTGGCTAAAAGCCAGGAAACCTTTGATAGCAAAACCAAAAAATAAAAGATGGTGAGGTGTGTTTTTAATCTCTCTCACCCACGACAAGAATTCAGTCCACATATAGGAAAACGTTGGCCTCAAAATAACATTACTCATTAAGTAGAGTAATTGCTAGACATTAATAACATTCATTGGGATCATTAACCTGACCATGAAAACAATTCCAATGTGGGAAAGCACTAAAGTTGCCAACTGACACACCCCGCGCCAAAAAGTGGGGCCTGGGAGTGCGGCCATCACCGACACGTGGTGACGAAGCTTTAAACAACTAAAAACGACAAAAATGAAATAAAATGAATACAATAATAATATCAGAGCATCTATACAGTGGAAGGAACAAGTTCACACAAGTTTGACAACCAACAGAAGACAAAGAGACTCCCACTCTTTGTGACACAGAACAGAGCTATCCTGACTCTTGCCGCTCGTCTCAGTGGTGCTCAACAGTATCAGGTCCTGAGGGGGCGTAAAAACAAGGGTGAGTGGACAGGTAAAATAAATGTCGGTGTAAAACATTTATAAAACATAATAATAATAATAACACGTACATAATCACAACCCAACCAACATAACTCACTGGGACTCCAACCAGGGGCGGAGACAGGATTTTGGGAGGAGGGGAGCGGAATTGGTTGCTCAAGCATTCCAAAAAAAATTAAAAGATCTAAATACCGTAATATTTAAATAGCACAAATGTCATTAATACAAATGTCATCAATAACATTAAATGCTTGAAATAAAATTACAAAAGCTTACGGTTTCTCATATCATGAAAACGTAGCATAATAAGTTCATTACTGATAGAAGCAAACACATCTCTTTCAATATAAACCACCAAGCTATCATTCAACCATTGATTTCCCATTTTGTTGCGCAAGGGTGTTTTCACAATATTCATAGCAGAAAATGCTCTTTCCACCGAAGCAGTTGCAACTGGTAAAACCAAAGCAAGTGTAGGGGTGGGCAAAAATACCGAACCGTAATGGTACTGTACCGTCCCGGCATGGTACAGGACCGAAAATGGGGTACGACAACGATTCCTTCAAAATTCATCCCGAACTGAAACCGTACCGAAGTGAAACAGGACGGGACCGGTTCTGATTTTTGAGAACCGAAGATCCCGTACCGGACCGTTTACATATGCCTGCTCTTTCACTCTGCAACTTCGTCGACTTCCATGGACGGTGGTGCTCGCGCGGAGAAGAAGAGAGATCTGTTTTTTTTTAATGGGCTAATTTTTTTAAAACAAATGGGCTCATTATGTTTAAGCAAATGGACCGAAATAGAATTGGTATGGGCGAATGGGCTGATTGTTTAAACAAATGGGCTGCTTTTTTTTAAATTTTTATTAGACAAAAGCAGCCTTGTTGCTCGCCCCACAACCATACAACCACAACGCCTCGTGCAGATCGTCGCTTTCTCAGAGAAACCTTTGTTGTTCGTCTTCTTCTTCACGTCGTCGAAGCCGACTTCAAAAATCCAAGATCAAAACTCGGCACTTTCTTTCTTTTCTAAGCCATATTCTCTGAAACTCATCGCCATCGCCAAGATTACCCAAGCCATACTCGCCGCTCGCCGCTCTTCAAATTCCGGCGGACATGGGGAGCGGAACCAGCACAGATCCTCTCCCAGTCCACTAATTTCCGGCGGACATGGGGAGCGGTTGCTGACCACCGCGCTGTGGTGGCTCCGCCCCTGACTCCAACCCAATGAGCCACGCCCAACTAGTATAATATCCACAACTAACAATCACCATACTCAGCAAAACCATCCTAATAAATATATACGTAACTAGCATGCTCCAAAACAAACCATAACAACCAACCAGCGTAAAACCCATAATTACAACAATACACATATATGTCATATGAAACAGCCACACAGGCAATTATGCACTTTACACAATGATATAAATCTATGGCCGTGATCTATGAGGGAAGTGGGCCTCGAACCCCCATCTGTAACATAGCAAAAGGGCCTCGAACCCCTGCCAAGATGTAAGGCTAATGGGCCTCGAACCCACGCCAGACATACAGTGCAAATATCTCATGGGCCCCGAACCCATGCCTGTGCATAGGGCGAGTGGCCTCGAACCACAAGGCAGTAAATAATACAAGTGGCCTCGAACCACCTGCCAACCCTAATATGCATAAGTTCTAATGGTGTGCCATGAAAGTACTGAAAGATATAAACATTAGGCACAACCAACCACATAACTAGTATATGCATAAATAGGAATAACATGCTCAACAATACTTTAAAACCAAAACCCATCCACTCACAGTGACACCGGGTGATCGTCGTTGTCTTCCTTTGTCTGAGCAGTTCGGTTACACTGCTCCCGAGGAACCTGCTCACCTAACAGTCCCAAAGAATATCGATTAACACATGGAACTATAAGAATAATTGTAAAGCCCTAATTCTACATGATTTGCTCAATCGGGGTATAACCATATCTCGGATGGCAAAACAGAGTTCGCCATTGGATCTGGAGCGCCGTTTCCACTCGGAAAAGTGATTGGTCAACACTGGTCAACGGCCAGTCAACGCCGGTCAACGACTACTGACTTCAGCACTCCGGTGATGATGTGGCAACCACATGGCGGTGACGTGGCATCCTCGTGGAACACACGAGGCGCTGACGTCATGGCCGCCACACCGGCCGGAATCTGGGGATTTTCCGGTCGATTCTTCAAAACCTCTATCATTCTCATTTCTCAACCAAATCGAACGATCTTTATATGGAAATTCATCTACTCAATCCCAGGAATCCAAATATCAAGGTTTGGGAACTCACCTCGGCCGGAATTGGCCGGAAATCGCGTAGGAAGGTCACGGATTCCGTCGACGTCGTTGGGGCTTCTCCGCCGAGTTTTCTGGGCCAATCTTAGGTGGTTCGGGTTCGTCTCGCCGTGCTGGCGCCGATGGTGGTGGTCGGTGACTCGATCCGTCACTAGCGAAGGTGAATCGAAGGTGGAAGGCGTCGGCGGTTTTGGGCGTGCTCGGGTTTCCCTTTCGGGAAACTTGGGCTGGTTCGGGTTTTTAAACCTAGACCGGCTTTCTAGAAAGGTCTCAAACCTTCCAGCCAATCCGCACACACCACGTGGCACTCCCACTACACCACAACTCCATTTTTCGTCCGTAATTCCTTTGATACAACTCGGAATTCGATTCCGTCTTCGCGGACGAGTTTGTATCGTCGAGCTCTTTGCATAGAGTCCAATATCGAATATGAAATTTTGTATTGTTCAAAAGTCAACTGGTTGACCAAGTAGGGGCATTTTGGTCATTTCACTATTTTCGGGAAGTTTTTCGGAATGGGTCGTATCACCAACGAAAAAAGGTAATGAATGATGATGAAATATCCAAGTAAATGCTTCTTCAAAACACATTAATCATGTTGGCTTAATATTCTATGGTTGAAAAGATTCTAATAGCTAGGAAATCAACTGATAGCCCATGCACTAAAGTATAGTACTTGTATTTTGAAATAGCCACAAAATTCTAACATAGTTGACCTAATTGATCTCCTATATAAAGTGCATAAGGTATCTATATAGAAGCTTTTTGATAACTCACACACTTCGCCCCATAGAGAAGTAATCACCGAGCTTGTTGTGTAGAAGAAGTTGCTCCTTGTCGATCGCCATAAATTCCAGCAAAGTTTCTTACTTGTGTTTGTAGTTCAAGTTCATGTTATGCTCCTTAGAATAATTGTATTTATGTGCCTATAAGCTTGTAGAAAAGTTTACAAAATAACCCAAAGAGGGAACATGAACCTTGTATTAAAGTTCACCATTGATGAGCATGAACCAATAGAAGCATTTCTCTCATGATCCCTTTAAAGAAGTAACTGTACTACCCCAACACAACACATTCACGAATTTTTCAAATGATATTTAATGCTTGAGGTCCTCACGATCCCTCCGTACCGGCAACACCACAACACAAAATTACCTCTATTTGCTACAATATTACAACAAGCCCTGGCTCATCACATTAAAATGGTCTAACACCCTTATAGGATTTGCACAATATCTTGCATGACTAAGGACAGCTATGGGAAGTTTGTATCGATTGATCAAATGATCGATGTACTGATCAGCCGACACATGCATCTTGAAATCATCACTTCATATACATCTCGCGTTGGAGAATTCCTATGCTACTGTTTAATTTCTTACCTTTATGTTAACCAACTATAGTACTCTTTACCTTCACTTCTGGATTTTACTACTCTCCCCAATATCAAGTCACATTTCTGATAATGGCAAGAACTCTTTCTCTCTCTAAACTCTGCCTTCTCTCTCTAAGAAAGCACCCCAAAAGCCAAATCTAAGCCGCCGACCTCTTGCTTTGGCTTGGGGTCGGCCGGCCACTTCACATTATCTCCCCTCCTCCTGCTTTCGGTCCCCGATGCACTGCCCTCTCTCCTCATGTGAGTCTTTTTGCCCTCTCCTCTATGAGAGCCAATCTTATCTTTCCTCTGTGAGACCCTCTCTCCCCAACATGGAAGCTTTGTCCTTGACCTATTGCGTTTGCTCATATCGGCATCGCCGTCGACCTTCTATTGGGATGTTGTTGTTGTTGTTGTTGTTTTTTTTTTTTTTTGCTTCTCTTTATGTACTTTGTTTTGGTTGGTGCTTGGTTGGGCTTGGTAAAGCGGCATCCCGACTTCGTTTGGTTCCTTCACCATAGCCTACACTCCATCTTTGGCGTGGCATCTTTGCATTTCTCGACCACCGTCAGTTTCGACATCAGTCATCTCGTTCCTTAATTTCGACCTGACTTATCCATTTCTACAGAGTTGTTCCGGTCCGATCAGGTTTTTGTAGGAACTTCACTGGGTTGGTCTTGGGCTTGTTTGGGTTTGGAATTGTTGATTGTCATGTGAATGTAGTTTTTTCTTGTAGGAGTATTGGATACTCTTTTTCCTCTTACATGATTTTTTTAACAAAACCCCGATTTAACTGTTTGTTCTCTGTACTCCTTGTTTAATTGGTTGCCAAACTTTATTAATATATATTTCCTTTGATAAAAAAAAAGTCACATTTATGATAGGCAAGGGTCCAAACCAAAGGCTACAACTAAGGTTTAAAATTTTTACCAAAATCTTGAAATTTGTGGACTTTTGGCATATCAAAATTTGAAAAGGGGTACGTTTCCATTTCCCCCGAAAATACCAAAATTTGGTCTTTTTTAGAAAACTTGAAATATTCAAAGTTGTCTCATGCTTTTCAGAATTGTGAATTACATATCTTACATATTAAATTGGTATATAATTAGGTGATTTATAATCCATAAAAAATAGAGACACTAATTTATAATAAAATTTAGTATATTTTTTAGAATTATGACAAGGATAAAAAAAAGATAAAAAAGCATGTGGCATGAATTGTTTATGTATTGACACAAACTGTTTTTGTGTAACACAAACTATTTTTGTGTTGGCACGAATTATTTGTGTGTGACACAAACTATTTATGTGCGACACAAACTATTTATGTGCGTGTGATTTTTAATAAAGAGGCCTTGTACGTGAGTTTTTTTTGGCTGTCAGAGTGATCCCCATTATTTTATCTTTATAGATGAATATTCAAAATGAGTACCATACTATAAAATTAGATGATTTATCCCTTTATTTTATCCTTAAAAATCATTGTATTTTTCTTTTTAATGCCGAAATTTTCCCTGAAACAAACTTACAACCTTGACTACAATTTAGGTGGCTAGTAACATTAGAAAGTAAAGTAACTTATAACCTCAAAAGAGAAATTTATCATTTGTCCAAAGAAGTACTACTCCAACGTATACATGTCACCTGATCTCACGAATTGTTTCAAATGGTATTTAATGCTTGAGGTCCTACTCACGCTCCCTCCAGACAGTCCACAACACAAAATCACCCCTATTGCTGCAATATTTATCACAAGCCCCTATGGTATATCACATACAATAAGTACAAACAAAAGCCTAATCAAGATAAATGATTACCTACGTAAAAATAAAAATAAAAAAGATAAATGATTACCAATGCAAATTCACTATTAAGCATCAAGGATAATGTATGAGTAAGTCAAACTCTGACTTTGCTCTTTGATCGATCAAGAGTATGTAATTAAATTAAGGGCAAATTACAATTTCGTACCCCGTGATTTGGGTCAGATTTCAAAATGATACATATATATTTTTTTTTTTTGCATTTTCGTACCTTATACTTTCATAAAGTTTCAAATGTGTTCCACCGTTACAAAAACCGTTAATGTGGCTGTTAAATGCTGACGTGGCGTAGGTGGGGTCTACCAAACTAACGGCATAGTATTATTCTCCCTAACCGAACGCAAACCGGCTTTGACAAAAAATATAAAAAAAAATAGAGTTTTCCCAAGAATCGCCGGAAAGCTCGCTGTCACCGTTGACTCACCGGCGACCACTAATCGGAGAAACCGACTCCAGAAACACGATCCTCTCGTCCTCACGATCTCAGAGCACCAAGAATCGGCCTCGGAGACGCACCAGAACGCCGGCAACAAGCTCGACGGAATCCGTTAGCTTTCCGGCTTGATTCCGGCCAGCACAGTGTGAGGCGAATCTCGAAAACCAAATTTTTGGATCCCTGGCGTTCCGTAGATAGATTTACATATAAAATTTGTTGAAATTGGTCGAGAATTGAGGGAGATTGAATTTTGGGGATTCCGGCCAACGGCAAAGTTCGAGCTCGCCGGGACCGAGCCGAGGTTCGTCCGGCTGCAGATGACAACTTTCCCGCCAAGGCGTCGTCGGAGATTGCGAGCTGCGACACGTCGTTGGGGAGCTCGCCTGCGATGAGGTTGTACGACAAACCAAGAACCTGGAGCTCCGTCGCGTTTAAAAGGGAAATCGGAAGTGACCCATTGATCGAGTTGTTGGCAAGATTGATGCTTTGGAGGTTTTCGATCATGCCGATGTTGGACGGGATCGAACCCAGAAGCTGCGAGTTCGGTAGGGCCAGTCCGATGGCTCTTGGGTGCATTTCCGACTATACTCCGCCGCAGATGATGCCGCTCCATGAGCGTCTTCATCATCGCCGTTGTCGGGGCCCAGAATCGTCGCGAGCTGGGCTTGCTGCAGTTGAGTCGACTCGGCTGCCATTGTTGCTGCTGCTGCTTGGGCTTTTGCTGCTTGCGGCGGATGGAGATGAACTCCGGCTGCCGGATTATGAAGAAGGAGGCTGCCATTGTTGTTGTTGCTTGCTGCTTGGGCTTTTTTATTTTTTATCAAAGCCTGTTTGCGTTCAGTTAGGGAGAATAATATTGTGCCGTTAGTTTGGTGGACCCCACCTATGCCACGTCAGCATTTAACAGCCACATTAACGGTTTTTGTAACGGTGGAACACATTTGAAACTTTTCGAAAGTATAGGGTACGAAAATGCAAAAAAAAAAGTATAGGTATCATTTTGAAATCTGACTCAAAACACATGGTACGAAATTGTAAATTGCCCTTCAATTAATGTTGAAGAAAAATAATTTTTCACATTGAGTTAACACCCTTTATGAGGATATTTGTACAATCTTGGGATGACTATTGAAGAACAATTTGTATCGGCTAACGAAAATAATGCATATCGTTGGAGAATTTCTACGTACTATTTATTTCATTGCTAACTATAGTGTTCTTTACTTTTAATCTTTCTTTGGTTCGGAAACTGGAATCAGTTCCTTGTGCAAAGTGAAAAAGCAAAAATCAAAACAAACAAAAAAAAAGGGTACAAAGGTAGAAAAACAGACCAGTTCAAAACCCAAATTGGACTCAAGAAAAACCTTTTTAATTTCACTTCTTGATTTTAGTCATATCCCCATGCATATTCAGTAGGCATGTTCTTGTCAAGTCACTGTTCTCATAGGCAAGGGTCCAAAGCCTACAACAAATAATTAGGTGGTGAGTTACACTAGAGAGCTACCGCCGACCTCAATCCTGTCAAGAAAAATGAACTCGTCTTCAACGGAAAATCAATTGATTTCTTATGGAAGATTATGGAAAATCAATTGATTTCTTATGGAAGATTATGGAACACGGAAAACGTTTACTGCTGATGACCTATAAGGTAGTTGAATATTGGAACTTTGGCATATTTATTTGGTTTCGAAGTAGAGAAACTGACAAGGAGATGTTACCTTCTCAAATAACATTTCTTATCGCTTTCGTATAATATAAAAATGTCAAATGAGAAAATATATACAATCTTGTGAACAAATCCGGCAAACAGAATCGAGGTTGTTGATTGTGTTGGCGTGTAACTTGGCAAGAAATGCCAACCATGTGTGGGTATCATGTGCATGTATATTGATCCAATCGAGTAATTGCGGCTGTGAATTAAAATTTGCCATTAACAATTTACCCTTGCGATATTTGTTTGTTATAGCTTGTTCGAGCTTGAAATGGGAAGAACAACTGAACTTAAATGCATAAATAAATCATAAGTCAAACTTAAGTGAAAATTGAGCTTGCTTACAATTTTTTAGAAAATACAAAGAAATAAGAGACAATGATCTCTAAGGACAAAATAGACTCTTAATTCTATGGTAAAGCATCAATTTTGAATATTCCCTTTTAAGGACAAAATAATGGGGATCATCCTTGGCAACCAAACAAAACCCACTCTCACATAAACTGTTTGTGCCATATAGAAATAGTTCTGCCAATACATAAGCAGTTTGTGACATGCAAAAACAATTCTGCCAACTCAAAAACAGTGTGTGACACACAAAAACAATTCTTACCAACACAAAAACAGTTCTTACCAACACAAAAATAGTTTGTGACAACTATCAAAGCAGAAGTTTTCACTTTCTATTCGATGTCCTCAGAATAATCAAGTTCCACTCAATTACATGTTAATTGTGATTAAACTTGGAAAAAAGGGCAACTTTGGTGAAAAAAAACATGGGAGATTCTAGGAAACATTTAGTTTCGGGTTGAGCTTTCGAGTGTGTGGAGGAGGACCAGGAAGGCTTAGCTAGAGACCTGACCCGCCCAACTAGGTAGTGCTTCGGTGAAGGAAATCTGTCGAACATTCCTGTGTATGGATGACACTACATTGTGCCCTTGCTCATCGTGCTTATCCACCATGAATAGACATTGGTGCTTCATGATTGCGCCGTTGCTGCAATGAAGCCAAGATGAACGTTGAAGACAGCGGCAGAGGCATTGGAGAAGAAGTAACGGTCATTTGTCAAATCGAGCTGGAGGGTTTGGATCTGATTTGACTTGACTCGATTCAAGAACGAATTTGGTGGAGCTTGCTCGCTTCTATCTCTTATTTCCCTAACTAGGTGGCTTTTGCAGTGGAAATTGGGAGGCGCGCAGAGGTTGAAAGCAAAGGCTTGGGAGGCCCAGATATGGATGCAGAAAAGGTAGAGGACAAAGAAGCAAACAGATGTGCATGAATAGGAAGAATAAAGCACGCGCACATGAAGAATAATCGACTTGACCACGTAGTATAGTCATTATATTCATATCATCTGTCTTTTTGTCCCCGATGGTGAACATTTGAATTTCATATCCTATGTTAGAAAGAGTAATTATTCTATGAACTATGAAATCATTAATCCAAGAAATAAGTAAAGATGATTAGAGCTAAAACTTCGTTTTTTCAAATCATTCAATCAAATAGAAAAGAAAAACAAATAATTGTCATGACCGTTTGGTTTTTGGACAAATGCTAATCTGAATTATGAGTACAAATTTCATACGCTGAGAAACGAACGAACGAGGTGTGGTTTTGCCTGTACGCGCCCGTTGGGGCAGCTTTGTAATAATTTCCCATACCAAAGGCTCTAGTCCAACAACTCTTTTTTTTTTCTTTCCTTCACTTCAACTTTTGCTTTCGCTTTTGTGTCCGTTGAAACCGCACTCTTTTCTTTCTCTTTCTCCCCAAAACCCTCCACAGCAATGCCTCACTCAACTTTCACTTCAAGTTAATTTCCCCATCAACCCCAAAACGCAAACTTCACACCTCGACCTCCCCAACCACACTCGGTCGCCGGAATCAATGGCGGTTCCAGGCGGCGACACGACTCAATCCTCCGACAACGCCTCAATCTCCGAGAAGCTCAACTCCAAAACGCCGTTCCTCGGCCTCAGGCTCTACGCCGTCGTCGCCATCGCCGTCCTCTTCCTCCTCGCCGCCGCCGCCCTCCTACTCTTCATCTGCCTCCGCCGCAACCGAGGCTCCGGGAAGCGCAGGAAGCGCGTGAAGCACAGCTCCGGCACGATCCCGCTCGTCTCCAAAGAGATCGCCGAGATCAAATCCCCTAGCCCGCCCCCCGGCGACAATGGCGGGGGCAAAATCGGAAACGAAAAGTTGAACAATGGCGGGGGTAAAATCGGAAACCAAAAGTTGAAGGAGGCTCTGATCGAGGAGGCGGAGATTTTTGTGGACGACATTGAAAGAGCGAAAGGGGATCGGAGCGGGTTGGAGAGTGACGGGTCGGGTCCGCAGAATATCGGGTGGGGCCGCTGGTATGGCCTGAAGGAGCTGGAGAATGCGACACGTGGGTTTTCTAACGAGAACGTGATCGGCGAAGGAGGGTACGGCGTCGTTTACCGGGGCGTTTTGCAGGACGGCTCCGTCGTGGCCGTCAAGAACCTTCTTAACAACAAGTAAGTGAACTTTTTTTTTTTTTACTCAATTTAGAAAGCTTGACCATTTTTATTTTTTGTTAAATTGAATATTCTTGGTTGAAGAAAATAATTCACATGCTTTTGGTATATTTTGTATATTAGAATTTAGATCCGATCTAAGTGCCTTTCCAAGTTGTGTGTTGTTAATCATTTTGTTGGTCAATACTTAATAATGCATTGTCTCTATCAAACAGCTCATAATGTGTTTCAATACGTCCGGTATAGTGGCACTAGGGTGAGGTTGGTATGTAGGCGTATTAAGTACGAATTCGTACTCCATATAGGAAATTTCGCAGTGTGGAACTCATTGTTTTTTGAGGTAAAAGACTCAATGAAATGTGTGAATTCATAGTTGTCTCCTACAAAAAGGATCAGTTTTTATTGTCAATGTCATTTATGTGATTTGTCACTCCAAAGTAGTGGCGTTTTTTTTCTTACAGAAGCGATAATCTAATCTAATCTAAATTCTAAACTACGAGAGTGAGATTGGAACTTGGGACAGAAGGGATAACATACTTAGCTTTAAATAACCACGATAAGCTCATATTTTTCGCAATATAAATGTTTGTTTTGGATAAAATTTGGTTATTGTGTACTTTCTGCAAATCAAGTAATCACCTTTAGTTTTCTTATAAAACTTAAATAGAGTTATCACCGTTTGCACACTCAGCAACCTTTCTTTTGAATGAAAAGAAAAAGAGTCTCCCTTTGTTCCGCTATACGAGAAAAAAGAAAATGGGTGCTTTGTGCTTTTACTAGTTCTCTTGTTCATTCTTTTTCATTCTTCAATATTTAAATATAATTCCTTTCTAGATTCCATCATGCCTCACTGTTCCGCTCTGATCTCCATTGGCACTTGTTTTCACTTTTCACCTATGATTTTTTGACTTTTGATTGACCAAATATTCCTTCGTCATCAAACATGGTGTGACTCTGATTTCGGATGGTATTGAACTTTTTCGTGTGAAGTGAAATTATGTGGAGGGAAAGTCGCTTCTATTTGCATGATCCTTATCAATAGGGCTTTGATTTTTTTCAGAAAACTGCACGATTTCATTGCTTTGAACGCAAAGTATGCTCGTTTGAACTGAGCATTTGTGTTATATTTCTGTTAACTCAACATCCAGTTGCTGCTTGTCATCTCATATTTAGGGGTCAGGCGGAGACAGAGTTTAAGGTGGAAGTGGAAGCCATTGGGAAAGTCAAGCATAAGAACTTGGTGGGTCTAGTTGGTTATTGTGCAGAAGGTGCTCAAAGGTAAATTCATTGTAATATCTTTTAAGGTGAATTGAGATCATGAGCCTCTTTTTCCCTCTAACATGTTCCATGGGAACCTCTGTTCCTCCAGGATGCTTGTGTATGAATACATTGACAATGGCAATTTGGAGCAGTGGTTGCATGGTAATGTTGGGCCTGTTAGTCCACTCACCTGGGATATCCGAATGAAAATAGCAGTTGGGACTGCTAAAGGGTGAGATCATTTTGCCTTCTACTTGTTCGTTTTACTTGTCCTTGACGTTTAAACTAGAAAGTGGAGCTATCTATATTGTTTTTTAGTTGGATCAAGATGCTTCAGTTGTTTTATTATCTTGTCTGCGCAAACTTAGCAGCTGTAGTGTGAGATGATCTGTAATATATATTCAATTGGTTCTGTCATTCAAATGAATTTGGCCGGGCCAGTATTTTTATAGTTCCACCTCAGATGAACTTATGTTTCTTGTTTCTCTACTAGGCTGGCCTATTTGCATGAAGGGTTGGAGCCCAAGGTAGTGCACCGTGATATCAAATCCAGCAACATTCTTCTGGATAGAAAGTGGAATGCAAAAGTATCAGATTTCGGTTTGGCCAAGCTCTTAGGACCTGAGTCAAGCTATGTGACTACACGTGTAATGGGGACATTCGGGTTAGTTCCCTGTTGAGTCTAAAGATAAGTCAAATGATACACCAACCAACTGGTATCTCTACTATGTATGTTTATTGTTTATTGTGATTTTCTGTAGATATGTATCTCCAGAATATGCAAGCACAGGCATGCTTAACGAGGGTAGTGATGTATATAGTTTCGGAGTTCTACTCATGGAGATAATTACAGGAAGGAGCCCAATTGACTATTCCAGACCAGCTGGAGAGGTAAAACCAAGTTTTCCTTCTCTGCTTCCTCAAAGCACTGCATTAATGTCATAGGTTATAACTGTTCCAGTTGGTGTATATCAGATGAATCTTGTCGACTGGTTTAAAGGAATGATCCAAAGTCGGCGTGGAGAGGAAGTCATAGATCCTCTGATTGAAGTTCAGCCCTCTCCAAGAGCTATGAAGAGAGCATTGCTGGTTTGTCTCCGCTGTATAGATTTGGATGTCCATAAGCGACCAAAAATGGGGCAAATTGTTCATATGCTTGAGGCAGATGACTTCCCTTTTCGCTCGGTAAGTCCTTTATTGTGCATTTATGTGTCCTAATATAGACAGGTTACTCACAGACCTGTGTGTTATTTCTTGAACATCAAGGCTATAAAAGTTCTCATCCCCTCAATTACCATGCTCTTCACTTTCAGCTTCCTCAGTTTTCTGTTTCATTTGCTGCAGGAAACCAGATCAGCTCGATAAAAAGGTCTCTACTTTCCCATGCTGCCGACGAAGAGAGTTGAGGCGGAGATGATTACCTTTTGGCCGGAGTGTTGGTCCCCGAGGCTATTACTTCAAATCATGATTCTCTGTTAGTATATAGAAAAGAAATTACAAGCCTTCAATGTGCATATAGCATTCTTAAAAATTTTCCTTGGTTTGATAGATTTGTTCATGTATTCAACCTTATACCTATAGATGAGCTTGTAAATATGCACTTGTATTTTGTGTTTATACAGGTCTGTTGTATTAATTTCTTCATCAGTTTCAGATAAAACCAGAGAAATAAAAGAAATATCAACCTGTGACCAGCATTGTAACTGCATGGCAGTGCCTTCTAATGGTAAAATGCATGAGCAACTGAAGCTCCGAAGTTAGAACATACAGATTTTCTAACCTCAAAACCGATCAATGGCTCCAAAAAACTTCAAATGTTAGAAAATACTTCAACAATGTATTTCAAACTAGCTAAAAACAATTACCAATGGATCCAAAAATCTTCAGATGTCTGAAAATAAGATATTGATACATTTGCAACCATGACCTTGCAACCATTATACATGTGTAAATGGACCATACCAACAGATCCAGGACATAAATTATGTGTGAAATGAAGAAACTTAAGCCCAATATTATATGAAGCATTTGTGGTATACAAATTGTATAGTAAATATCTAAAGGATAGCTCATACTTTCCAGTGTTTGAACTATCCATTAGATATTTACTATAGAAAATTGTATACCCTTTCACGTCTCTTCCGTCAAAATTATCTCCACAAAACCTTGTTGAGCTTCGAATGCCCTACAGCAAAGTTAAGGCGCAACTTTGGAGTGAAGCCAGGTATATTTGGTTACCTTTATGATTCTTGTATGAACTTGGTCCATGTGGAAATTTATTTCGCCTAAATCAATACTTCCTGATACTTTTCTTTCTTTAATTTCTTACAGATTCTTCGAAGCTTAAAAGTGATTGATCTCAAAGGTTGCCAAGTTCTGACTGAAGTGATTGAACATATAAATCTTCACGGCTGTAGAGATTTGGTTTGCATGCCTTCATATTTCAAATATCGTCACAAGCTTACGTATCTTGATCTAGGAAGCTGTAAGAATCTAGAATTCTTTCCAGAGATGCCTGAAAACATTGAATCCTTGGATTTATCTCTGACTGCAATAAAGAACTTATCCACATCATCAACTGGTCTCTTTGATCTCACTACCAATAAAGTGAATAGTCGTCTCCATACACTTCAACTGAATGGTTGCAAAAGTCTGAAGAGTCTTCCAGCCTGCATTTACCAGTTCAAATATCTTAAAAGGCTTGATCTACATGGCTGTTCTGAATTGAAGTACTTCCCAGAGATTCTGGACCTACAGAACATCTACAGTTTCTTCGTTTGTCATGTACAGCCGTCAGAGAACTTCCCTACTTGATTGGAAATCTAAGTGGGCTTCAACAATCAGACCTGCGTGGAACCATAACTGAAAGCATCAAACAAGCTTCTCAGCTTTCAAATATGTGCTTAATGGATTGCGAGAGCCTTCAATCCTTACCAGAGCTCGCATTGTTTGGGGCGCAACCTGATCTTTCTAATTGCCTAGCTACATTTGGATCCTAATGGCTAATGCACAGTTTCGAACTGTGAGAACCGCAGCTGAGCGATCAAAGTTTAGAGAGCAGAATTGTGGTGAGCCTTTAGTTAGGATTGTATGTCCCGGACATGAAATTCCCAGTTGATTCAGCCATCAAAGTGTAGGATTCACTAAACATCAAGCTTACTCCAGATTGGTTTAGTACAGATTTCTTGGGTTTTTCTGTGGTTATTTCATTCAACGACACTTTTGATGGGAATATGAACTTGAAAAATGAATTGGGATTCAACACTGATAAAGGTGGAAGCTAGAAACTTAAGTGTCCTTTCTATGAGGGCCATTCTACACATTTCCGAGCTTGCGGTCACGTGTTTGTGTGGTATAATGCCTTTGAGATAGTAGAGTAGGAAGCAAAATTCTCCACTGTTTTCTGTAAACTTTGTTACTGAGGCATCTGCTGAATTCTCTGCAATGGATTACTTCGACACGCCTAATTCTCACATTGTGGAAAGGTGTGGGATCTGCTTGCTGTATGACAAAGATGCTGAGATCGTCGAGCTGTGGCAAACGTAAATAGAAGGAGATCAACATGTATGTTAAAACTCAATTACAATGTCATGGTTTTGCCACTAGCGTCAGAGTACTTCATATTTAGGCCGTTAGGCATGTAAGTTTCTTGGATCCTGCTACGAAGTTTCCCAGTAGTGCAAAGGAAAACATAGCTTGACCTCATAAGTCTCAGTTATTGTCTTTCCTTGCGAAATATCCCATCCCAACAAAGATGTATTCTTATAAATTGCATCCTCACTAAGTTCATATGGTCTTACCTCGCGTCCTCTTGAATTTTTTCGAGCTGCAGCCTGGAGATTTAGTTTTTTTCTTTTTATACACACAATATTGAAGGTAAGGGAATCGAACGATCACGAGTGTATGTGTAACTGCTCTTAACTAATTGAGTAGCAATTTGCTGGCATCGTTCTGCTCCATTTCTGGAAGAGTACTCGATTTGCCAAATAAGTCGGTAATTCCGAAGATCCACCTTAAATTTACAGCTTGTCTAGATTTGAAAATATTGATAACTAGATGACTTTTCCGTCCTCCCTATTTTGCAGGAGTCAACAATCAGAAGTTTGAGTTGCTTTAAGAAGCTGTTTTGCTCTGACCTTGGTTCCGAAGATATAATTCAGCTTCAGTTATGGAGATCTCCCAAGAGACAACTCTGGAGTTCGTTTCTTCCACTCTATATAAGTTCATTCTTAATTTCTTAACATATTTACTTGTATGCAAAATCCAACATATTCTTTAAGAAAGTTCTTTTGATTTCTTCAACTTCTTCAGCCATTAGTTATCAATTTTCCTGGATTCACATTAAAACCTCTATAAATGCATATTCTATAAACACATCATCTCTAGAAATACTTCTATAAATTCATACTCTATAAACACATCACCTCTGCCCAACTTGAGCCCGTTATATTTTGTGCGTAACCTATACATTGTAATAATGCACATTTTTTTTGTCCCATCTTACTAAATGTACCTTCATATAGTCCATAATTATAAAAACAAAAGCACAAAATATGAAATACCACAATAAGAACTTAAGATAAATTAAAAAGAGTTCGTATAGTTGTCTGCATGACGATTTAATCCTTGCAATTGATTATGCATCTTTGAGGCTTCGCACACATAATAGGAAGGGAAAGCATACAACTTTTATAAAGGATAACTAACTTTAAAGTTAATTTATATAGGAAATGAGACATAAATCCATAAAAATTATTTTATTTAAGTTGAAACCCACTATATTTTTCTTTGGAGTTTCAAATCCATGACTAGATTCAACCTCAGCAACTTTCCATATTACAAAATTTGTCTTCCTAAATTGCCCTTATTAACTGTCTGAAGATTTTTTTGAAAGTGTGTAACTGATTTGTGAGATATCAATGAAAATTGATTTCTTGTCTTTTTATGTCGTGTTTTCCTTCTCCACCCTCTTCAATTCTTTCCTCTACATCGCATACAACGAGAATGAAACCGTAAAAATGGAAGCCACTTAAACTTCCCCACCTAAGAACAAAATGGAAGTCACCTGAACTTCCCCACATAAGAACAAAATAGAAACCATATTAATCAATCCACCTTACCCTAAACATACCCAAATTAAAAGTACTTTAACCAATCTTTATAAATGCATATATGATTCTGATCTCAACCGTATGCATTTATAGAATTTTTACTGTATCATCAAACATGAAAACGTCCATCTCAAACCTTTCAATGTCTAGTGAATGAGAATTGTGGGCCATAATATATACTATATAAGTCAAAATAAAGGGCTTCTAACAAATGTACTCAGCCACGTGGATTTTCGTGTCGGTGTGAGCATAATTTGTAGTATGTACAGAACATCTAGATTTTGATAAATATAGGATTGCGACTCGATATTGTGTTGATATGTGCATATATAATATTTATGTATTAGTGTTTATAAGTGCATCATGTGTCCAGGTGAAATCTGATATAAATGCTATAACAATAGCTCAATGGTTCTCTGTTTTGTTGCATCTATTTCAGCATTGGAGAGATTCCATCAAGGGGAGCATTGTCAATTTCAAGGTATAATGATACAAAGTTTATATATATATATATAAAGGTCCAAAATAAGACCCTAAGTATCTAAAAAAGAAATAAAAGATATTAAATATCTATAGGGTGATTATATTCCCACCTAATAATTATCTCACCACACCCAATTTACCCTACACACCCACATCATATTTTTCTAAAGTCAAAATTTCTTACTACGCCCAATATTAATTCCTAAAGAACCCTCCTTCACTAACAATCCTAACCGGCAGTAATCTTCATCTCCTTATCCCCAGCCAACCAAAGCATCAAGTAGACAAAAAATTGCAACAACTTCTCGGTTGTCTGTTTCTCACGGCCGCAATTGTGGAGTCAGGTGGCGGAGGCGAAGGCTGTAATGAAGTTTGATTAGAGAATTTTTGAGATGAAATTGAAGCAATTGGCGGTTAAAAGCGTGAAATCGGAGATCAATTTCGATTCCAACGAGGTTTCATCGTTACAGCGGTTTCAAAGTTCATGGAGGTGACCGGAAGGCCCAATCTCTTGTCTTCTTAGCTCAACCCAGCACCGATGCCATCATCTTTCCTATTGCAGATCAGTTGGGCTGCCTCGACTCATCATCCAAGTTCTTCTCCTCCAAAGCCTTTGGGTTACCACAGCTTTGTTGAGATTGGAGAGTAGACTAAAATCTCAAAAAAAAAAAAAAAACTTCCTAGTGCTACTTACCAAGTTAGAAATTGTGGTTAAAGAGATTGCATCAATCAAAAGAAAGTTAAGAAATAATGGTAAAGAGGTCGATGATGTCTTCTCCATTAGTAGTGCTGCTGAGAAACCGAGTTAGAATTCTTAAGTATGTGCAAGCTAAGACAGAAGGAAAAGATGAAAGAATAGTTTTACATCAATGTTTTGGTGTACGGAGAGTTGAAGAAGGTGTTTTATATACACTGAAGATTTAGTCTTGTATTTGAAGCCACCGAACTGGTCAAAGCCCGCAAATGTGGGGAAGTTGCTTGCAGACGGACCAAGTCTTTGGCAGAAATGATGGAAAATAGATGAAATTGTCTGGGGAGTTCTGCAACATCGATTGAGGTGGCTAGGTTTTTTAGTAATTACATGTTAGGACAATATAGTAATTTCATAATTGAAGAGTTTGATGGGTGTGGAGAGAGAATTTTTGGGTGGGAATATAAATTCTCATATCTATATAGTCCAAAACTAATTCAAAATTGATGTCAACTCAGCAAAAATAACTAACTCCCATTCACGAATGTCATCTTTCTCTCTCATATTTTTTATTTTTTCAATTTTTTTGTTTCTCTAAATTAATCATAACTTTTGATATAAAAATCATAATGAAAATTCGTTTTCACCGATGGATTAATAGAAGTGAGATCTACATTTTAAGATCCATATTGAATATGTTTTTCATATAAAAAATTTCGTAAGTTTTGAATGCAGAGACAGTCAAATGTCTTTACAGAGACATCAAATTCAAGGTCTCTATGTTTCCACAGAGGCAGTCAAGTGTCTTTATAGTGACACTCAATTGTCTCTACAAAAATAGTCATGTGTCTCTTAGAGACACTCAACTGTCTATATAGAGACACGACTCATGTGTCTCTCAGAGACACTCCAATGTCTCTATAGAGATAGTCATCCGTCTCTACAGAGATAGTCATCTGTCCCTGAAGACACGACTCATGTGTCTCTCAGAGACATTCAACTGTCTCTACAGAGACAGTCATTTGTCTCTACAGAGACAGTCATTTGTCTCTATCTCTATAGAGACAGTCAACTGTCTCTACAAAGATAGTCATGTATCTTTCAGAGACACTCAACTGTCTATATAGAGACAAGATTCATGTGTCTCTCAGAGACACTCAACTGTCTCTACAGAGACAGTCATCCGTCCCTACAGAGACAGTCATCCGTCCCTACAGAGACAGTCATCTGTCCCTATAGAGACACGACTCATGTGTCTCTCAGAGACACTCAACTTTCTCTGTAGAGGCAGTCAAGAGAGAAATGACTGTCTCTACAGAGACAGACAGTCGTGTGTCTCTGCAGAGACGAATATACATCAAGACATGACCAATCCTTATTATTCTTACATCAATTTTCATCTAAACAACCCAACAAAGCTTTCTAAACTAGTCTCAAACCTTACCTTGGCCGGAATCAATCGAAAATGGTCGGAAGTTTTGGCCAATTGTAAACGAGCTCACAGGTGCTGATTTGTTGTGAGTTAGAGGTCGAGGTTGGTCTGGTTATGTCCAGAAGAATGAGGGGAAGAAGTTTTGGGGGTTTAGTTTGTCTGATCCGTGGCCGGAATCCGATAATCTTATCGGAAATGCTGAATACGTGGAAATGCTGAATAAGTCGCTGCCCCCTTCTCTTTCTATAGTGAGTTTGAGGTTATGAGCTTGGTGTCTATGGAAAGAGGATGACGAGACGAATCTAACGCCTCTGACTTCATGTCGATCGGAGTTCGGATGAAGGAGAAATGGTTAAAACATTTTTTTGAGTTTTGAAGTAGAGAGAGAGAGAGAGAGAGAGAGAGAGAGAGAGAGAGAGAAATTTGAGCTGGGAGAAGAAGCTTGCGCGCGGCTTTGTTTTTTGGGTGGACTAACGGCATTTTGTTTTGGCCAATAAGTTACATTTTAAAACATCCAATAAAAATGTAATAACTAAGCACTTGGACTGTTTAGATATTAGTAAACTTTGTTGTAGTTCTTAGATATTTATAATTTAAAAGTAGACACTATATATCATTTATAACCAATTCTACTTCCATGTGTGCCTATTGAGGAATAAGATGTGGATGTGTTTATTGTATGTTTTCAGTAGGGCTGAAGAAGTTACGGTTCCGGAACTTGCCACTATCAATGAAAACCATACATCAAGTAGAGAATGGCTAACAACATTAAGGAACTTTCTTGACCGATATCGGCCATTTCTTCCAAAGTGGAAAAGGGTATTTGCTGGATTGTGTGCATTTGCGGTCTTACTAGATCCTTTGTTCTTTTACATTCCTATTATCAACAATGGTACCAAGTGCGTGACAATGAACAGGAGTTTGAAGGCGGTAGCTATATCGTTACGATCAACAATGGATCTCTCTTATATAGTGGATATTGTTATTCAAATTAATATCGAACCTAAAGTTCCAAATTACAAGGCCATGGGAAGATCATATCTGCATACCATAAGTTTGACAAAAGGAACCATATTAGTTGAGGATGCTTATGCAATGGCTAAGAGGATTTGGCGGATTTCTTCTCACATCCTAATTGACTTCTTAGCAGTTCTTCCAATTCCACAGGTATGTAAAAGTATGACTAAAGCTGTTGTGTTTGAGTTAATAAATTCGGTATGTGATTAGGTAATTAGTGGATTTAACAACAGTAAAACATTGTCATGTGTCCAGGCAGTGATTTTCATTTTCATGAACTCAAGTTCTGTGGATACAAGGAAGTTTTTGGCTTTTTTGGCTCTGTTGCAATATGTTCCACGTGTTCTTCGAGTCTACTTACTATGTGCGGAGCTTAACAAGACTCCTACCAGAGAGACTAAGATGTGGATTATATTTAAAGGTGCATTCAGTTTCTTTATGTACATCCTTGTTAGTCATGTAAGTTCCTATCTTCTGCATATTATCATATAGATCAAGGATCAAATGAATTAACCTAGTCTAGTGGTCAAACATCAATGACTTATTTTGCTAATGTTTTAGGTATTCGGAGCTTTTTGGTACTTTCTAGCTATCCAACAAGAGATAGCTTGCTGGCAATATGCTTGTCAAAATGCAAACGGATGTGAACCTACAACTTTTTACTGTAATAGTGGTGCAGTTAGAAACATCACATATCCATATGACATATGCTCTACAAATCCGAAAAATGTAGCATCTTTCGATTTTGGTATGTTTCTAGAGGCTGTTCAATCTGGTGTTTTGGAGACTACAAATTTACCAAGAAAGTTCTTCCACTGTTTCTGGTGGGGCTTGCGAAATCTAAGGTTTGCTCCTAAATTTGTATTTCCAAGTGATCATATTCTTGTATTTTCACTAACACATATTTTTCTGTTTTCGGCAGTTCTCTAGGACAAAATCTCCAGACCAGTAACTACACATGGGAAAATGTCTTTGCCATTTTTATTTCTCTAAGTGGTTTGCTACTAGTTTTACTCTACCTCACTACAAATTTGAAGGTAGCCACTTTAGCCTAGAACTAATTCTCGACAAAGTTTTTCTATCTGAACCTAGCATTTAGCATTTGTAATGTAACTTAATGCACTTGTTGTTGAATAGATATGTATGGAGTTGGTGACTAGAACATCAGCAAAGATGAAAATCATACGGCAGTTGAAGATGAAAGATCTAGAGGTACAATTGTGGTTATCGGAGAATGGCATCCCTAAGAATATGAAGACCTCGATCATGCAAAATGTGCACAAACAACTTGAACAAAACAAAGATGTTCATGTGGAGAACATCCTCTCTATTCTTCCCTTGGAACATAAAAGATTTATCAAGCGACATCTTTGCTGGCCTGCTATGAAGAAAGTAAGTTCCTCTTAAATTCTTCGCCTTATTAATTAACGACGAACGGTTGTTATTACCACTTCAAAATAGTATGTCGCGCCCTTTAATTTTCTTATATAAAGTTTTTTTTTCCAGGTGCCAATGTTTCGAGTTATGAATGAACAGGTGTTGAAAGAAATCTTTGAGAGTCTTAAGCCAGTGAATTATTCTGCTGACAACTATATAATCGGAGAGGGCGAACCAATTGTTAAACTGTTGTTCATCACTCGGGGCATTTTATTGACCTACACCACTACGGCTACTGGTGCTGGAACAAGTAGTGCTAGTGTAGGTTCTTCAACCACCAAGTGTCTCACCAAAGGCGATTTCTATGGAGAAGAACTTCTAAACTGGGCACCAACATATTCCCCTTTTTCTGACTTACCAATCTCGACCAGATTTGTTAAGTCCGTCACAAAAGTTGAAGCCTTTACTCTGATGTCCAATGACTTGAAGACTATAGCCACTAAATACTGGCGGCATTTTACCGTAGACGGGAGGATGCCCGTGCAGCTATGCGCAAACCTTATACAATCCAACTGGCGCCGCCATGGTACGAGGAGGGCTATGGCCCGAACCCAATCATCTTCGATTCATTATTACGAATCGGCCAGTCCACTTCACCATGGACGGTAGAAAAAGACATGCTCGGCTCTTTGCACTATGTATACTATGGAGTCATTTAATTCTCAACAATATAGGGCAAAAATCTTTTAGTCACAACTACTATTTAAGGCTCTTTATACTATGTACACCAAATATTCTCAGATTAAATTAAATTTTTGCAGACTATATAATGAATAAAGTGGGGAAATGCATACCTCTAGGAAGGGATGACAATTTACCCAATCCCCAAAAATCCCTGCAAGTCTGAACTCGATTGGGCAGGGGAAGGGATCGCTATCCACATACCCGTCCCGGCCCAAATCCCTGAATTAGCAAAAATATGACTAAACATATGTATAATGTTTAGTTTTTTTTACTTAATTTATACTTTGTAGTACAAAGTTATGTCTAATTTCTAACTTTAATGATATGATCAGATGATTAAATATTGAACTACATAGATTAATGCATGTTTTTTCATTTTTCTCACAATATATCATGATTTTTTAAAATTATTTTATTGAAAAAAATATTTAAAAAAAGTAGATATTTGGGGGCTCACATACTGATGGGTTCCAACAGGGTAAAATGGGAAAAACAGTAAAGAGATAAAGTTTGATAAAAGGTTATTTCATTCATGAGTCTCTTCCACAAAGAGAGCTATATATATCAAGGACTAGGGTTTTTAGGCTCAACTGGGCTGACTATAACAATGAAAATAAACATAAGTATGGGCTCATGCTACTGGTCTAACATAAGGCCCAAGGATCTCAACAATTCCTCCCTCCTTAAGAACAAGCCTGTCCTCAGGCTGTGAAAGATGGAAAGCGGAGCTGCACTTCAGCTGCTGGTTCCCAAGTAGCATCTTCCTTCGGTAAGCCTATCCACTTGATGAGCCACTCTTCATGAGGAGAAGTTGTAGTTTGGCAGGTTCGACGATTTAAAACCTTGTTTGGAATCCATTGAAACACCATGGTAGCTGGAGATGGTGGTAAATGGGTTGACGGTTTGCTCTCAGCACCTACTTTCAATATGAGCAAAGTGACATGAAATGCCGGGTGAATTCTGGCATCAGATGGCAGCGCAAGCTTGTAAGCGACCTTGCCAATGCGAGCGAGAACCTAGTATGGTCCATAAAATTTGGGGAAGAGCTTGTGATTGGTGTGGGAGTTGATGGACGATTGTTGGTATGGCTGCAACCGAAGAAAGGCCCAATCACCCACCTGGAATTCACGGTCAAAACGGTCTTTATCCGCATAAATTTTCATCATGTGCTGGGCAGCAAGCATCTTGCTGCGTAAAAGAGCAAGAATCTCATCGCGGTTGCGTAGAGTGGTATCCACGGCTTGAACCAGAGATGTACCTGAAATATGTTGTTGAATGTGAGGAGGAGCTTGACCGTAGAGAGCCTCGTACGGTGACATTTTGATGGTAGAATGGAAGGTGGTGTTATACCACCATTCAACCCAGGAAATCCAATTAGCCCAAGTAGAAGGCTTACCATCCACAAAACACCTGAGGTAATGTTCAACCGTGCAGTTGAGGACTTCGGTTTGGCCATCACTTTGGGGATGGTACGCTGTGCTACAATACAGGTCGGATTTATATGCTGCAAAAAATGCGTTCCAAAAGTTGGAAAGGAAAATGGGGTTTCTGTCAATGACTATTGAGCGAGGCATCCCATGTAAGCAAAAGATCTCCTTGACGAACACTTCAGCAATCTTAGCCGTTGTATATGGATGTTTAATGGGGATAAAACGGCCATATTTTGTGAGACAGTCAACCACAACCAACAACGCATTCTTGCCAGCAGAGAATGGAAGCCCTTCCACTAAGTCCATTGAGATATCTTGCCAAGAGCCCGATGGAATTGAGAGAGGTTGTAAAAGACTCGGAGGTTTGACAGCTTCATAATTATTTCGCTGACAAGTGTCACAAGCAGCCACAAATGTTTTAACATCTGATTTGAGACCCGGCCAAGAAAAAGAGCGATTGACACGCTTGTATGAGCGAAGGAACCCAGAATGACCCGCACAAGGTGTAGAATGAAATTCGTGCAATATTTTGGACCTCCAGTTATTAGCATTCGGAACAAAAATGCGATTCCTATAATATAAGGTATCACCTGTCCAACTGAAGCCTTTTGGAGGTGAAGAAGTTGATTGGATAGTGTCAATGATGGCCATGCTTTCGGGATCCGAGTGGTAGAGTTGCTGGATATCTTGTAGTCCCTGAAAAATGGGAGTTGCAATGGTCATGAGGGTAGCATCTTCATGTACACGGGAGAGGGCATCGGCAGCAGTGTTGAGAGACCCCGGTCTGTACTCCAATGTATAGTTGTACCCCCAGGAATTTGGCGAGCCATTTGTTAGGGTATAGCAATCAGTATGATAAAGAATAAGACTTTTGATATCTATGTCAACATATATGTACAATAACTCAAAGTGGTTTGATGTGAAAGAACAAGCAATAGTTACAGTATAAAACCTACTACACATCAAATATCTATTACACAAAGACTAAAGAAACCAATCTGTACAAGTACTCTTAAAAATAAAGTCAAAGAGAGTAGTGTAGAGAACTGACAGGATTTAAAGCAATAGAGGCTTGCAAGGTTGCAATGTCCTTATAGACAGAATTTCGCCTCTACTCGTGTGCTTGTAGTTCGTTAGGCGCTGTCCACCAGGATTACTCTATCAAATTCAAGTTCCTAGCACCAGAAACTTGAATCTAGTGAACTCAAAGTGTTTCTCTCCAAATAATATAGTAAAAGGCTTTTGAAGAAAGGGAAGTATGTTGAATGTTCGGTTGAAATCTTGATTGTAGTTTTTGACTTAACCGTAGTCTAACATTTATAGACTAGGGGACAACTCTTCAACATAACCGTCCAAGGCAGTTGTATTCTTTGACCATTGGTTGTATCCTTTGAATTCAAAAGGTAAGTTTTGAATTCACATTATCCAATGCCACATGAACATCCAGATGCAACCCTTGGTAAAATATATCCAAGTTATGAGAGCCCACAGCCTTATCTTATGTCCAAGTCATCAAGTCAATTTGAACAAGAGAGTACGACACCACAAATCAATACATTTTTCATTCAAACTCTAACACCATTTGTGTTGGGCTGGATTGGTGATACGTTGGTCAAGAAGGTGTTGAAGTGTCTGATGGTCGGTAAGGATGTTGAAGGACGACCCGATTAGATACGGACGCCATTTCTCGACTACAAACAGAATAGCGAGCATTTCTTTCTCATATGTTGACAGGGTCTGGTTCTTTGGAGAGAGGGCTCGGCTGAGATAAGCGATGGGGTGGCCAGTTTGAGATAAGACAGAACCAATCCATGTGTTACTGGCATCACATTCCAGAACGAACGGAAGAGAAAAATTAGGTAAGCTTAACACCGGTGTGTGAGACAAAGCCTCCTTTAATTGTTCAAATAAGTGTTCCGATTCCGGGGACCATTTGAATGAATCTTTCTTGAGCATATCAGTCAGGGGCTTGGAGGTTACGCTGTATGAGCGTACGAATTTCCTATAGTAGCAGGTTAAGCCCAGCAAGCCGCGAAGAGTCTTGAGATTCTTGGGTTTAGGCCAGTCTTGGATGCATTGAATCTTTGATGGATCAACGGCGGCACCCGCAACAGACAAAACATGACCTAGATACTCGATTGAATTTTGAGTAAAAGAGCATTTGGACAATTTGAGTTTCAATTCATTTTGCCTCAGAATCTCGAAGACCTCTATGAGATGTTGTTTGTGTTGCTCAAGAGAGGAGCTGAAAATTAGTATATCATTAAAAAAAAACCAGAACTAACTTACGAAGAAGAGGCCGAAATATGTCGTTCATCAACGATTGAAATGTAGAGGGGGCATTGCAGAGGCCAAATGGCATATTGCTCTTTTAATGTAAGGGTATTTTCGATTTTTCATTAAATTTAACTATTTCAACTGTTTTTGACCTATTTGCTTTATTAATATAGATTATTAAATTACTTAACTACCCTAATGCAAAATTACTTTAAAGGACAAATAAAATAATATGTAAAGTGAGAAATAAAAACGAGTTTTTATCAAAAATATACAAAAATTAACCCTAATTTTCAAAAATATCAGTTTTTTAAAAAAACTTTCAATTTTGTACAAAACCTAACCTAATTGGACTCAAATACCCTTAGACCCATTTGATCGTTGCTGCTATCACTGCCGCCCACCAGGATCTCCCGCAACTTTGTGGACAACCCAAATCACCACTGGCTCTGGATTATCGAAAAGCCAATCAAATGGAGTTTGGAGTTTAGTTCTGTGAAACGTATTGGTGGATGTGTAGAGATTACCATATGAATTTTCCAAGATTATCTGGGTGGAATTCGTCCGGCAGCTCTATGGCTTTTGGCTCTTTCTTCTATGGTCTGGAAGAGGGATGTATTGAGTGGGCCATTTTGATTTTCTTATTTTGTTGGGGTTGAGAATCTAGTGGCTAGGGTTGGGGGTTGATGTAATTGGAACATGAGGACCTGCTTTGCCGCTTGGTTTTGTTTTGAAAAGGCGGAGCATGCGTGAGTAAAGGGAGGGCGGCGCCGGCGGAGAACAAAAGCAGAGAGAGGAAGATGAATTGCTTTTTGGGTTGATTTTTTATTTGTATTTTTTTTTCTAAGTTAACAAAGTTAAAAAAAAGTCTAAAATCCAGTTAAGTTGCATTTAATGAGTGTGTTAGATGTCAAACTATTAGTGAGAGTACATGGAGATACAGGCAAAATGGAGCAGTATCCGGAGAACAGTGGTGATTTGGGTTGTCCAAAAAGCTGCGGAAGATCATGGTGGGCGGTGGTGGTGGCAACAACGACCAAATGGGTCTAAGGGTATTTAAGTCCAATTAGGTTAGGTTTTGTATAAAATTGAAAATTTTAGAAAAAACTGATATTTTTGAAAATAAGGGTTAATTTTTGTATATTTTTGATAAAATACCTCCAACCCCTTCCATCCTCAAAGCGAGTCACCGCTTTCCTTGTTTTTCTCTTCTCCTCTTCTTAATTTATTTACACATACAGCCTAAGCAATATCACTCCCAAAACTCCCATCAATTGCAAACACCATAATTCGATCGTCTTTAATCTCCCCAAAACCGTGTAAATTGTAATAAATTCATAAGATAAATTTGATGTTTTAAATTAATGGACAAGATGAAGCAATTCTTCTCTAAAAGTGGCTAAATCTGCGGAAGCAAACCTGTGGTGGGGTGGGTGGCGGTTGTGCCTTGCCATTTGGTGGTGGAGTCCTTGTGCATAGTTGCTGTGTTTTAGGGGTTAAGATTATAGGTGTAAAAAGATAATCAATATTTGGGCTAAGGGCATGTTAGGAAAAAATCTTGGGTGTAAAAATAAAACTTGATTTTAAAGAATTCATTGATGGGTGTAAAAAGTAGATTGGATGTAAAAAGTAGATTGTTAAGTGTGAATAAAATTACCCTTTTCGTAATTAGTTTCTAGGCGAAAGAGTTGAGCATTCCACAACGCTTTTAGAGCATCTCCACCGGGCGGGCTAAACAGTAGGCGAGGGCGCCGGCTAGCCTTCCGCACCCACTGTTCATGCCACACCGGGGAAAAGAGGGGACGGCGAGCTGCAGGCGAGAGGTCGGCAGGCGAGCGGGAAGGCGGGCGTAGACCGCGCCCGCGCTTGCGGGCGGTGAATGGATGGTGGGCCCCAGCTGACGCGGAAACGCACTTTTTTTTTTTTTTTTATTCGGGCGCCTGCAGTGCACGCGCGCGTGGGCGAGAGTGAGAGCCTTCCGTGTTCGGTAGTGGGTGCCGAACGGCTGTTTTGGGCTGATTTTTGTGTTCGGCAGTGGCTGCCGAACACTCCAAAACTTTTTTTTTATTATTTTTTTATATAAAATCAACATTTTCTTTTACAAAAAATCACAATTTTTTTTATATACAATTTTTTTTATATCAAATTTTTTTAAAGAATGTAATATTAAATTTTAAGCACAAATAAAATTTAACATATGATAATTCTACATATTTTTTATGATAATTATTTGTATATAAAATTTAATTTTGTGTGAAGAAGTATTCAATTTTGATGTTTTTATAAAAAATCACAATTATTTTATATCAAATTTTTCAAGTATGTAATATTAAATTTTAAGAACAAAAATAATTTAACATATGATAATTCTACATATTTTTTATGATAATTATTTGTATGTAAAATTTATTTGACAACAAAAGGGAATATTTAATAATGTTGGTGATAATTTTTATACATGTTTTTGAAAAAAAAAAAAAAAATAGTTATCGCTTGCGCCTACACCTACATGGGTGTGGGCTGTTTTTTTTACGGAAGGCGCAGGCGATCACTATTCATCACCTACACGCAAGAGAAGGGCAATAGCCCACTTCGCGCCTGCGGCTGCACCTGCATGGGTGGAAATGATGTTAAGAGCACTTCCACCGGACGGGCGGCAGTGCAGGCGGGCGGCCCGGCTAGCCCGCCACCGCCACTGTTCACGCCACGCCAGTGCAAAACTCGAACGGCGAGCTGCAGGCGGGCGGGCCGGCGAGCGTCGCTCGCGCCCGCGACCGCGGGCGGTGAGGGGGAGTGGGCCCCAGCTGACGCGGAAGCGCACCCACTTTTTTTTTTTATTCTGGCGCGTGCACTGCACCCGCGCGTGAGGGAGAGTGAGTGACGTCTGCGTTCGGTATTGGGTGCCGAACGACCTTTTTGGGCTGATTTTAGTGTTCGGTAGTGGCTGCCGAACACTCCAAAACTTTTTTTAAAAATTTTTTTATATAAAATCAACATTTTCTTTTACAAAAAATCACAAATTTTTTTATATACAATTTTTTTTATATCAAATTTTTTTTAAGAATGTAATATTAAATTTTAATCACAAATAAAATTTAACAAATGATAATTCTACATATTTTTTATGATAATTATTTGTATGTAAAATTCAATTTTGTGTGAAAAAGTATTCAAGATGTTTTCTATAAAAAAATCACAATTTTTTTATATCAAATTTTTCAAGTATGTAATATTAAATTGTAAGCACAAAAATAATTTAACATATGATAATTCTACATGTTTTTTATGATAATTATTTGTATGTAAAATTTATTTGACAACAAAAGGGAATATTTAATAATGTTGGTGATAATTCTTATCCAAATTTATTTTCAGAAATTTAGATGTCCAAATTTTATGTGTCGATTACTTGAATATAATGTTGGTGTAATTCTTATACATGTTTTTGAAAAAAAAAATTAAAATTAGTTATCGCCTGCGCCTACGCCTACATGGGTGTGCGCTGTTTTTTTGACGGAAGGCTTGCCCGATCACTATTCATCACCTGCTCGCCTAAGGAAAGCAACACCCCACTTCGCGCCTGCGCCTAGGCCTGCATGGGTGGAATGTGTGGGGGGGGGGGGGGGGGGGGGGTTTTTTTGGTGTGGGGGGGGGCTGCTGAGGGTTTTCGGTAGTGCGTCGAGAATTTTTCTGAGGTTTCTGTTCGGAGCACGGAACACAAAAAAAGCCTAACGGCTATTTTTTTTGAGTTTGCTGACTGCCACGTGGCAGCATCTGGTGCGTCCGCCAATATAGCCGTTGGCAATAACGGTCGATGCTGCCACATGTACCTGACCGTTTGAAAATTTTTTTTTTTTTAAAATTTTTTCCCTATAAATACAATCCTTCATATAATTTCTCATACACCAAAATTAAATTTCCACTCCATCATTACACACCATTTTGCTACTTTCTTTGTCAATTTGCATACAAAATTTCCTCATCTTTTTCCAATCAAAATGTCTCGTTCCTCTAGAGCTAATGCAGCAATCCCGGCAGTGTATGGATTGAAGAGAAGTTATCCAGTTGTGCAAATCTTGGAAATCTGTATGTCATTGCTCGATCACCGGTACTGAAATGCGTACACCCCAAATGTGGAAAAAAATTACCCAACACTATATTGCTCATATGCCCGGTACGGTTCAAATGAAGGAGCTCTACAAAGTCACTGGAGGAATTTGAACAAAGAATTCAAAACATGGAGGGATGCATTGAACAAAGGAGCGCAAAATACCGGGAGCGGCTATGCTTTGGATGACGAGGTAAACATTTCAGAAATTTTGTTTTTTTTAACATTATATTTTGGTATATAATTTTAATAATTTTATGATAATTTTAATAGATAAGACATGCGCAACTGTGGTATAATCTGAAATGAAAGGGGCTAGTTTCGGACAATGGGGCGGTTGGGACATTGTCAAGGATTGTCCCCGGTATGTATAAGTGCATACCGGACCAACCCCTGAACCATATGATTTCACAGGTGAAGGTTCATCAATGGGAGCGTCATCGGGAGGAACCCCAATGGGAGATTCATCGGGAGCAACCCCAATGGAAGTGAATTTAGCCGATGATGTTGACACTATTGCAACACCTAGTTCATCGACTCGTCCTACAGGAAGAAAGGCTGCAAAAAAAGCAAGGAATCAGCCCCCCAGTCCTCACCAAAGCATTGTGCGAAGAATTTGCGAGGAATTCCGCACTTCGTGTTGAAGAAGCAAGAAGAAGGGAAGAGGTCCGAAAGCAGAACGAGCAAGAGAAAATGAGCAACTGCAACAGGAACATGAATATAAAGTTATGTCAATGGATTGCACTTATATGACTCCAAATGCAAAAGCCTATTGGGCGGAGGAAAGACAAGCAATTACTCGTAGACGGAGGCTTTTTAGGGAGGCCCAAGAGGCTGAGGCTTCCGCTTGGTTTCCTCCTGAAGAGTGATTTAATTTGATGTTGTTTTTATTTTATTTTATTACCATGTAATATTCATGTTTTATTTTATTAGTATGTAATGTTAAATTTCAAATTTAAATAAAATCTGTTTTATTCTTGTATGAATAAAATAGTTGTACGAATAAAATTTGTATGAATAAATTTGAATAAATTTTATTCATGTTTTAATTCATATATAAATTTCAAAGTTAAATAATATTTGTTTGACAACATAATGGAGGCGATGATAATTATTATACATGTGATCCATCTTCTACATCACTCTTTCATTGAAAAAAAAAACATACAAACATTACATCATAAACTGAGGTTCTTCATCACTCTTCATTCTCCATCTTCCAAATATGTTCCATTAATTCCTCTTGTCGTGCCCTGTGAATAAAAGGGTCTTGAAGAGCAATGTACTTGTTGATACATCGTCGCGTATAATTTTCATCCCGTTGTGGAGGGAGGTGCTGAAAAGGTTGTCCATTCACAGTAGGAGCATCATACACTCTTGTTGTTGAATTATTGAATGCGTCCGCTTCAAGAACCTCGGGTGCATTGTAGTCATACTCATCCTCCACAATCATGTTGTGGAGAATTATGCAACACATCATGATCTTCCAAATGGATTCCTTTTCCCACTTCCGCACAGCCCCTCTAACAATTCCCCATCGAGCTTGCAAGATACCAAAACATCTTTCGACATCCTTCCTGTATGCCTCTTGTTTGGTGGCAAAGAGGGTTTCCTTGTCCGAACCGGGGTTTGATATTGATTTCACAAACGTGGCCCATTGTGGGTAAATCCCGTCAGCCAAATAATATGCACCTGAAAAAGTTCGCCCATTGATATTATAATTAACCAAAGGAGCTTCTCCACTCACCACGGGGACAAACACGTCAGATTGCTTCAGAACATTTATATCATTTTGGGCACCTGGAACCCCAAAGTACGCATTTCCAGATCCAGGTATCAAAGGATGCCACAGCCTCTAAAATTATAGACCTCTTCCCCTTCCGGTTCTGGTATGCACCGGCCCAGCCAGTGGGGCAATTCTTCCATTCCCAATGCATACAGTCAATGCTCCCAATCATTCCTGGGAAGCCCCTTTCCTCACCTCTTTTGAGCAGTTTATGCAAGTCAGCCTTGGTTGGCCGGCGTAAGTACTGTTGCTTATAAACTTTATATATTCCATCACAAAAATAATCTAAGGCCTCTAGTGCAGTAGACTTTCCTAACCTCGTGATCTCATCCACTTGATCGGCGGCTGCTCCATATGCAAGCATTCGGAGGGCAGCTGTTAACTTCTGCTCCGGTAGTAGACCCATAACACCACAAGCATCTGGTTTTTGAATGAAGTAACTGTTTGTGGTTGCACAGATCTGTCATAATACGGGTGAAAAGAGGACGGTACATTCTATACCGAACTCTGAAAGCTTCATCTTGGTAAATTGGATTTGGGATAAAGTAATCCTCTTGGAGATTTATACCTCGAGCATGCCTTCTTCTGTCGAGATTCGGAGCACGGCCTGCTCTTGATCCACCACTTGACTGACCCTCTTCTTCCTCTATGGCTGCAATTGCTGCAACAAGCTCCATTTCTTCTTCTTCAATTTCATCAGCTTCCATGGCATCATTGATTCGACGCTGCTCATCATCCTTTGCCCTTCTAGCCAGCATTTTTCTTAAGAACGACATTGCAAAATGAGAATTTTGGTTTGGGTGTAGTTTGCCAAAAGTCTGAAGTCTGTTTGCCAAAAGTCTGAAGTTTCCTTTCTTTGTTTTGGAGGCTTGTATTTATTGAATCAAAACTTGACAATACAACTTGACAATACAACTTGACAATACAACATGATTCATTGAACACAGACAAGTCCTATTGAAGCACGCCAACTCTCTTCATCACTCTCTTGTAAGACCCACCAGACTTGTCCTATTGAAGCACGCCAACTCTCTTCATCACTCTCTTGTAAGACCCACCAGACTTGTCCTATTGATGCATCAATTTATTCAAATCAACATGATTGTCGGTCTTACAAAGACTCTGACAATACACAACCCAATCTACCCCATTGATATTAGTGTATGATTTGATTACTCATTCACGGGAAGAATTTTGAACAAAGAATTCAGAACATGGAAGGAGCTCTACTCCACAATCATGTTGATTTGATTACTCATTCAAGTTCATCTTCACTTTAAATTGGTTTTCGGAAATTTAGATGTCTAAATTTTATTAGCATGTAATATTGATATTTTATTTAATTAGTATGTAATGTTAAATTTCAAATTTAAATAAAATTTGTTTTTATTCATGTATGAATAAAATAGTTGTACGAATAAAATTTGTATGAATAAATTTTATGTTAGATTACTTGAATATAATATTGGTGATAATTTTTATACATGTTTTTGAAAAAAAAAAAATTAAAAAAAATTATCGGCCTGCGCTCACGCCTACATGGGTGTGCGCTGTTTTTTGACGGAAGGCTTGCCCGATCACTATTCATCGCCTGCTCGCCTGAGGAGGGCAACACCCCACTTCGCGCCCCGCGCCCACCTGCATGGGTGGAAATGCTCTTAGCATTTCCACCCATGAGGCGAGGCGGGCCGAGTGGGTTGTTGCCCTCCTCGGCGGAGGCGAGAGTGATCGGGCAAGCCTGTCGAAAGGCACACCCATGTAGGCGTGGCGCGGCGATAACTAATTTTCATTTTTTTTTTCAAAAACATGTATAAGAATTACACCAACATTATTTCAAGTAATCGACACATAAAATTTGGACATCTACATTTCCGACACATAAATTTGACATCACATGTTAAACTTTATTTGTGCTTAAAATTTAATATTACATTCTCAAAAAACTACATTTGATATAAAAAAAATTGTATATAAAAAAAATTGTGATTTTTTTGTAAAAGAAAATGTTGATTTTATATAAAAAAATTTTAAAAAAAAGTTTTAAGTGTTCGGGTCACCCGAACACAAAAATCAGCCAAAACCCCTGTCGGCACCCACTCCGAACGCTAAAGGCTCTCCGCTCCCTCACTCGCGCGTGAATGACGCGCTCGAAAAAAAAAAAAACTCGTGCGTGCGCGCTGGGCCCACTCCCTCACCGCCCGCGGGCGCGAGCGAGCGCCGCCCGCCTCTCGTGAGCGCCGCTCGCCTTCTCCATCGCGGTGTGGCGGCAGGAGCCCTAGGCGCAGGCCCGTGCACTGGCCGGGTGGAGATGCTCTAAGAAGACATGGAAAATGATTTTATAGGAAAATCAAACATTGACACCAAACGCAATTAGCACAAGTTATTTACAGGTGTCGGACAACGCAAGACGCACCTACAGCCAAGATTCGCTCCGCGTCCGCCACGTGTCCGTACACTTTGTTAAAAGGCCCAACCCCTCAAACCCTCAATCACCCGCCAAGTCAAAATTCCTTCACCACCTTTCGGCGTAAAAAAAAAATTAAAAAATCCAGAAAAAGAAAGAAAATCAAAACGAACGAACACATTTCTCTACCAAATAACGACCACACCACACCACCACCACCACCAGATCTAACCGCAGCGGACAAAAGACAAAATCAGAGATTTGTTTTTCGTGGCTATGGAGGAGAAGCTGATACAGCGGCTGGAATCGGCGGTGGCGCGCCTGGAGGCCCTGGGCGGCGCTGGCGGTGCTGCGGCGGCGAGTGGCGGCGACGACGCGCCGCTGGATCCGTCGATTTTGGCATACGACGACCTGATTCGTCAGCGCCTCGGGAGGGTTTCGGCCGCCGCCGAGAAGATCGGAGGGAAGGTGCTGGACGTCACCAAGGTTCTCGAGGAAGCTTTCGGTGTTCAGAGGGACCTGCTTATCCAAATCAAGCAAACTAAGGTCAGTAATTTGATCGTGAATCAAAATTCGTATGAGCTTGTTGTTGTTGTTTGGTGCTGAGTTTCCGGATTCGTAATAGTCGTAATACTTATATGAAATGTGGAATTGGAGTTAAAAATTGTGTCTTTTTGATGTAAATATTAATTGGGTTGTAGACTTGATAGGATATGTAAATGCCCATGAAAGAAAATGTGGTGTGTTGTTCTGCATGTATTGGATTCGTGCCGTTAGGGATTGGTTTGGAGAGTGGTTGATGCATAATCTGGGCTAATAAGAACTACAAGCGTTTTCGTATTTGAAAAATTGTTGTCGTAGAGAGGCTTTTGAAAGATGCAATTGACATTTGGGTGCTTGTACATTTTCTAAGGTGGATGTGCTGTATCCTGCACCTTTCCTAGGGGGGATGAAACTCATTGTGTTTTGCTGTGTAGAAACCAGACAACGTGGGGCTGGCTGAATTTCTGAAGCCGCTGAACGAGGTGATCACGAAGGCAAATGCATTGACAGAAGGGAGGCGGTCTGATTTTTTTAACCATTTGAAGAGTGCTGTTGACAGTCTTTCGGCATTGGCGTGGATTGCCTATACAGGGAAAGAATGTGGTAAGGAAAATCAGTCATTGCTGTCATGTGTTAGAAACAGATGAAAACTGTTGCTGTTTCTGACTCCTTATTATGCTTTCTCCGTTTCAAGGTATGAGCATGCCTATTGCACATGTCGAAGAAAGTTGGCAGATGGCTGAATTTTACAACAACAAGGTACTATGCATGTCACTAAGAATTTGGTATTTACATGAAAACTGCAAGCCCTAGAATCACGCGCTCAAATTGCACCAAGTCCTTTTTCCTGTTGTGTTGATTAACTATTCGCAATCATGAAATACGGTTCTGACTCTTGGATTGTAAAATGCAGATTCTTGTCGAGTATAAAACTAAAGACCCAAATCATTTAGAGTGGGCCAAAGCCATCAAGGAACTCTATTTGCCTGGATTAAGAGATTATGTGAAGAATTTCTACCCTTTGGGTCCAGTTTGGAGTCCAACTGGAAAAGCAGTTAGTGCTGCTCCATCAAAACCAAAAGGTCCTGCACCAGGCGCACCTGCTCCTCCCCCTCCTCCATCAGCATCACTCTTCAGTTCTGAAACTTCTCAGGCTTCATCATCACGTCCCAAAGCAGGGATGGCAGCTGTTTTCCAAGAGATCAATTCGGGCAAGCCTGTGACTACAGGTACATTTTTCTTCCTTTAATTAAACTTTGAAATGCTTGTTGGAGGGACTTGATTTGATTTGGTTTTCTTGTTCCCTAGGTCTGAGAAAGGTGACAGATGATATGAAAACAAAGAACCGTGCTGACAGAACTGGTGCTGTTAAAACCCATGAGAAGGAAAGTGGCATGAGTTCACCTTCTGTTTCTAAAGCAGGGACTCCAAAGTTTGAGCTCCAAGCGGGTCGCAAGTTAGTGCACATCATAATTAATTTAGAATTAAACTTGTATGAGGGATTATTGCCAGCAGGTAATTTTGCTTTTTATGCATCTTATTCTCTGGGCAGGTGGGCTGTTGAGAATCAGATTGGGAAGAAAGATTTGGTTATCAGTGACTGTGATGCAAAACAGTCTGTATATATTTTTGGATGCAAAGACTCTGTTGTGCAAATTCAAGGTAATTATCTGAATGAAAACATTATTCCTGAAATAAAAAATATATTGAATATCAAATTTTCTTTCCATACGAACTTCATATCCTATTCACATGAATGTTCTACATAAGTATTACAGTATCTGTCAGGCCAAAGAAAAGTAGTAGTAAGGTTCTGGAATTAAATGATGTGCAACTTTTAACTAATAGCACAATGTGCAGGGAAAGTAAACAACATTACAATTGACAAATGCAATAAGATAGGAGTGCTATTTTCGGTAAGTGCAATATTGGTTTTGGTAATGGAAGCAATATGTTTTGATGTATATAGGCTCACTTTGTGTGCTCTTGTGAACACAGGATGTTGTGGCTGCTTTTGAGATCGTGAATTGCAATCGTGTTGAGGTGCAATGCCAGGTACCAATTTTTTTTTAGGAATACTTTTAGATGTATGCAGTGGCTGTGTAAAGCATATTTAAAATTGAGTTCTTGCAACGTGGGCATCCAAATGTGATCATCGTTCATTGCCTTGTCGCAACTGATATATAAAATCTTCTGATCTATGCTATATTCACTCATTTTATGGCTATTTCTAGGGCTCTGCTCCTACAGTTTCAGTGGACAACACATCTGGTGTCCAATTTTATTTAAGCAAAGATGCTCTATGTGCGTCTATAACAACTGCTAAGTCAAGTGAGGTCAATATAATGGTACCTGGTTCTGAACCTAATGGTGATTGGGTAAGCCCCTATATTTTTCCTTTTATATATTTCTTACTTTTTTTACTTCCTTGGCTGTTCCTTCTTGGGACTTCAAGTTATCTTGGAATCCAAGCTAGTATTCTAGAATTTATATGGTTCTTGAACTTCGTAAACAATTTGCCTAGAACACAGTACTTCTTTGGTATTGGGAGTATCTTTATGGACGCATCTGTTGTTTTTACTAAAGTCTTGCTAAATAGTGTTCTACTTTACTACTAACTATATTATCCTGCTTAAAAGTAAAGTTGGACTGTTGTTTCTTCCAACTCAATTGTAGATGCATTTTCACTCTGCACCCTTGTCGCTTTGAACTCTGTACTTTTAGTTGGATTACAGTAGTCAACGCCTCATATATGAGATATTGATCCATGCTTATGTGTTGATGAGCCTGAAGAAGCAACCTTTCTGTTGTTAGCTACCTAATTTAGTTTTGATAGGTAAGTATATGGATGCATATGATGCTATGCGGTACTAACATACCATAAGAATTGAGGACATTCTCCAGTAAGAATTTGATGACATACTCCTACTATTAAAATAATTATTTCTCACCTTGCTCCTGCGAATCTGATACTCTTTTTTCTCCTTTCATATAAACTGTTTTCAGTTTTAACCTCTATTGCTTTGGGGTAGGAAATCATGGCTTTATACCCATCATTCCCTAACAGTTACTCAGTAACCAAAAAAGTTTCGTTAATATGATAACAATACATTGTAGTTTGTGTGCAATGAGGGCTGCATGCAGTTTCTGACTGTTCGTTTCCTTACTAAATTTCCTACATGCAAAATGCTTCTTTTTCTAATTTAAATAAGACTGGATGAACAAGTAATCCGTATGTACGTTTACTGTGTTGTAGGGGGAGCATGCTTTGCCAGAACAGTTTGTTCATGTGTTTAAGGACGGTCGGTTTGAAACTACTTCGGTCTCTCACTCAGCAGGAGGTTAATTTGGACTCTTTTGGTTCCCAATTAAGTATCTTTTTTCTTTTAATCATTTACTTGGATGGATTGAGGAGTGGATTCTTTCTCTTTTGTCCGTTATTTGATCGGTTTTGGTATATGAGGGTAACACATTTCTCAGCTTCGCTGGTTATGCTCTTACCAATCTCACTGGTTGGTTGGCTCATCAAACCATGGGATTCTTTTGCATGTCTCATAAAACATGAGATTCTTTTTGCACGATTTTTTCGGAGGTTTGTTTCGAATGAGTGTTGTAGCTTGGTTTCCAGAACTGCAAGTGAGCGGGACGGAGCATTCTGCTCTTGTAATGCATATACATGCTGCTAATTTTTCTTCTTCAGTATATATTTGTTGTCTTCTTCTGCATTATCTTGGATGATGTTTCAAAGGTGGAATCTTCTTTGGCTTGGTAAATGTTATTTTACTGAAGGCAGTTGAATTATTGGTCTTGGTTCTTGACTGAAATATTTGCACTATTATTTGCTTATCATAAAAGAAGAAAACATGATATCAAATTGTGTCATCGTAACACCACAAGTAAAAATAAGCTAAGGGACCTTTATACTGAAAGGAAAATAAACTAGGACCTAGTATTTTGCCGATGAAAACCTGTTCGTTTCATCTGGTCTTTATATGATTCAATACAAGATCAAACGCAACATCATTCCTAATTGCAGTGCAAATCATGAAAGGCAAGTACGAGTTCAATAAATCAACAAATGCAATAGAGTAAGAAAAATATATCTGGTTGAACACTCCAGGGAGAGAAAAGCTCATGCATTCTTTCCATCTATACGCTGCATCTCGGTTTTGACTCATAACCAATGTTGTAACTCTGACTACGTTTAAGCATTCATAATTAACCATTTGCACGTTTTTTTCCTTATTTATAGAAGGCCATGAATCGAAAGTTGGACCTTTCCGGGGTTAGGCTCTATGCTCAATCTACTTTGTTATTCTTGAATGCACATTTATTTAGTATATGAGTAATGTGCACTCTTTTCCTTCCGTACATTGAGTTTTTAATGAGGCCCCCAAAGTTAATTTTTTTATATGTAGTATTTGTACTCCTTTCATTGGAACACCTACAAATCCCCAATCGAATACAAACGCATTCCATTTCATAAAAAAAAAAAATAGATACGACAAACTACACAAAAGTTACGATAGATGCAACAAAACAAACGGAACCGAGAAGAAAATTTACTTTCCGGCCAAAACGAAAAAGAAAGAAAATTCACAGAACGGAGCATTACTCCGATTTCGCAGCTTCTCTTCGAACCCATCTCTTCACCGACGAATTGCACCAACCATCACCCCCATTTCAGTCCTGTTCTTCTCCGTCGTTGAAACCGGCGACCGCCACCGTCGGTACCTCCACGGTCTCGCCTTTCCAAGTTCAAAGGTAAAAAAGCTCGCTTCCAAACCCTCTATGCTTAAATTTTCATAAATTCAATTGTCATTAACATACTTTTTGGAGTTCAAATTGTAGATTTCTTGGCTAATTTATGCAAATTTTTTTGTTCTTGTGGGTTTATTAACAAATTAGGGTTTAGGGTTCTGGTTGTATTTGTGAGCTTGAATTTGTACTGAGTGAACTCGAATGTTGGGTGCAGAGGAGCAAAAGGCTGCGGCGGAGCTCGGAATTATGGGTTGAATTGCACTGAGGTATGCACTAATTCTATGGATACCTCTTGCTTCAAGGTTTTGATAAGAACCCATTTTGTACCTTGATGCATTGTTAGAAGCTTGGTCACATTGCAATCTGTTTAGGCTTAAGAAGCTTTTTTTAGTAACATTTCATGGAGAACTACATTGTTGCTACTTAGAAACAGGATAATACTTGAAAAGTTCCAGCCTTTATCGCTTTACATTTCAACTCAATGCAAACAAGAAGATAAACCTTCTGCTTTATTCTCTGGTTGGTTACAGTAATGAACTAGATTTCTTGATTTCTGTTTGTTCTGTGTTTGAATTAGGGGTTTTCGTGACTAGTTTTTATCAGGTATCAGGAGTTTGTAATGTGTTCAGATTAGAATCCCTTCTATTGTTAGGTTTTGTTCCGTCGAAATCCTGTGTTTTGAAACCTGGTTTTAGTGCGTGTGTTGCACGTTTCCTTTTTGGACATCTTTGAGCAATAGGTTCTGAAAAGATGTCGATACCTATTTTGGCTATTGTAAATGGAGTTAATGTGGAAAATTAGGTCATAGATCTTTTCTTTTGCTGTTTATTACATTTCTTGTTTATGTTTTAGAATTTTCTATATAAATTTGTCTGAGTCTGCCATGTGATAAACAAGCATTTGCGGCAGAGTTTCTTTTTTCTTGATGATTGCATTAGATTTTTCATTAGTGCATGCTATCTGTTTCATGAGCTTGTTGAATTTTCATAAATGATGAATAATCTGTTTTTGAATTTGGACAGCATTTGTAATATTTGGAGCTTGGAATAACAATTCTGGAGAGTTTGGAACTCAGATTAGCTAGCTTGCTAAGGTATATCTCTAAATTTCTTTTGATTTATGTGCTTTTTGCATTACAAGCGCCATGGCTGGGTGTGGCTCCTGCTTGCTGTATGTTAAAACACATGAATTGAAATGCATGGAATCTTCTATTATTAAATTTGGAATCTGGTTATTGTAAATCGTGAAATATGGGTGAATTACTGAAAGTTTGAATCATTCAAATTGATCTCCACCAATAGGAATCCTATTACTGTATCAACCAATAGACCGTGGTGGATTTTTATTTTTATTTTTTCAGAAATTTGCTTCAAATGATTGAAATGTGCATGCATGAATTTGATGATTGTATTATTTGATTATGATAGTGAGATCTGTGAAAATTTCAATGCTTGAAATCTACTGATGTTCTTTGTTCATTAGGCACTAAAATTTGCTTTTTTGATTAGCTTGAAAACTGTTCTGTTATCTTTAGAGACAGTTCTCATTCATGGTTTGATTTAGGATGATAATGTTTGATGCTTGATAATGGTACTATCTTATAGTAACATGTATCTTGGTATTTTTTTGTAGTATAAGATGGAGTCTAGCTGTAGCCAATCCAATAATAGTGCACTAGTTGCCACAGTAGCTACCCTACCCCAAACACAAATCGAAACAAAACCCGAGCCCCAAACAGAAATAGAAACTGGACATCAAGACCAAACACAAGAGGGTGGGGAAGAAGAAGATGATGAAACTGTAGTTGTGGGGGGGAAGAGGAGAAGGAAAGCATCACCAGCATGGGACTATTGCACGAAAGTTGAAAAAAAGGATGCTAAAGGGAGGATTATAGAAGTGGTTGGGATTTGCAATTATTGCAAATTGGAGATGCCGGCCCATTCAAAGAAAAATGGGACGAGAGGGTTACTCAATCACTTAAGGAAATGTGAACAATGTCCCTTTTTTGAGAAGGTTGATCCAATTCAAGTTATTCCACCAGCTGTGACAAGTTTAAACAATGTGAACACGGGTGGAACTTTGGTATCACACACTTTCAATCAAAGAAGGTGTGAATTAAAGTGTGTTATGTTTGTTATCAAGGATGAACAGCCTTTTAGAGCGATTGAAGGTGAGGGGTTTGTTGACTTAGTTCATGATCTTCAACCTAAGTTCAAGATCCCTAATAGAAAGAAGATTGCTAGTGGGGTATGGGATTTGTACTTGGTTGAGAAGAACAAGATAATGAATGTGATACGTGATAGAAGGGTTAGTATCACAATTGACACTTGGACATCCATTCAAAGCATCAACTACATGTTAGTGACTGCCCATTTCATTGATGATGATTGGAAGTTGCATAAGAAGATCATAAAGTTCTCAAGTATCACAAGTCACAAGGGTACGGACATTGGGAAGTGCCTAGAGGTGTGCTTGAATGGGTGGGGGATAGACAAAGTGTTCAGCATTACAGTTGATAATGCTTCGGCCAGTGATGGGGCGGTCGAGTATATGTCAAAGAGGCTTAAGTCATTGGGGACTCTTATGCTTGATGGGAAATACTTGCATTTGAGGTGTCCTTGTCACATTCTTAATTTAATTGTTGAAGATGGATTGAATGACCTTCATAGTTCAATTGAGGGGATAAGAAATTGTGTTAAGTACATTCATTCCTCACCGGAAAGGTTGGAGAAGTTTAGGGACTTTGCTAATTTAGAGAAGAAGGATAAGATGGCAAATATTCCTATGGATGTTGTAACAAGGTGGAATACAACCTATAAAATGTTGGAGGGTGCACTGAAGTATAGGATGGTTTTTGCTAGAATGACGGAAGAACATGCTCCTTTTGCGCAATATTTCCAAGAGGAAATAGGAAAGGAGGGCACTAACACCAAGATAAGTAGAGTGGGGCCACCGGGAGAAGAGGATTGGGAAAGGGCACAAGCCTTTGTGCATTTTCTCAAGAAGTTTTATGACGCAACTTTAAAGCTTACTGCAACTAAAACTTCTACCTCAAATTTGATATTCAATGAAATGGTGGGGTTACAAAATGAGATTGAGAAGAAAATGAATGATCATAGTAAACCTACTTTGAAAAGGGTGGCTTGTTTGATGAAGAATAAATTTGACAAATATTGGGGGAAGTTTGAAGAAGTGAACAAGCTTGTTTTTGTTGCAAATGTGCTCGACCCAAGATTTAAACTTCAAATGCTTAAGTTAAGCTTTCGTAATCTTGGGAGATTTCCTAGTGAGCTTGAAGACATTCTTAATGATGTGAAAACTAGCGTGCTCATTTTATATAGGAATTATAAAGGGCATGATCCCATTGGGAATCAACCTTTGTATGATGTTACCATTAGAAATGATGATGAGGATGATCAAGATGAACTTCTTAACCAACTTATGCAAGAAAGGAGAGATGAACAACTTGAGGAGATATCCAATGAAGTGGATTGTTACCTTGCCGATCCTTTTGAATGCCCTCTTAACAAAGGGTTCAAACTCTTGGATTGGTGGAGAGGAAATCAATCAAGGTATCCAATCTTGTCAAAGCTTGCCATTGATATATTTGCTATCCCATGCTCCACCGTTACTAGTGAGAATGCATTTAACCTAGGCAAGAGGATTGTGGATCCTTTTAAAGCTTCTTTGACTCCTAGAATGGTTGAGGCATTAGTGTGCACTAGGGATTGGCTTAGGACGGATGACATTTCTTTCTACAAGGAACCAACGGAAGAAGAGCTTGAATTGTATAAGGAACTTGAAGAAATTGAAGCAAGTAAGACTTACTTTATTTTAGTGTACTTTGATCTTCTTAAGTTGATGGTAATTATTATGCTTGTTCTAACTTCTATTGATATTGTTCCTTGTTTTATATGTAGCATCTTCTACTATTCAAGCTTCGCCAACTTTTCATTTGCCTCCTCCTCCACCGAGTGTCACTATTTCTAGAATGCCTCCACCAAGCGTTTCAGCATCTAGAAGTTTTTCCGCTACATCTACAGATGTTTGTAGTTCTGCAGGTGCTTCTAGTTCTAGAGTTTGAGACCAACAACCTCTGAAAACAATTTAGCTTATTAAATATTATTTAAAGTTTCCTTGGGTGTTTAACTTTAAGTTTGACGATGTACAGGTTCAAATAGATTGTTTTGTTTTTTTCTCTCTTTTTCGATCAAGACATTTAAATAGATTGCTGGAAATGTTCAAGTCTGTGGTGCTTGTGTGTCAAATATTTCTCTGGAATGTTCAGGCTTAAGCACAGGTTGTGTTACCTTGCTGGAACGTTTAAAGTTGGGAATTAATTAAATAGCCCACAAGGCCCATGTCTTGACGCCCAATTGTCTGATCGGACCACAACCCGGCTGTCGTTAAACCGATAGGTGCGGTTTTGGGATCGGTTCCTCTTTTTACCTAATACCGATTAGGAAGTTTTGTCGGCCCAAAAACTGGTAATTTCCATCATGCTTCCATGTCATCATATATTAATGATATTATCTTCTCAATTCTTCAGATTTATTATTTTTCTACTGAACTTTACACGGGGGTGGCAAAAGAACTTTCCACGAGTTTACCCATCGGACAAGTCTTTCTTGTGCTTTTCCGGATTGCATGTTCGCTGCAAATGCGATGTAAAATTCTAAAGCAAAAGAAATACTTTTTTGAACGACCAAAAAGTCCCTTTTTCACACGCAGTAGGTGACGCTGAGATATGCAAAAGCAAGACCAATGCCGAACCCGATCCGAACGCAACCAGGTGGGCCTTTTTCTTAATATTCATTTACTTTGTTGATATTTGAACTGACTAGACTAATGCAAAACTATGATTCATAGTGCAAGCATTGTAGCTCATGAATTTGAGCTTAATGCACGTTTTGGGCTAACAGATTTATGTGTTTTGCTCGGATTTTGATCCAATCTCAATGTTTTAGACTCAATTGATTTAGTCATAGTCCATTAATATATGTTATTAACTATTTTGATCTTTTTTTAATTTATCGTATAATTGAAGTGTAACTCAAAACTTAACATGCGCATAGGGTACACAAAATGGTCCCACTTTGGACTAGGTTGATTAATACCAAATCTTGCAAATGCACCAAGATTGTTGATCGCGATGATACACAAGAACCAAATTAGTCAAGTTCTTGTTATCCAAATTAGTCATGTTCTTCTTCTTGTCACCGTAGACCTCCAAGCAATGACCCAAAACTGCTATTTAACCAATACATAAGACTATATTAAATTGGGAGCCATTCTCATAAAGAAGGCAAAACACATGCTTACACAAAAAGCAGCATACATCATTAAGGGAAATGTTAAGTTGATCAATTCTAAAACCCTAATCCACTAATCTCACAGATTAGTTGAGCTCTGTTATCACTCCCCACCAGCTTCACCCTCAAGTTTTTGCCTTGCGCCAGAAGCACCAAACAGGAGACAGGTGGGTCCCCTACCCACGAGTTCACTCCCAGTACAATACAGGACTTCCAAAGACACAAGTCGTCTGTTCAGCTTAGATTGGTTGTTGACAAAGTTCACCATCTTTCTTTACCGTTACCGCCACCTCATCATCTCATCGCTTTGTCCCCTCCATAAATACTCCTCCATTGTCTTTCACTCTCTGCAGAACAAAAAAACTCAGAGAAGCTTCAAAATACCATTCAATCATGGCGTCGCTTTCCCAACTCTCCATCTTCCTCTTATTCACCGCCTTCATCTCTGCAGGTATAATTAATAACCAGTCAAACTTGTTGTTTAATTTCTAGATTAACTAAATAATGATTTGTTATTAATTTATTAAATATTTCCATGAATGGAACTGTTCACTCTGCTGTCATCAAACCTTCCGTTACGCGACTACTCTCCACCTCGTAAATCGTACGACCGCCAAAACGCTGCGTTTTAGACAGCTGTCCCTAACTGATCGCTCTTTGTTGATTGTGCAGATTCGCAGTCCTTCATCGGCGTCAACTACGGTCAAGTCGCCGACAACCTCCCGCCGCCGTCCGCCACCGCGAAGCTCCTCCAGTCCACCGCCATCAAGCGCGTCCGCCTCTACGGCGCCGACCCGGCCATCATCAAGGCCCTCGCCGGCACCGGCGTCGCCGTCGCGATCGGCGCCTCCAACGGCGACATCCCGTCGCTCGCCGCCGATCCCAACGCGGCGGCGCAGTGGGTCGGGTCGAACGTCCTCCAATTTTACCCGGCCACCAACATCGACCTCGTCAACGTCGGCAACGAGGTCCTCCTCTCCGGCGACCCGGGCCTCATCTCGCAGCTCCTCCCGGCGATGCGGAACGTCCAATCGGCGCTCTCCGCCGCCTCGCTGGGCGGCAAGGTCCGGGTCTCGACGGTGCACTCGATGGCGGTGCTGGGGCAGTCCGACCCGCCGTCGTCGGGTCGGTTCAACCCGGGAGTCCAGGACGTCCTGAAGGGGCTGCTCGCGTTTCAGAGGGACAATAGGTCGCCGTTCGCGGTCAACCCGTACCCGTTTTTCGCGTACCAGAGCGACCCGAGACCCGAAACGCTTGCGTTTTGTCTATTCCAGCCCAACGCGGGACGAGTCGACTCGGGGACTGGGATCAAGTACATGAACATGTTCGACGCTCAGGTGAGTTGAAGTTCTTAAACTTTTGGGCCTTTTTATTTTTATAAAAAAAAAGGGGCTCAGGCCCAGTTGAGAGTTGACGTGTGAGTCAATCGTCCGTCAACGGGCGATCGTCGTATGCGACTAGTCTTCACGTCCACGACGTACAAAATAGTGTCCACTGCAAATAGTGTCGGCTAGAATTTCAAATGTAACTACAAAAGGTTGTTGGACTAAATAAGTTTTTTTTGGTGAAATGATGGGAGTAATGAAACTTACCTGATATGACCTTAATTTTGCATGGTGACACGGCCAGGCTGGCCATCACAATAATATTAAATAAGTTCATATAGGCATGATTTCTATGTTCATTGGATTTACTAGAATGGATTTGAAAATAATGTTAAATCTGTTTCGGGACCACAATATAAAGTTAAACCTCTTGCTAGTGGAGAAATGTTAGTGAAACTTTAGTAGCTGTGTGTGTTTATGGTCATTATTGTTGTCCTTGTGACAACTCTTGGATCTTTCATATTGTATGATGGTGATGTTAAATCTGAGCCTTCACCCTTGCTTTCTTTATCAACGGGATGATAGATCACTTTTCATATTGAGAAGAAAAATAAAACTAGAATAATAATCGAGTCATAATAGTGTAGATCCTCCTGATGCAACAGAGGCAAGGAAAACAGTCGAGGACAAAGTTCTTTACTACTATTGGTGTTCTTTTCCATGCAGCATTAAGTGCACAATTTGTTTGAACTATCTGCACTGTTTGCTTTGGTTGCGATGATCAGCTAATTAGAAAGCTTCAGTAGTTTGGGTTCGCCTGGCCCTTTTTTAGAAGTCGAAGATTACTCCGTCACAATACATGACCAAGTGTGAATCTGCAGGTCGATGCCGTGAGGTCTGCCTTGAATGCAGTTGGATTCAAAGACATTGAGATTCTGATTGCTGAGACCGGCTGGCCATACCACGGAGATAGCAATGAAGTTGGACCTAGTGTGGAGAATGCCAGGGCATACAATGGAAATTTGATTGCACACCTTAGATCCCTGGTTGGGACTCCATTGATGCCTGGAAAATCTGTGGAGACCTATATCTTTGCACTCTATGATGAGGACTTGAAATCCGGTCCAGCCTCTGAGCGATCATTTGGGCTGTTCAAGCCGGATCTGACCGCAACATATGAAGTTGGTCTCACAAAGAGTAGCCAGGTGACACTGTTAAAAACCTTATTAACAAAATGTTCTCTTGCCGCATTATTTGATATGCTATATTGTTTGACTGTTGAGCGTGAACTTTAATTGTTAGAATTGCAGTTTTTAACCCTTTGATTTCTATCTCCAGACGCCGTCAACACCAACACTGACTCCTTCACCACCAACAGTGACTCCTTCACCTAAGCCGTCTTCATCACAGTGGTGTGTGCCCAAATCTGGCGTTTCTGATGCTCAATTGCAGGCAAATCTCGACTATGCTTGTGGCCACGGTATTGATTGCAGCGCAATCCAACCTGGAGGCGCCTGTTTCGAACCAAACACTGTTGCGTCCCACGCTGCCTATGCCATGAATCTCTACTATCATACCGTTGGTGCAGCTCCACTCAATTGTGACTTCTCGCAAACAGCAATGGTCACGTCCTCAAATCCGAGTAAGCCCGGATTATCACATGTCTAGCTTTGTAATTTGTGTTTTAACTCTCTAATTGATTCGTTATTTGGATTGATTACAGGTTATAATGCTTGCACATACCCTGGTGGTGGTGGAACTAAATGACTACCTTTGGATGCAGGGAAAATTAATATGATATCAAATAAGGGTTTTGTTAAGATTAGGAATCTATTGGATATATGGAATAAGGTACTGATGTGCCTATCAGTGGTTTATAGTTTATATATAGCCCTTTAATTGTAAAGGTTCCTACTTTTGATTGGGATGTCTGTTAATTGTAAGAACTCTAAAGTTATTGGAAATGTGGATGTGCATGTTCTCTACTTCTATCTCTTCCAGTCTTCCTCCATTGCCAAATTCCAATATTTGTTCTGAAAGCCTGACCTTCTACGAATTTTATCTAACGAGTATCGTTCATGAAATATTTTCAATAAATTGGAAACTAGGTGACAGATTATTGAAAAAAAAAAAGGCAATTATGTTGCAGTTAAGGATTTACAGGAGGCAACAAATCGGCATTAACAACTATCAATCATATTGCACATAAATCGTCCAATGAGGGCAAGAATCCTTAGGATACCCTGTTCCTAACTTCCTATGCACTAAACGAGCGTGGACCACAAATCTGTTATTGTTCTGTAGATAGCAACCCGCAATTGTCACCACAGGGATGGGATGCAAACAAAACTAGCGGCCGAGCTTTGCCATTTGTTGAAGTAACATACTTAGCTTCATCTTCTACATCATGAAAGCAATTTTGCTTTGCCAAGCAAATAATACAAGAAGTTGGGCAGGAAGTAGAGTACTGTTCTTGTAAGTTCTAACTACATTATTGCTCCAAGTTTCTTTGGACCACATTGTTTCTTGTTGTCGAGCCTGTTGACGCCGAAAATTGGTTCAACAATTAGATGACCTCTTGAGATTGAGGCCACGCAATCCTTCTAAACCAACCCGTTGTGATTGAGCAGATTATCTTCAAAATAGTACGATGCTTAGAAATTGCATCTTGTAAATAAAGAACATAAAGTACAGGACACAAGGGATATTGTGATTATAGGTCAGGTCGGAGAAGATATCAAGAGAAAACATCAAGAGAGATGGTATCGAGATCGAGTCAGGGATCTTTGATCAGATCCTCTTTTCAGGTTCATCAATTGTCTTCATATAATTGAGGCGATATCAATCTTGATGAGCCAATCACGTAGAGGGTGAGCTAACTTTAGGTCCTCATCATCAATCAAGGATATTCAAGTCTTATCGGGACCTAGAATTAATTAGTGCCATCACCACATTGTTTGGAGCGTACTTCATATCAATCACGATCACCTTCCTTTAGGTGGTGCTTGAGTCAACCTTCGAGCTAGGGAAAATCCATCACATCAGGAACTTGGGCTTAGGCAAGTGAGTATCTAAGCATTGGGCTTAGCTAATCAAACATCTTCGTAGCGCGCTTGGGCTTAGGTAAGCAAGCTAAGCTAATATCTAAGCTAACATCCAAGCTACCAAGCTAAGCAAATGTGCAAGCTATTTAGCTAAGCAAATATCCAAGTTACGAAGCTGAGCAAATATCCAAGCTACCAAGCTAAGTAATATCAAAGTAGCCTCTTAGCTCAGATAGGTAAACCTAAGCTTCGAGGTAAGAATTGAATTGACCTTTGACTTTTAGCTTAACTTGGCATGAGGTAATTTACCTCACAAACAGAATCAAATCCATTAGTATTGAGTAGTGCTATGTGTAGAACCCCAACAAATTATATTTCCTGCGCCAACTTCTTGTTTTATTTTTTAACTGCATCAGATCGATAGCAAACTAAGGTTCATGGACAAGTATGAGTATAGCTTATCAATTATTTAAATTAACTACATTAACAACTTTCTCTTGGATCACATAATTAGTTTGGTTTTTCACTGAATCTACTAAGAAAAAAATGAACGTAATGGAGGACAAAATTGAGAAAGGTAGAAAGAAGAGCACTAAATTAATGCTAATAGTATTAATTAATAGCAGTACTTCAGATTACTCATCAACAAATCCATTGTCGTCCAGCGGTTAGGATATCTGGCTTTCACCCAGGAGACCCGGGTTCGATTCCCGGCAATGGAACTTTTTGACCTTTTCATCGTCAGTTATATATCCTTATCTTATTCACTCCACTGTTGCTTTTGCAAGTTTGCATGACATTTCACTTGCATTTTGGTACTCTGCAGAAACAATCTTGCACATCCAATCTATAAACTTGTATGTATGGTTTAGTGGCTAAGATACTGCGAATAATGAATACATAGTTTAGATGATTTTGTATAACTATTGACCTTTGCAAACACATGTACGTCCCGTCAGAGCCGGCCCATGGGGTGTGCGAGGTGTTCGACCGCACAAGGCCCCTGATCAAAAAGGGCCTCAAATTATATTTTGTTCAGCACATACTTGAGTAATAATAAAATTCAAGGTAAAATAAAACCAAATAACTAGCTAATTGGTTTTGATGCGTTTCTTGTTTAGAAGCCACCCGAGTTTGGTTTTTTGGCGTAGTTTGTGGCCCTGAGGTTTTTTTCTTCTTTTTTGGTTTTTTTTTTCAATAGAAACTTGCAGATGCCTTCAAATTTCAGTTTTTTTTTTTAATTTTTTCCGCTAGAAATTTGCAAAGGTACTCAACATTTGTTTCATTTTTATTATATAAATAAACTCTCTTCACCAAATCATCATATTTTTTCCTTCTATGTTTACATAGAAAGAATTAGTAATGCCATAGTTTTCTTGTGTTAATTACCTTGATAAAGTCAAGAAATAAATTGTAGGGTTATTTAGTGTCATACGACAATATAAAATAAAGGGTTAACTACAAATAAGTATCCGAACTATAGGGTCAATTTCAAGTTAGTACACAATGTTGTAAGACTCTACAAACTCATACCCGAACTTCACAAAACTTAACAAATTAGACCTCCGTTTGTGATTCCGTCAAATTCATCGTTAACTGCTGTGTTGGCTAAGCCCATGTGGCATGTTGACTGAAAAAAGTTTCTTCTGTTCGGCAGCGGAGACCCCAAAAGGCAAAATACCCCAAAATTGAGAGGACCCATCGTCTCTCTACCAACTAAACACCAATCACCTCCTTCCTCCGCCGTTGTTAGCTTTGCCAGCAACTCCTAACCCGCTTCCAATTCGATCAAAGTATAGATCGAAATCCTCAAATCCACACCAAAATCCTCGAATTCCATCAAACCCAGTTCAATTTCAACTAGGAAGATCTTAGATCTAAACAAGCCAACCCAAGTTACCAACAAAGGAGATTCACTCTCCTCTTTGCTGGTCCAATAAAGGAGATTCAATCTCCTCTTCAGCTGCAGAAGGATCCCGAGAGATGGGTTGCGGCTGGGTCGTCAGGCTCGACTTCACGGTGCCAGTGTCGGTGGGTTGCGGCTGGAGCACGTCTGCCACGAACGGCGCGTCGGATCTCCACGCCTCCGGGAACGCGTCGTCGGCTTGAGCTCTGTCGGCGATGGCGTGGACTCGAGACTGCAGGGAGGCGAACGACGTCTCCTCTTTTGGGTAGACCACGATAGCGGGCGCGAGCGGCAGGAGGTGACAGGCCCGATGACGGCGAAATCTTCAGCGTGGTTTCGAGGAGGCGACGGTGGACGCAGTGGCAGTCTGGGCTACGGCTGTGGGCTGCGGCTGTCGGCTGTGGGCTGCGGCTGTCGGCTGTGGGCAACGAAGTGGTTGAATATGTTTTGAAATGGTTGAATATGGTTGATTTCTGGTTCGGATTATGTGTGGTTATTGTTTTGAAATGGTTGAATATGAAATGATTGGTGTGCTTGTTGATGAAGCGGGCAACGAAGCGGTAGCCGATCTTGTGAGGATTCGGAATTTGATTGTTGAGCTCATCACCATACGGCGGAAGCTCAATGGTGCAGAAAAATTGGGATAGTGATTACGGTCCATGTTGAAGGTACGGTGAAGAAAAATTTTTGTCGCCGAATCTTCGAACAGAAGAAACTTTTTTCAGTCAACATGCCACATGGGCTTAGCCAACACAGCAGTTAACGATGAATTTGACGGAATCACAAACGGAGGTCTAATTTGTTAAGTTTTGTAAAGTTCGGGTATGAGTTTGTAGAGTCTTACAATATTGTGTACTAACTTGAAATTGACCCTATAGTTCGGATACTTATACGTAGTTAACCCTAAAATAAATGCCATATATTGACAATATAAACGACATTCATTATAAAGAAATTGTTATCCATGGTTATAATAGACGATAATTTAGCTAAATTTCAACAATTTTGACAGCATTACACGACACGTGTGTTTGAAAAAGTGTTGTCTAATTACTATATAGATGACGGTTTAAAGGCTGTCGTGTATTAACTTGCAATAGATGACATGACCATTTACGACAGTTTTAGAGGTATGTGGACGACGGTTTTTGAGCGTCGTCTATAACACTTTTTGGCATAGTGCTCTATGCCCAAAAAAAAAGGCCTCAGCTTTAATTTCAAACAGGGCTTCTGAAATCATTGGAATGGCTCTGCGTCCCGTCTTGGTGACTCTAATTGAAAAATGAGTTCAACCGATCTCAAGACATGTAAATTGGTGTAATATTCCAAATTAGTTAAACGAATGATGGGGAATCTTTGCACTTTGTCTTATTCTCAATCAAGACTTTACTTTGTATATTATTTGTAGCCTATTCTAACCGATAATTCTACTCACTCTCACCACTAAGGTAATTCTTATATGTAATTAGGTGCTAATTTTTAATCATTAAACATAACATCACACGGAAACACATCCATTATGTAGCATGGTTTATCAACTTCTGCCGGTTAGTGATTTCGAGATTTTACCATGACAAATACGAATTATACAACTTATATGACAAGGCTTCTTGTGAGCCAAAAATGATGGTGAAATAAAGATAAGTTGCTTTGCTACCTTGGCAAGTTGGCAGTGCGGTCTCGAACCGTTCCCCTGCCTTACTACACGTGTGCGAGCTTCTGCACTGGGTTTAGGCTTAAACCAATTGGTCTAGACCAAAACACAACCAATTGGTCTAGACCAAAACACACACATCTTTGTGCTTCAACAATTGTACTTAACGTGAGTCCTCTGAAACCATTGAAGCTCTTCTTTGCAAATTGTTGAACTGTATAGTTTATGCAGATTGCGTATGATCATAGTCATAGCCTTGACGTGTATTCTTCACTAGAGTATTGATTGATATCAAATCCGTTGGTCAATGATGGCCTTCTATAAACAATATAAAATCAATTAAATCTCATTCCTATGCCGTTGCCTATTTGCATTACCTCATTCATGTCTTTGTTATATTGTCATTGTCAGCCCCATCGCTAAAAGATGAAAGTGATTGCAAGTTGGTTCTTTCCCACTTCATCAAATTAATGGAAAATTAAACCCAAAAAAAAGGACAAACGAAATAGGATCTTAGTGTAGTAGCATTCACATGTAAGTAGACCATGCAATAGATAGTGTGAATGGATAAACTGAAGTCGGGACCTAAGATAAAACTAATTTAATTGAATTTAAAGTGATGACTGTTGGAACAAAATGAGGAGTAATTGAATCGGAACTTACGGTAGTAGAAGAGCTACATACAATACATTTCGAAGGTCACGACGACAACACATCTTCCAAGACAAAGATTAGTTTCTCAATGGCCTCATTATCCTTAGACAACAAAGTATAATAATTGAAATCATTCATCTTATATATTATCGAGTAAAAATCATTTTAAAAAAATCAATCAAATATGAAATCATTTAATCACTTAAACTGTTTAGTTAAGTAATTATACCATTTGTATATTTTACACAATTTAGATACCCAAACGTCTATATTATTGGGAGGGTGATGGCACGCCATGGCTTACGGTAGTTCTTCATGTCGATATGCAAATGTAGAGTTTGAGTATAAAGCATGGTATGAACCTAATTCCCTTTGATGGTTAGGCCGTAGGGATGTCAAATAGTTCTCTTTCTCTTTTCCTTGATAACTTTGTCGTAGGGAAGATAGACTGATTTCGAATCAAGGGTTATATTTATGTCTACTTGTTTGAATGCTTTTATTTATTGTAGAAGTACCAAACGCTCTTTTTCTCATACACAAATAAATTTTTAATAAGACTTCTGAATATTGAATGGGATTCTATTATTTTTCATGTACTCCTCTACTTGGCACAAATGGCAATCCATATAAAACCTATTCCTTTGATAAAAATAAAAAAATCGTTCAATTGGTTTATATCTTGTTGACAAGACCGTCCAAGACAAGGCCAACTGGACTGAAGTGGGTCCACAGCCACCACTGGAAATTACACTTGTATCCTAACAACTCACGCGCATAGTCACAATCTCTTCAGTGCTTTGTCTGCCAAAAAGCTCAGAGACCCGTTCAGAGAGAGTCGACCCACCACCACCACCACCACCACCACCATCGGCTTCGCCTTGTCACCGCAGACGCCCCGAGAGCTTCGAATCAGAAATGGCGAAGAAAAACCTAATCTCGCTTTGAATCGAAGCTTCCTTTGCCTTTTCCCCCCAAACTCCATGACCGGCTTCTTCTGAGCTCGAAAATTCCCCAGCAATGTCAGTCGCCGAGCTCAAGGAGCGCCACGTGGCAGCCAGCGAGACCGTCAATTCGCTCAAGGAGCGGCTGAAGCAGAGGCGAGCCGCCTTGCTCGACACAGATGGTACGGTTATGGCGGTGGTGGGTTCGTTTATGGTTTTGAATTATCCATGAATTTTTTATTTGGGGGGTTTTGGATCTAATTGGTGAGTTTTTGCAGTGGCTGGGTATGCGAGGTCGCAGGGGAAGACTGCGCTCACATTTGGCCCCACCGATCTCGTTTGCTGTAGAATTTTGCAAGGTCATACTGGAAAGGTATTGTGTAACATTACATGTACTCAACACGTGTTTATGTGTATGATTTGTGGTGCTAGGAGTGTTTTAGTTGGAAAAAGTGAGCTTCTTTTGAATGTTCATTCATATGGGTTTTTGGAACTTTTTGCATTTTGGTGGTAGTTTCAAGTGTTCTAGTGAAACTACAAGGTAGGTTTTTTCGATCTTGGATGCGTGGACATCGTAGTTGTGGGGCTTGACTAGCCGGAAGTGCGTGTGACTTGCGTTTCAGATATTATGGTTATTGTTCATCTAGCAAGATAAATGTACAAATAAGCAAAACATAGAGGATTAGGTTGATTAGGAAGACAGTTATTGGGGTAAGTTCCAACTAGTTTGATGGAAGTGTGTATTGAGACGGCAAAAGTATGAGTAATTGGTTGTGACATCTTATGTGAATCCAACGAATTTGAAGGATTATTGGATGAGGAATGCTCTAGGAAAGAAATTAAAGCCAATCGACCAAATATTTGGATCCTAAGTCCATTCATATACAAACAAGGTAGCAGGGTCTCTTAATAATGACAGGAAGAATTAAGTTTTATGAGTATATGAAGGGTACCTCTACCCACACCAAGAGAGTAGCTAGCTATCTACTTCCATTGTTTGTAACCAACTTGTTTTATCCTTCAGCACTCACATATAACAGAAAGTGATGATATCTTATACATGATGTAAATAAAAATAGCGTGTAGCTCACTCTAGTCTTACAAAGCCTTTATTCTTTTACTAAATATTGAGCTTGAACTGTAGACTAGAATTATTAGAATCCTATAACATTTGGCGTGTCTGTTTTTTTTCCTCTATCTATTTACTTCTTATATTCTTGGTTTGTGTATGAGTTAAGCATGTATTTTTTTGGTACTTGTCTAGTCCTATTGTTATTCTCTCCACTACCTTTAGTTTCCATATCTCTGAGACTTTGTGTTGCAGGTGTATTCATTAGATTGGACCTCTGAAAAGAATCGAATTGTCAGTGCATCTCAAGATGGGCGTTTGATAGTGTGGAATGCGTTAACAAGCCAGAAGACTCATGCTATAAAGCTGCCTTGTGCATGGGTCATGACATGTGCTTTTTCACCAACCGGCCATTCTGTTGCTTGCGGTGGTCTTGATAGTGTCTGTTCTATTTTCAACCTGAATTCCCTGTGTGATAAGGATGGGAATTTGCCTGTATCAAGAACACTTAGTGGGCATAAGGGTTATGTTTCCTCCTGTCAATATGTTCCAGATGAGGACTCTCACTTGATTACTGGATCTGGTGATCAAACATGTGTCTTGTGGGATATTACTACCGGGCTCAGGACTTCAGTTTTTGGAGGTGAATTTCAATCTGGACATACTGCAGATGTACTGAGGTATATTGGGTGGTTTCAAATTTGTGCACAGATAGCATGTATTGCATTAGGTTCTAGTAGGTGATCGTGCTCATTGAACACCTATATATCTCCATCTTGTTTTTTGTTATTGAAGGCTAGTCTGGGTTTCTTTCATTTGTAGCTTTTGCCTGGAAAATATGATGTCTCGTCAAGAATTCTTGTTTCCTATTATACAGTTGGCCCCTATACACCTACACATTAGTTACCCCAAAAAGATGGTTTATTTTGTACAAGTAGGTTTAAGATTATCTTCAATAGACCATAGTGTTACCTCCTCATTATTAAAGTTTCCTTTTGCATCATGAGGGCTCTGAATGTAACACGCACCCTATTGTTGGTGATTTGATGTGACAAGTAATTATTATGAGTTTGCAGCAGCAAGTTTTGTTTTTATTAAACGTTTAGTATTATTACCATGACGTTTTAGTAAATCCTTTTGGGTTCTTTCAGTGTCTCGATCAATCAAACCAACTCAAGATTATTTGTCTCTGGTTCTTGTGATTCAACTGCTCGATTGTGGGACACTCGCGTTGCAAGTCGAGCAGTAAGGACGTTTCATGGTCATGAGGGAGATGTTAATGTGGTAAAGTTCTTTCCAGATGGCAATAGATTTGGAACCGGCTCTGATGATGGCACTTGCAGGCTATTTGACATCAGGACTGGCCACCAGCTCCAAATATATGATCAGCCGCATGGTGATAATGATCACCCGCCTGTGAAAACTATTGCATTCTCAATATCAGGAAGGCTTCTCTTCGCTGGATACACAAATGGCGATTGCTATGTATGGGATACATTGTTGGCACAGGTATTTGTGTTTAAGGCATATTTAGTTGACCATTGATCTATCTCTTCATCATATGCGTTTGGTGGTTATTAGTTGAGACCACTTCATTTCTTTTTAAATTATTACTGCTGATGCCTGTACTGACTTGTACTTTAGATTCCAGTTTGGTCTATAAGAATTTTGTTCAGTATGGTAATATGCAACATCATGCTCAGGCAGTACTTCACATTTATATGCAATTTATGTAATTCCTCTCATTGGCCTATCTTGTGGCAGGTGGTTTTGAACTTGGGATCCCTTCAAAACTCACATGAGAGCCAGATTAGCTGTTTAGGTTTGTCAGCTGATGGAAGCGCCTTGTGTACAGGAAGTTGGGATACAAATTTAAAGGTTATTCTCCTTAGACCTGGCTATTTTATTTCATCTAAGGTATAGGAAGCGCCTTGTGTACAGGCAGCGCCTTGTGTACAGGCATGGGAAACTTCGGTTACTAATATTTGTTGATTATTTCTTTATAATATATTTTCTTCCTGCAACCATGAAAGCAAACAAAAGAAAAGCAAAAACAAGGGAGTGTAATTTGATTTTATATTGCAAGTCATTAGTACCCCTTTGTACTTTGACCTAGAAATTAATGTTTAATGCATGATATTATATATCTAAAGTTTGATGCTTTTGATCTGCAATGATTTAGGGAAAATAATTGTCCAGCGTATGCTGTAGCTCTGAGATTTCATGAACCCTGAGGATATTTTAATAACTTCTGCGTGGTATCACAAGATGCTTTATATTGTTAGAGCTGAACCTCTCATAATTGTTTGTTTCCTTAGTAGCAAGCAGTTTGTCATTCATCGCATCTTTTTTTGCTTGTTTCTGGCCAGTATCGTGCATTTAGTGTATCCAATCTGGTAAGAATACCAGGTTTAGTGTGTTCATGACATCTCTGTGATAGGGATGAGAATATGACTTGATCCACCTTCGGTCTCATATTGGTGAAAGACATGTTCAGCGTTGTGGTCAATAAATATGGAAGAAATAGTTTTTGATCTTGCAGTTGATTAAACCAAGTTAGATTGCTTAGCGTACTATAAATTTTTCTGAGCTAGATTCATTAAAGCATCTAACCCTTTTATAAAATGTTAAACACGATGTTTTCAAATTGGTTGGGCCTGGAATTTGTTTTAAAATCTTCAGTAGTCTCAGATCAGATGTATTAGTTGTCTGTTTTGTTATATCTATAGACAAGTGTTCTTAATTAAAAAAAGAACTACTATATATTCCTAAGTATGACTCTGTTTTGTGTTTACGCTGCAGATATGGGCTTTTGGAGGGCATAGGAAAATAATTTAACCCATAAAGGAGCAGAGACCTCTCCATCTCCTGTATCCCGAATTTCAGCTTTTCTCAGATCCCAGATTGTCAATACCTTTCATAGTATATCTTGCCTTTGCAGCTTCATGTGGTGTTGATAAAGATACTGGGTTTGAGAAATTAGAATCCTCTAATGTGTTGCTTGTTGTTAAAGGCTTTAGGAGAAACTCACCATTTTAATATTGGGAAAAAAATCAAACATTTTGTGAAAAATTCGGCTTGACAAATTGATCCATCTGCTCTGTGCTTGATTAAATTTCCTCCTTTGTATACCATCAGAATGTTGTAACTTGTAAATGACTGAATTTTCTTGGCTTCCATGTGTGCATTTTCTTCTCTTTCCAATAGGCACCTCGATTTCATTTTGCATTTTTTTGTTTTTGGATTACGAAGGGAGCCGTTTTGCTCAGATTTCTTCATAAGTTTCATTTGCATGTAATCCATCACATCTTTTGTCTATATAGCTTGGAAATGTGCAATATTTCAGTACAAAACCAAACCAGGGCATCGTTCTCTTTTAAACATGACTTACAAAACAGTTTGACCTACAGAACAGTTTGGTGTAAATTAATTGATGGACAATTCTTAGCTGCAGTATAACAATTTTCCGTCTTTGTTGTTAATGCATGTCATAATTTGAATTATTCATATAGTTCATTTCTATTAATAAAGTAGATTTCCCCGAACGGTTGAAATGGTGAAATTTAAGAGAAACTCGAAATTGCCCCTAAATACAATTTCCCTCTACCACACTCTTGAAAAGATACGCCGAGCAAATGCGAGACGAATACCAAGAGCGTTAAAATGTAGCGCGAAGCGCTCTTGATATGGCGCCAGTGATGCAAAAAAAGCCTCTTACACACACATAAGCGTGTGCGGTGAGGCTAATTATATAATAAAAATTATTCCTACAAAAACTTCTTATGTACTATCGTAATGTAACCATCCTTCGTGTCAACTTAAAAAGCAGTTGGGTCTGCTGCTCCTGAAAATGGACAAGAGAAACTTGAAGAGGTATTTCATTTCATGTTTTTAATCATTCAGAATAATTTGAAGTGTAAATCGCAAGGCTTGTTGTACTTGAAGGACAAGGGCAATTTGGGGGATCCACAAGCCAAATGACGTGGCACGCTCCCATATATCAGACACCGTCACTCCCACCAGACTCCCACCCGCACACGATCCCAGCTCCACCTTCGAAGTTCACCATCTGAGAGCCCACTGTGTGCGTGTTTGTTTGGAAACAAAGCCTTCGTTCGGGTATAATATTTCATCTTCAAAAACTTCACTAACCAGCGAAAAGCCATAGACAAGGAGAGAGGCGCTAACGGCAGATCCCTTCCCCGTTTGTATAGATCTCAGGGATCCAAATTCGCTTTTCCGATGGCTCAGCCTCTCGTCAAGAAAGACGACGATCGCGACGATGAAGGTACGCCCCTTGGCTCATTCTCTCCTCTTCGTCAATTCGATCTGGTTTTGCAGTCTCGATTCCGTTCAATTTCGTCGCCGCAGATGAATTCCGCAGTTTTTGTTCCCAGATCTCTTTGCTCGTAGATGTTGTGAGGGATTTTGAATCTAATTCGAGTAAATTAGGGTTTAATTCTTGCTGATCTGCTATGATTTGTGTTGATCTTGTCATTTCTAAGTTACGATGCGCTTGTGTAGCAATGCGGATATGGGAATCTACTTGGTCTAGTGATTTGGATCTTATAGGCTTCGTGATTTGGTTTCGGGTTCGGGTGAATCGGCAATGTCTAATGTGCGATTTTTGTCTCTTTTGTAATGTTGGTTGGCAGCAGAGTACTCTCCGTTTCTGGGGATCGAGAAGGGTGCGGTGCTTCAGGAGGCCCGGGTTTTCAATGATCCTCAGCTGGACGCTAGAAGATGCTCTCAGGTTAATGCTTCAATCCACCCGAATCATCGTTGTAATTGCGCATTTATTTGCTGTCTTCTGGAAACTGATTTTTCGTATTGTCTTGCATTTTCAGGTCATCACAAAGCTTCTGTATCTACTGAACCAGGGGGAATCGTTTACAAAGGTCTGGACGTTATGCATCAATTTTGATGATCTAGTTGAAGATTCTCGTTATTGTACAATCATCGTGGTTTGACTCATGTTTTATGTGCTGCGTTTGATTAATAGGTTGAAGCTACAGAAGTCTTCTTTTCCGTGACTAAGCTCTTCCAATCGAGAGATATAGGACTGAGGAGAATGGTTTATCTGATCATAAAGGAGCTCTCTCCCTCTGCCGATGAGGTGAAATAGCTTGGTGTGATTTGATTTCCTTAGTAGGTGTGTATGCACATAGGGTGGGACTGACTACTGCTACTTTTCTGAAACTAGGTTATTATTGTGACAAGCTCCCTAATGAAGGATATGAATAGTAAAACTGATATGTATCGGGCAAATGCCATCCGTGTGCTTTGTCGGATTACGGATGGAACTCTTCTCACCCAGATTGAGCGGTATTTGAAACAAGCAATAGTTGATAAGAATCCAGTGGTTGCAAGTGCAGCTCTAGTTAGCGGGATCCATCTCCTCCAGGTACGGTCCCTGATTTCCGTAGTTACATGATTTTTTTTTTTTTTTTTTTTTTTTTTTTTTTTTTTTTTTTGGCGGTGAGGGGGGGGGGGGGGGGGGGGGGGGGGGGGGGGGGGGGGTGTTTTGTCGGTGTGGTTGTTTGTTTTTTTTGTGGGGTTTTTTTTTTTTCAGGGTAGAAGTCCCCTGAGATTTCCCGTTATGAATATTTCCCCTTATTGTCACTTATCTAATGACATACATTCATAGTGAAATGTTTGGTTGTCAGAAGCAAGTTTGAAAAGCACCTATACCTAACAAGATTAAATGAATACCCAAAATTGTAGTCATTTTATTTCTATCTTTCCATACATAACCGAAGAATGGAAAAGATTCTTCAAGAGTCTCGGGTCCCAGCAGTGCATGATAAATACCGCCAAAGCCCAATACTGCAGAGGAAATTAAGTGAAGTACTCCAGACACAAAGTATGGAAAGGTGTCTAGAACTTCTCCACCCGGACCTACCCCCCAACCTAGAGTAGCTAGGTGGTTTTGGTGGGGGGGCCCATAAGGGGTTTTAATGTCTTTTTGGCCTGGGGGCCAATTTGGCAAAATTCTCTCGTGGGAAATGCTTTGGGTTTTGCCCTTCTTTGGTTGGCCCCCTATTTTCAACCATTACAGCTGGCTTCGACCAGCCTTCTTCTTTGTTATCTATACACCGTTGGTTTAGATTTGAATTCTCAGTTACAGGCCTATATTCTCTTTCTCAGCACTTATGTCATATAATGTGATTTATTCTTGGTCATTGGCCTAGTTTCCTTATTTCAGCATTTATGTCATATAATGTATACACTTTTAAATTTCTATACCGAATGTAAACAAGATTCTGCATCTACCCAATAAATATCCTTACATTTTTTTTTTGGGTAAAGATCATGTTTACAAGTGAAAGGTATTAAGGAGATTGTACTTTTGAAATCGCAGATACGACAGAATGACCGACTTGCTGTTAGCAAGCTCGTTACCAGCTTGACAAGGACTGTCCGCTCGCCGCTAGCTCAATGCCTGCTGATTCGTTATACTAGTCAGGTACTTATCCTCCTCACAGGTTTTTTTGATTTGGTTTTTGGTGCTTCATTTTAATTACTTTTTATCCAAAGGTTATCCGTGAGTCTGGAGCTGCTCAAACGGGTGACCGTCCTTTCTATGATTATCTTGAGGGTTGTCTTCGCCACAAAGCAGAGATGGTGATTTTTGAGGCTGCCAGAGCAATTACCGAGCTCCAAGGCGTGACCTCCAGAGAACTTACTCCAGCTATCACAGTTCTTCAGCTATTTTTAAGCTCCTCCAAGCCAGTGTTGAGATTTGCAGCTGTCCGTACCTTGAACAAGGTTTCCTTCTCCCCCTTCAACTATACTGCAAGTTATGTTTAAAATATATGTATATCAAAACGATGTTGATTGTCTCCATTTGTTCGTTGATGAAATCAATATGCTCTACCATCACAAGGTAGATGCAAATTCCTATATGAATAGAGTTTTGAGTAGCTAATACATTTTTCCTCATGCTATATTAATCTATCTCAATTCTCTAGCTTTATTTCGGGTGGAACAAAGCATGTTTTTATTTTTAATGATATATTGTATTAATTGCCTTGAACATGTTCAGGTGGCAATGACACATCCAATGGCTGTCACCAACTGCAACATTGATATGGAGAGTTTGATTGCTGACCAGAACAGAAGCATTGCCACACTTGCAATCACCACGCTTCTGAAGACAGGAAATGAATCAAGTGTGGATCGCTTGATGAAGCAGATAACTAATTTCATGTCAGATATTGCTGATGAGTTCAAAATTGTAGTTGTGGAAGCGATAAGATCGTTGTGTTTAAAGTTTCCCTTGAAGTACAGAGCTCTGTGAGTGAAACTTTAGATACTCTAGTTTTGTTTGAGAAGCTGTTTTATGGTTCATTTGAACACCAAACATTCTCATTTGTCTATAGTTTTTCCTCAACGTTTCTTGTCTCTCGTGAACATAGGATGAACTTTCTAAGCAACATTCTCAGAGAAGAAGGTGGATTTGAGTACAAGAAGGCAATAGTTGACTCAATTGTGATTCTCATAAGAGATATCCCTGAAGCAAAAGAAAGTGGTTTGCTTCATCTTTGTGAGTTCATTGAGGATTGTGAATTCACCTATCTTTCTACACAGGTCGATAACTTTCTTTATCATAAACTTCTTGCACAATTTATTCCTCTAAAGTTCTTTTGGCTGATTGGGATCTTTTATTCTCAGATACTCCACTTTTTGGGTAATGAAGGGCCAAAAACCTCTGATCCAAGCAAATATATCCGGTATATTTATAATCGGGTTCATCTTGAAAATGCCACCGTGCGAGCCAGTGCTGTTAGCACATTGGCAAAATTTGGTGCTTTGGTTGATTCACTTAAGGTAACCTTCTTTTTTTTTTTAAAGTCAGTGATGTCTTCTTTAACATCCCCCCCCCTTCTTTGCAACTGAGTCTGGTTGCTGGCTATGGTCACTGAACAATATTTGTTTTCTTCCGTGTTTCAGCCACGAGTCTTTATTCTGTTGAGGCGATGTCTGTTTGACAGTGATGATGAGGTATACTCTTTATGTACTTTTGAGGTTAACATTTAGGTTCTCTATATCAGAAATATATAAGCATTAACCTAACCTAAGAAGTGGTGTGTGGCTTGTGAATCTATCTACATCTGTGTTTCTGTGTTAATGATCCATTGTTTTCGTGATTTATTTGTTGTTATATTTGTGATTAAGTTCATTCTTGTAATGTCCTGACCTTCAAAGTATACTGAAGTGCTCTTTTTTTGGCTAAATTCTCACAGGTTCGTGATAGAGCAACACTCTATCTAAATACACTTGGAGGAGATGGTTCAGTTGTGGAGACTGACAACGATGTAAAGGAATTCCTCTTTGGGTCTCTGGATGTCCCACTAGTCAATCTAGAGACAAGTTTGAAGAATTATGTGAGTATTCTTCATTCGTTTTTATTTATTTATTTATGCCCTCAAGTCTCTTAGCTCATTTTTTTTTCTGGATTGTTTTAATGTCAATACAGGAGGCATCTGAAGAACCTTTTGACATCAATTCTGTATCCAGGGAGGTTAAGTCTCAGCCACTTGCTGAGAAGAAAGCCCAGAGTAAAAAGCCAACTGGTCTGGGTGGTCCTCCAAGTGGCCCCGCATCCACAGTTGATGCTTATGAGAAGTTGATTTCCTCTATTCCAGAGTTTTCAAACTTTGGGAAGCTATTCAAGGTTTTGCAACGTTGACATTTTCTTACTTTTCATGCATGTTACATTGCATATTTTTGTCTCTGGGATTAATTGTGTACTTTTTCATTTATCAGTCCTCAGCACCGGTAGAATTGACAGAGCCAGAAACAGAATATGCAGTTAATGTTGTCAAGCATATTTTTGATAGGCATGTTGTGTTCCAGTACAACTGCACCAACACCATTCCGGAGCAATTACTGGAAGATGTAAGACCTCACGATATGAACAATCCTTTGCTTTTGCTGCTCTCCTTGAGAACCTCTACATAACTAACACACTGTCTGTCAGGTCATTGTCGTTGTGGATGCTTCAGAAGCAGAGGAATTTTCTGAAGTGACATCCAAGCCCCTCAGGTCTCTTCCTTATGATACTCCTGGTCAGACCTTCTTAGCATTTGAGAAGCCAGAAGGTGTACCTGCAGTTGGAAAATTCACTAACCTCTTAAGGTTTATGGTTAAAGAGGTACCTAGATTTTTCTTTAATCCCTGTTCACAGATCAATTTTCTTATCAGTGAATTCATCTTTTAGGACCATACATTGAACCGAAACCGCTGTAGCTATGAAAACTATTGAAAAGTGATGTATGAATTTTTGAAATTTCAAACCAGTCCTTTCATCTACAACTATCACATGGAAATATGCCTTGTTCAAAGCTTATATGCTACTTGCTGAACTTCACCATTATGTGCTGTTGGCTAGTAATGCTGGTTAATCTCTATTTATAATATCTTGCCCCTTGCAATCAGATGATAATGACTGCATATTTTTCCCCTTGAGAATTTTGAATTGCATGCATATAGAAAAGGACTAGAAGGATGTGTTCTAAGGACATGTACAATTATATGCCTTAGCCAATCATCAGAAATTTGAGCCTTCGTCTGGTTTCAATTTGGCTGTGTGTCACCAGGTTGATCCAACCACCGGTGAGGCAGAGGAAGATGGTGTGGAAGATGAATACCAGCTGGAGGATCTCGAGGTTGTCCCAGCTGATTACATTTTGAAGGTTCCAGTATTCAATTTCAGGAATGCATGGGAAAGCATGGGACCTGATTTTGAGAGGATAGATGAATATGGCCTGGGACAAAGGGAGAGCTTGACTGAAGCAGTTAATGCTGTCATCAACCTCCTTGGACTGCAGCCTTGTGAGGTAAAATTTGTTTAAAGATAAAATGTTTATTGTGCAATGGTTGATCTTTCGGATGGTAAAAATATTGATGTGCATTTTGAGCTCATACTTCTATTACTATTTTTATGCTTCTTTTGAATTGAGTTTGTAGTCCGGATATGGTCTAGTGAAGTTTTCAGCAATAGCACTGTATATCAATTAATTTTGCTGTTCAGTCAGACCACATCATTTTAATTATTGACTTATGAGTCCACATCCCTTCTCTAAAGTTGGGAATGCACTATTGAAAGCTAAAGCATGTGGTATGGTTTCAGGGCACAGAGGTTGTCGCCGCCAACTCAAGATCACACACCTGCCTATTGTCTGGTGTATACATTGGTAACGTGAAGGTCCTTGTACGTTTGTCTTTTGGAATTGATAGTTCAAAGGAGGTTGCAATGAAACTTGCTGTTAGATCTGAGGATGAAGCTGTTAGTGATGCCATTCATGAGATTGTGGGCAGCGGCTAGTCAATTAATGTGGTATTGTATACAACGGCCTTTTCATTTTTCTCTAATGAGAGCACCGGCAGGATGGTTTCATACAGAACAAAACATTTTGTAGAAAGAATTGCACATTACGACATTTGAAGTTGAGGGGCTTGCAAGAGGTCAATTTGCATTTTTATTGAGCCTTTGCCTGGTCATCTGTTTAAATTAGTAATAATAGTTTGGAAGAATCATGTCAAACTCATTGGATTGACTACTACATTTTACCCTTTTTTTGTCTTTCTTTTCTTTGGTTGAATTGTAGTTTCCAATACATTTTGTTAATGTAAAGACATTAATTTTGAGGTACTAATTACAGTGAAGTGAATTGTATTGTTTCCAGTCCAAATGCAGCATGCAGCAACCTGCGTATTCCATATTAATACGTAATCTAACATTTTAGGTAAAACCACGTTGGAGACGGTCCTGCAATCAGGCTTAATGAATCAAACCGTTTACTTGTGAACTTTTTGCATCGTCCCCTAAACCAAGATATGTTGTCTAATTTGCCATATGCAGGCAATTTCGGCGTTCCGGAGATTGAAATGGACCTCTACTTTCCCTTCTTTCTTAAGTTGAAGCTATACTTGATTCATACAGATAACAATTCTACATATTAACAATAAAACGTAAAAATATCTATGAATACTTGTATTTCCTTTAGATAAATATTTAAATTCTTATTTATTATGGTTTCGATTTAAATTTCTATTTGTTCCACATAAAAAATTTGGTTCTTTTCCCTTCAAAATATGTATGTTTTTCTAAACCAAGTATGTAGATTGGTCCCTCTGCCTTTGAACACGACTCGAGTTACAGTGGTGTTTTTAAAGTATTTTGGTAGGTCCAAGTTTGAGCTTATCTGCTCAAGTTGGACCACTAATAGAGGTAGAAAAGGGATTGTGACATACTTATTTGTCAGACCATATGCGCTGCTTTTTGCATCAATCATCTACCCATTAGCTTTTTGAATCGTCCTACGTTGTGAAACTTGCCATATGCAGGCAACCTTGGCAGTGTAGAGATTGAAATGGACCTCCACTTTCTTGTTTGCCTTCAGTTGAGGTTACGTGAGATTCAAGTAAATAACAATTCGGCGTATTAACAATAAAATGCAAAAAAATCTATATTTTAATGCTACAATATAGATATACACTTGATTATATGTAAACGCAAGGTGTTACTATAAATTTTTGGTCACCAAGTGATGCCTCATTTGAAAATGTTGTATCAGCAGTGTGTTGGCTTCATTTGTCGAGTTTTAACTAGAAAATTAAGAATTGCTAGAAAAAGGAGTACTTATATTTCCTTGAGATAAATATTTAAATTCTTGTTTATTGACCTAAAAAAGTTTAAAAATTTTGGTTCTTTATCCTTTTTAATTGATTTTTGGATTTTTTTTTAATTTGATTTATCTTTTTTCCAGGTCAAATTCTTGTCAATTACCACGTTTCGTATAGTCCAGTTCATTTGGTATGTATATGGTCCATCGTCCAGTTCGCGGTCCAAGTTATAGGTCTCGTATGTTCCAGTTCCAAGTTCGTATAGGTCTCGTATGGGGTCAAGTCTCGTATGTTCGTATAGGTCTCGTATGGGGTCCATTCATGTCCTCTCCAAGTTCCAAGTCAGTATAGGCTCCATGGTCCGTTGGGGTTCTTGTCCATTGTCCACTTCCAGTCCGCGTTCAAGTCCCCAAGTGTCTCGTATCGGGTCCAGTCTTCTCGCATAGGGGTCGGTCCATTGAGCGCGCGCATGTGTCTTGAGTGTCTCGCGGGAGACGATCTATTCTTGTGGGGCGGCGTTCATAAACCGTGTTTGTTTGGTGCAGTCTTCCAACGTGGGACAATTTGAGCAAATTAAGAGTCGCGTCTTTATGCGATGGCTAAGCGGCGGGCAGTGAAATTTCCAAAATTATTACTAAAACAACTATTACAATTTACCCAAGATCAACATACACCCACACCACTCACAAGGATCCTGGTTGGCTGAAACTCAATCACCATCGTCGCTTCCGACTCCAAAATTATTACTAAAACAACTAAATTACTTTCAAGTTGTCATAAACAACTAAATTACTCTCAAATTATGAATCTTGAATCACAAAAATGAAACATCGGTTAATCAGTACGGAGAGATGAGAAAGAATGAGAATGAAGAGAGAGTTGTGGCTGGCTGGTGAAATGCTGAATGGGTAGGGTTTGAGTTGAAAGTGTGTATTTATAAGAGGGATGTACTAGGAATTATAGAAAAGATATGGGGTCTTTTGGTTAATTTCAAGTAATATACAGGGGAAACCGAAATAGTCAAGTCAAGTCCAAAAGAGTTGGGGATTTAAAGTAGAATTATTAGTTGCTAACTCTAAGAGCATTTTCACCCATAGCGGTGCAAGGGTGCAAAAGGCAAGGGTGCAACCCCAAAGGTGGGTACTATTCACACAGGCCCCATCTGAATTGTCCCTGCCTTTCATTTTTCGTTCCACCCAACAAGGGCAGGGGCAAGGGGCAAGTAATCACTATTTGCGGACAAATATCAATAAAACTTACGTTGATATGATTTTGAACCGTTATTATTTGTGATACGTATAGATTTAATTGTGAAATAATTTGATTGGATATTTATAGAAAAAATTTCACATTTTTTTCCAATTTTATATTATTGTTTTCACATTTTTTGGTACCAAGGTACTAAAATTAATACAACATTTTTTATATCATAACTCAAAGCAAAACGTTACATTTTTTTTCATAATTTTTTGCATAATTTTTTGTTTTTTTTTTTCCTCATTTTGTTTGGTTTTTGGTCCAAATAAATTCTGGCCGTCAGATCTGGAGATCGACAGCCAGGAAGAAGCCACATGGCAAGCAACACACAGCAGCCTCATCCCCAGCTCCCACGCGCTTGACGCACCCAACTTTCCCAGCCAGCACTCGCAGGACGCGCTCTCCTCTCCGTCGACCCCAGCCCAGCATGCCTCGCCTCCACCCGCCCCGCCTGGCTACAGTGAAGGGGCGAAAGGCAGCCCCTCCACCCTGCCTTTTGCACCCGCCCCCCATGAACAGCGTTTTGCTGCACCTCCCCGGTGGAAACCGATTTTTGCCTAGAGGGGCGATTTTGCTGCCGGCCCACTGCCTTTCCGCCCCCTTGCCCCTCCCCGGTGGAAACGCTCTAAGAGCATCTCCAGCCGTTTTACATCTCAAGACGCCGGCCGAAGAAAGACCGGGAATGTGCTGCATCATTTTACAGCCCGCCGCAAATGCAAAATGCAGTTGCACATTTACAACCCTCTTTGCAAATTTTGGTGTAGTTTGTGAGCCCCATACACGACCAGCTCTTTTTATTAGAGCATAGGCGTTGGGTAATTTTTTATTTTTTGTTGCTGTGAATTATGACCTTGCACAGAGAGATTGTAATTGTACGGTCAAAACGAGGATGGGAAAATTTAATATTGAGCCTATTTTAGAAATTTTAGGCTGGTTTGCTTGGAAAAAAAAAAAAAAAGAAGGGTCAATTCCGCCAATGATACTCAATGTTTGCCAAATAAGATATTTTGGTACCCAATGTTTAAAATCGGACACTTTGGTACCCAATCTATACCTCCATTAGACACTTTAGTGCCTCCGTCCAATTTGCCGTTAAAATTGAGGATATTACAGTCTTTTTGTTTGGCTGGGTATGGGCAAGATGGTAATTTCAAAATAGGTTAATTTCTCCAATGATACCTAATTTTTGGCAAATAAGACACTTTACTACCCAATGTTTAAAACCGGACACTTTGGTACCCAATCTGACACACCTCGCCCCAAAAGTGGGGTCCGGGAGGTGCAGCCATCACCCGAACGAGGTGACGAAGCCTTGACCACTCGAAACAGACAAAAAGAGCAACGAAAAGACAAATAAAATAACAGTCGGGTCGAAGCCCAATAATACAAATAACAACAATGTATCAGAGCGTCTATAGCGGAAGTAAACTTAAGCAACCGTACTGCCCGAAGGCGTAATACACAAATACAACTACGTACACGAGTCTATCAAACAATAGACGGATGGCAAAGAGTCTCCCACCCTTTATGACACAGAACAGAGCTACACTGACTCTTGCCGCTCATCTCTGTGGTGCTCAACAGTATCAAGTCCTGAGGAGGCGCAAAAACAAAGATGAGTGGACAGGGAAAATAAATGTCAGTGTAAAACACAGTTTAAAATATTTATCGAGAACATAATAACCCCCATAGTTAAAATAGTAACATACAACTATACCACAATAACCATACAGCAGCAACCCAATTCACCACATGATTGGGGACAATAAACAGTCATCCAGATACTTATGCACTTTACATATAAGTAGAATCTATGGCCGTGATCTAAAAGGTAAGAGGACTTCACCCCAAAACCAATGTAAAGGGTATGGGGACTCCACCCCAATACCACTATAAAGGGTAACGGGACTTCACCCAATACCACTATACAGTTGGAAACAACACACAACACAACAACTCAAAAACCAACATATCCAGCATAACAACATGACAACACTGGAGTAATATATATAGCATGCTCAACAAACAGTTTAAACCAAAACCCGTCCACTCACAAAAATGTCGGGCGATCGTCGTCGTCGTCATCCGTAGGCTCGGGTCGGTTACATTGGTCCCTCTGGTATTGCTCACCTAATAATTCCAATAAATCACGATTTAATAATGATAAACAAACTTGAATTGTAAAGCCCTAATCCTCATCGAATCCGGAACGTCGTTTCCACTCGGAAAAATGATTGGTCAACGCCGGTCAACGGTTGCTGACGCCAGCACACTAGTGCTGACGTGGCGTTAATGTGGTGTCCACGTGGCGCTGATGTGGTGTCCATGTGGCACATAATTGTCATCCATGTGGCGGCTGACATCGGCGATGACGTCAGCACTGCAGTGCTGTATCACCGCCGGAAAACTCATCGGAATCTGAAAATTCCAAGATTCCGGCGAGTTCATCCTCGCCACCGCTATAGTCACCGGAAAATCCCTAGATTCCGGCGACTAACCCCGATTTTCCGGCGAGCCCTAACTTGCACAAAACTTAACAAAATCGACAAATCTTATATGCAAATTCATCTATGCAACACGAGCAACCCAAAAATCATAGTTTCGAAGCTCACCTTGCACTATGCTGGCCGGAAAACTCTCGTTTTCTGTCGGCCTCGTCAGGGACGGTTTCAACGATTTCAGAGGGCAACGCGGGGTGTTCCGAGATCGCCTCAACGCGCTGATGCCGAATCCAAGCTTTGTTTCCCCGATCTGTGGCTGGTGGTGGTGACTCGACAACGAGTGAGTCGACTCGGCTTGGGTGAGTCGGACGCGTGCGGCAGACGGTTTTCTCTCCTTTTTCCTTCCATACAACCGAACCAAAACGGGTTTAATAACCCCCAAATAGTGACAAACATTTAGATAATTAACATATGGACCACTCACAACACGCCACATGTCATTTTGTCCCCTCTCTTTGATCCCCTTTTTGGTCCGTAACGTCTTCATTACAACTCAGAATCCAACCCCGTCTTTGCGGATGCGCTCGTATCGTCAAGCCCTACGCATGAAGTACAATATTGAATATTTAAAATTTGAACTGTTTAAAAGTAAACGTTTGACCATTCAGGGGCATTTTGGTCATTTCGCATAATTTCGGGGATTTTTTGAAACGGGTCGTATCACAATCTATACCTCTGTTTGACACTTTAGTGCCTCCCTCCAATTTTCTGTTAAAATTGTTTGGCTGGGCATGGGCAAGATGATAATTTCAAAATTTAGCCTCTTTTTAATTGCAAGTTGGATTTAGGATGAATTGTAAATTTGGTGCTTTGCTAACTTAGATTAATATATATTATCATGCTCCAATTGATCTTTTAAGTCTTTACAAATTTATTTAAATTGGAATAACTACTTTTTCATGATGCATACAATGAAATGCAATATCAAAACAAGAGTAGGTACTTGGCGTTATCAAAACAGAAGTAGTCATTTGGGTACTATTAGGTCTATTTTTAAAAACATTTTGGACTATATAAGTTATATTTTATGAATTAATCTATAAAAATATTGTAATAGACCCAATTTTAACAGCAAATTAGAAGGAGGCACTAAAGTGTCTAACAAAGGTATAGATTGGGTACCAAAATGTCTAGTTTTAAACATTGGGTACCAAAGTGTCTTATTTGCCAAACATTGGGTATCATTGGAGAAATTAACTAAAACAAAAATGAGTACTTGCACGAAGCGAATTAATACAAACGAAGGAAACACCAACAAAAAATTACCCAAAAACAAATTAGTTCATGAACATCAAAATTTTCACATCTCCGTATTTTTCATCTTCACATTGGAGGAATAAATACGTTTACATCCATTGGTGTGTAAATGAGTTGTAAAAATGGCTTTATAGCTCCAATTTGCATGCCACAGTAAATAGAATTCTAGTTGTATATATGAATTTAATTCATATAACATTTTTGTGACAATGAATAGAATTCAGGTTGTCTACGTTTAATTTATATAGTAGTCGTGCCACATTACTATGAGAACTATACATATGAGAGCTATATTATTTTTAGTTTACACAAATTTTTGTAATTGGTGGAATCTAGCCTAGATTTTCTTCACTATTTCTGACCTATATTATTATGAATATTACACTCATGAGTTTCATGATTGAAACTCACAAATTGAATTCATTGATATTGTGCTTGAATTTTCCAGCTGAGTATATGAGCTAGATATTCATATAGTTTTGGCACTTAATTTTTCCGGCATATTGTGGACACTACAACACTAAAGCCCAATCGTGTTGTAGTGGGAAGGCCTTAGTAGCACTACTAATGTGAGACCAATAGGTCAGCACCCACAACAATGTTGATATAGGACTAAAATTATATTATACTAAGGGCACGTTTACTAACTCGGAATTGGAATGGGTAGAAATCGGAATGAGTAGGAATCAGAATGAGCGGGAATTAGAGTGGGTAGGAATCGAAATTAGTCATTTCATTCCAGTGTTTATTAACTGTTTGAAATCATTGTTCAGAATCAGAATCAGTGTAATTTGATTTCCAACATACCCTTTAATAAAGATAATTTTTTTTTATTTCAAGTGTGAAAAGATTGTTTGCCTAAGATAATTAAACACTATTAAGCCTTATTCTACATTATTATTTTTAATTATCTCTACAATTTTACTTAAAATTGGAGTAATTATCTTATCTTACAAAGTTTAATAACATTTGCTAAAAAGAATTGAGTTTTAATAACACATAACAACAAGTCATCTTAAATCAAGCATAAAAGAGTTATTCATCTCCGAAATTATGTGGTTTTGTGATTTAATTATGTGATTTTTTTGTTATTTCAGCAAAGATGTGAGGGTAATTTTGAAAATAACAAAGCAATTCCCATTCCTCCTAACCCAATACCCCAACCCTCCTCCGGATTCATTTTCACCGAAATTTGGGAATGAGAATCATTTTTTTTTCCGGTGGGACCCGCATCCTTTTTCATTTCAAGTGCAAGTAAACATTGGAATGAGAATCGTTTTCAATCCATTCCCATTCCAGAAAAAGTAAAACTGCCATAAAACACTATTTTAGTTACTGTTGCGAGCCGTAGTACTTTGACTTTTTGCCCCCTAGGAAGCACCGAAACTTCGAGCACTTGACGTTTCGCGTTTCGGAAACGTTTTGTGACCGAAACACGGCCGAAACTTCTCGAAGCACGTATAGGATAGAAAACATTTTGAAACTCCACGTGGAGAAAGATTTTGCAAAAAATTTTCAATTATTAATTAATTCCATAACTTAGCATTCATATTCCCTTCAAATTTGAACTTGAACTTGTAGTATTTCATTTGAATTTCAATTTTTTCTATGCTATGGAAGTTCAAAATACTGATTTATATAAATATAAGTGGTTTTTAATTAACGCTTCCACAACGTTTCGTTTCGATCTTTTTTGAGATTTGAAGAATCGCCGTTTCGTATCGTATCGTTTCGCCGTTCCCGTTTCCGTTTCCGTGCTTCATAGTTTGCCCCTCACTTAAATTAGACACTAAATTCAACTTTATTTGGCTATTAATTGCTATGAATGTTTACTAATTTCATCTTCAATTGACACTAAATGAAAGTGTCTCATTATCTTGCCTATATAATACGGCAAATATGGTGCAGTGCCACCCAAACCCCACCGTACAAAACTCATAACGATTCGCTATTGTTTCCCTTGCAATCATTTAATTTATGGATAACATGATGTGCCTCTAAGTTGACTGCATCCTTGGCTACTGCTGCTTTCAATGAGTCTGAGAATCGACCGAAGATACTACCACAAATTCGTGCTTGTGGTAGAGTGGGTCTGAGCACCCAGTCTGATCACCCCTCGAGTTGGCTACCACCCCAATTTAACGTGATTAAAGTCAATACTGATTTTCTTGGATCTCTTCCTCTTCTAAATCTGGTATATTGACTTAGTTTTCTGGGATTGGAATGGTTTCAATGAGTCTGAGAATCGACCGAAGATACTACCTCAACTTCGTGCTTGTGGTAGAGTGGGTCTGAGCACCCAGTCTGATCACCCCTCGAGTTGGCTACCACCCCAATTTAACGTGATTAAAGTCAATACTGATTTTCTTGGATCTCTTCCTCTTCTAAATCTGGTATATTGACTTAGTTTTCTGGGATTGGAATGGTTTGTGTTGGGAGGTTTGGCCGTCAGGCGTGTTCTGCCATCTTCTCGAAGTCCTGTGCTCTGCGTGACGTCACTACAAAAATTTTGACTATTAGGGACCAACGTTGGCCAAAGTTGGTTTAAATAATAGGGGGTCTTATTGCCCTATAGGGACTGTTTTGGTTTATTAGTATATTTACAGAGTGAAAGGCATAAGGGCATAGAGAGTGAATGTAAGGGTATACAGAGTGAATGATAAGGGCGGAAAATGATGCATGCGGAAGAGATGATTAAATATAGTTTAATTTAAATTATATTAAATTTAATGCAATGAAATAATATTAAGTAAAATATTGCTGAAATTAATTGGATAAACAAGTACTGAAAAATTGATTCAATTTATTATTGAAAATAAGTTCTTACTTTGAACACAACAGTTTCACTAGAATTACAGAGATAGATTGAAAGCCATAGCATATGTGAATATCACAGTTTGATATCTCAGATATGCTAGAAAAATCGAGTGGAATCAGACATTTACACTAGCCGCCACTAGATCTGTTGAGATATGAACCTGCTGAACCTGAGACCTGAAGAAACACCAGCCAAGCAAGGCAAAATCGGGACCTGACGCCCATCAAGCAATCGAAAAACAGAAAATTACACCAGCCGCCACTGGATGGATCCCATCACAACATACCAAATAAAATTAAAACGAGCAGACGGTAGCCTGCAAAACAGAAAAACAAGAAAGCAAAAAGAAACCGGAAAGCTACAACCCTGAGGACTGTAGACAGCGGCGGCGGCGGCGAAGAGGATCAAAACCGGGGGAGAAAGGGGAGGAAGAGTGGCCGACCGACCCGAAGGCAAGCCAAGGGGCGGCGGCGGCGAGGCAGGGGGTTTGTGGTTTTGGCTTTTGAGAGAGAGAGCGGCTAGCGGCTAGGGTTTTTTTCAAATAACAACTCGGTTTATTAATGATATTATTTTCATTACTAAGAACTTGCCTAATTTTGTGGGCAAAGAGGTTGGGTAAACCATTGATGAATTTTTCTTTCCAAAAAGAATGGTTGCTATCTTCTCGAAGCATTACTCAGGATATGAAAACATTTTTGTACCATCTGAAATCATTCAGGGTGGGACACCGTAGGTTACTTAATTGGTCATGAATTCGGGAGATGATGTTACTAGGCGTGCCAATGAAATGTTCTATTATGGTGAATAATAATGTACTGATAGAATATGGAATTCCTAGACCAATAGTTTCATCAAATATTGGCATTCCATCTTCGCCTAGTTTTACTGCTTGTCTAATTTGTTGTTTAGATTATGAAGTGAGAAGTTTATCCCACCAATATTTTAATAATCCAATAAAACCAATGACTAACAAATCAAGTATTTGGGTTTGACTAAGTCCGTGGGTAGTAATGTAATTGTTGGCTACCATAGACATGTGTCGTAGTTTGTTTAATAGTTCTTGTTCTGACAGACCATCTATGTTCCATTCATAAAGTTTGTTTGCAGAGACGGCAAATTGGGTCTGAAATATTCTTTCTTCGAATTGCATGTCTGGGGGTGTTTGTTGTGGGTACTAGTTTTTGGATAGATTGGTTGGATTGATCTTGTTTTTGTAGGTAATTCTTTTTAACTCAAGATTTTTGAAGGCATTTTCTATTTGACTAATGTTATCGGATTCTGTTACTGAATCAGACATATAATCAGAGTGAGAGGCATTAACAACACTTATTGTAGATGTTGGTTTACTCGGCGTTAATTCTTTTAACATTTGTTCGATCTTGACTAGTGTGGAATCTTTAGGTTTTAGACTAGGTCCTGGTTTGTCTTCAAATTTGACTAATGGTTTTTCTTTTTTGGCAGAAAGGCTTTGACTAGGAATGTTGTCTATACTGGTTTCAATTTTATCAAGCTATTAATAGTGACTAGACACTGATTAGTATAGTTATTTTGTTCTATAATTTTTTTGGTTTCTGAGTCTTTCTCTGGAATTTTAAATGGGGATGCAATGATTGACCTTTCCAAATGAGGTATGATTATTGTTTCAACTGGGAGGTGACTAGTAGAGGCATGGGTATTATCAAGTTTTGTCCATTTATCTTTGGTGACTACTTTTATGTTATTTTGTTGTTGTTCAATAAAGTCAAGGAAAAAGATTTCCGTTTGTTTTTCTAACATTGTCGTTTTCCATTGGTGAAATAGTTTCTTTTTTGTTTATTCAGAAAATTGTTTGCGAAATTGGTTTCGTCTTGGAATGTTTTGTTCATGTACTAGGTGTTGGTCAAGTTTTTCCCAATTAATTGTAAATTCTTTGTTTATGGTTAGTAATTGAGAGTTAACAGGGGGACTTCAAAATCAGTTGCTGTGAGTGACATTTGTTTATCTGATTCAGAGTCTTCATTATTTGTTGTATAACAAAGGGTGAGTAACTTGTGAAGTGGTTTGTACTTCTTTTAATTTGAGCTTCTTAAATTCTTTTTTTTATTTCTTGATCTCTTTTAAATATTCCTTATGTCGAGGTTGATTCGCCAAAAGAATGTCTTGCTGTTTGACTCGGAATAGATCTAACACTGATTGGTTTTGGGTCTGCTGAGGAGGATTGACCTCTAAAATTTATTTTGACTGTTCCATCAAGGTATTGTTGAATGTAATCAAGAGAGGTTAAGTTATTTTGGATATTGGCTGGTTGGTTTCATTAACTAGTAACCAATTTGAGGGTTTGTGGTATGCGAATATTAGCATTGTTTTGGTTACTTTGGATGAGGAGAGTTTGGTCTCTTGGACTTTTGTTAATTGCTTGGACATTCAGATTAGTTCCAGTACATTTATAATAAATTCTGTAAATTAAAGCTCATGGGTGGACTCCTTCTAAGACCCTATATCCTGAAGTTTTAATGTTCAAAGTTAAAGCTTTTAAGATATGGAGATCATTAATACGAACTGTGAAATCAGGGTAGCAATCAAAATGGATTATCCCATTGTAATGGCTGGATTCTATGACTCCAAGGATACTGTCATTAAAATCGGTAAAACGAGCATCTCTAAGACATGAGAGAACGGAATTGTTCAGACCTCGTCCGGTTAATGGTTTGACTGCAACTTGGACACACCCTATAAGAATATAGTTGTATCCTTTTTTTCTATGATTTTTGATGGATTCTTGACTGAATAATTGGCAAGTTTCATGTTCTTTACTTATTGCATATACTTGTTCAACCGTTTTGACATGATTCGTACTTTTAAAAGCATCAAGTGACCATATTTTCTTCTTGTAAATATTTTCACTGGTATTTTGGGTATATTCCAATCATTAAAATCAACGTTTTCATCTGACTAATATTCAATATGTTCTTCATTTACTACATCAGGGATTCCTCCTAGATTGGATCTAGAGCTGATAGAGGAGTTGGATCTAAAAAGTCGACTCATTGTGATAAGGGAAGGGTATCTAAAGATTGAAAGGCTTACTATTTATAACTGTTTTCTATCATGTGTACCTGGAATTCTAGAGGTTTTTTCTCCGCTCATGCCCTCCGCTCATGCCTCACCTGGGACTTATTGTTTGGACCTGGCCTTATTGTTTGGTGTGGGAAAACATCTATTGTTGAAGATAAACAAGGATAGAAGGACAGATAATAAACAACAAGAGGATCAAAGAATAGATAACCAGCCACTTGGGCGGATGAGTTAGACAAATCAGAACACTAATAAATAGTAGAGACCAAAACAGTCCCCATATGGCAATAAGACCGCCTGTTATTTAAACCAACGTTGGTCCCTAATAGTCAAAATTTTTGTAGTGTGAATTGTTGCTAGCAAGGATCCTGAGGTAACCTCGGTGGTTATCTAATTAGTGGAGATTGCTAATATATCATTCGAGTAGAATCATAGTGTTTCTACCAAACTATGTCTCATTTGAAAATGGTTTATCAGCAATGTGTTGGTTTCATTTGTCAAGTTTTAACCAGAAAATAAGAAATTGCTAGAAAAATGAAGACTAGTATTTCTGTTAGATAAATATTTAAATTCTTGTTTATGTTCGTTTCAATTTTAATTATTGTTTATTGACCTATAAAAGTTTAAAAAATTTGGTTCCTTACCCTTTTTTATTGATTTTAGGATTTTTTTAATTTGATTTTTCTTTTTTCCAGGGTCAATTCTTGTCCATTTCCAAGTTTTATGGGGTTGAGTTTTGTTCATGTTCACTTGGTATATAGTCCATTGTCCAGTTCGCAGTCGGTCCAAGTTTGTATAGGGTTCCATTGTCCAGTGCGCATAAGTCTCGTATAGGTCCAGTTCTCAGTTCCAGGTTTGTAAGGAATCGGGTCGGGTCTTTGTCCATAGTCCATTTCCTGTCCGGGTCCAAGTCCAAGTTCTCTGGGGCCAGTCCACTGCGGGGGTGTATGTGTCCGAGTGTCTCGAGGAAGACGAGCTAAGTTTCCAGGTTGGGGTTAATAAACCGTATTTGTTTGGTGCAGTCTTCCGATGTGGGACTGTTTGAGCAAATTAAGACTCGGCGTCTTTATGTAATGGCTAGGCAGCGGGCAGTGAAATTGGTGCGATACCACCAACATCTACTTTGAGGAAAGTGATGCAGCAACCATTTGATTATCCCGAAAAGGCCGTGCATGATTCACAGATCCAGATTAAGCCTTACAAACTAAAACAAAAAGTAAAAAGTTGAATCTTTGAATAATAAAAGTAGCTCATATAATCAAAGGGAGCTTCTCTTCAGATCTTCAGTTTTGGTATCTGCTGTGGTCACTACAATCACAAAAGAAATTACAATTACCCAAGATCAACATACACCCACACCACATAATTAAACATCTCAATCAACAAATAATCAAATTTATTATTAAAGAAAGCAGTTATTTCCACCCCCAATTCTCTTTTCCCACCCCCCATTATAAAATTAATTTCAATTAAAAATTTAATAGTATGTAAAATTACAAAAAAGTACAAAGCAAATAGTGCTTGGGTCTAGCAAAACAAAGCTCCGCCCTCTCCGCTAGAACACGTCCGGCGCGTTCCATATTTCCCTCACACTCGTCGACCGCCAGCTCCGCCTCCTGCTCGACTGTCTCGCCAGATCATCTGCGGCCAACACCGCCGCCATCTTTGCCTCCACCAAAGCCGATCAAATCACCCGAAGCTCGAGATTTCCACTATTGGTTTTACGGTTTGCAAAAAACACCAAATCAATCCAACCCAATATCACAAAAACCAATCCAGCTCAAGTCCTCCAAGCGATTTCGAACTTCCCCAGTTCAAAAAGTTTTAAAAAATGAAGCTTTACACACTTAAAAATCGAAACTTTATGCCCTTTTCTTCTTGTATCCTCAAAATTCTTCACAGATTTTTTTTGGGTTTTAGTTGAAGAATCGGGAGACCCAAAAGGGCGAGAGAAAAAAAATGAAATAAAAAGGGAAATATATTTCTGCCATGGATGCTCTGGTCAGCTTTATATAGACCAACAAGGAGTAAACAAGACAAAGAAGAAAGTGGAGGGAGTCGTCTCTCTCCAACTGGTTTTTGTCTTTCTGGAAATATGACGCCGAGCCGGTGATTTGAAATCGAAAAACTAGCAAACACATGCCGCAGAGCATCCTAATGTATCATAATCCCAAAATCGTACAGATAATTAGATATTAACCAACAAATTCAACAACTTTAAAAGCTGATTAAACAAAATTTGAAAATACTTACAGTAGGATTATGACAAATGATCTTCTCCAAGGTGGGGCCCAACTCGAGGAGGCCTTTAGCGGCGGAGGTGGACAAATCGCAACCATGAAGCTCCAAAACCCTAAGGTCGCCAAACGGCGAAAATGACAGCGGCGTGGGATATCTTGCGGGAGGCGACAGCACCGAGACAACCTTGAGAGAGGTCAGGAGCCGGAGATGGAGGCGAGGAGATAGGAGTCGGGCCGGGCCTTGACCCAGGAACCATTTGATTTGTACTTTTTTTTTGTAGGCTTTTTTGTAGCTATAGTCCCTGTGCTCTGTCACATGTTTAGCTTTAGTTCCTATGCTCTAATGTGTCTCACCAGAGGTCCCTGTGCTCTAGTGTGTTCTCACCAGAGGCCCCTGTGCTCTAATGTGTCTCACCAGAGGTCCCTGTGCTCTGTCACTGTCTCACCAGAGGTCCCTGTGCTCCAATTTTCAATTTCAAGTTACTCCAATCCGTGGGATTGAAAATTGGAGCACAGGGACCTCTGGTGAGACAGTGACAAAGCACAGGGACCTCTGGTGAGACACATTAGAGCACAGGGACTAAAGCTAGATATGTAACAGAGCGCAGGGACCTCTGTTGAGACACACTAGAGCACAGGGACTAAAGCTAGACAAGTGACACAGCACAGGGACCTCTGGTACCAAAAAGCCTTTTTTGTAATTTTACATAAAAATGGATTTTTAATTAGAATTAATTTTTAAATGGGGGGTGGGGAAAGAGAGTTGGGGGTGGAAATAACAGCCCCCTTATTGGGGCTTTTAGATTTTAACCCAATGGTGAAGACAACTTTTATGTCCAATCCTTTCTTGTCCAGTCAGCATCATATAAATTATCAATCATAATCAGCATTTTATATTAGTATAACCAAGGCCACTATTTTTCAAAATATTACAATCATTGCCACTTGAGAGTGACGTCATATGTACCAAACCGTTTCAATCTATTTTGAATTCAATCTCTGTATAAATATGTGGGCGTCAGAAAGGATGGGGGTGGGGTTGCCACTTGATTTCTCCTCTTCAGTTAGATTCCGAAGAAACAAGAGGTGATAGGCAATTTTGGGTTAGGTAGCTTCTTGCAAGAGGAATTCCATGGATTTCATGGTTTCTGTTTGTTTTTGGAGGCAACGTTCTTTCTTTTCATTTGGATAATATGGTGTATAAGTTTGTTTGGGTCCCCAAAATTCTCCTACATATGTTTCAGATCATTTGGCTCTATGGTTTTTGAAGGTATGTTAGAAAGAGAAAGAAAAAAAGGCAAGATAGTTCTAATGAAGGTACTAAAAATGTTGTACCTGCCTCAAAGGTACTGTTTTTTGGGAGAATTTTCCATTGGTACTTTTTCTACCTCTGTAGTAGTGAAAATCGATTGTTGAAATCTACCTAGCTCACAGGTATTTAAGTCAAGTTACCTCTTTGGTAGAACAAGGTAAAAATGATGAACACATACATTTCTCAAATTATCTTTTCAATAGTTACAAAATTAAATTACATTGTTGATCCATTGAACATGTCTTGTTAATAGGTAGTTACAACATACAGAAGAATGTACCTTCAAAGGAAGAAAAATGAAAACTGAGGAATAAATAGCATACCTTAACAAGAGGAAGAAAAATAGGAAACGATGGAAAAAAATGCATATCTTCAAAAGAGGGAAAAAAAAATTTAAAAGAAAGATACCTTCAAAGGAGGTAAAAGAATGCAAAACGAATACAAATTTGACACAATCATCCACCTATAAAGGTGCTAGTGGTGTGTGCTTTTAAAGCATTTCTACCATTACACAATAATTTAAGGTGAGTTCTATTTAACAAAAAAAAAATTTAAGGTGAGTTCGTTTCCACATTGATCTAATCGACGGTTACATCCAATTTTACCAAAACAATGGATCTTTTCATCATGAACGGCATTAAACAAAAAAGGGGTTGTATGAGGGTAAATAGGTACAAGCAAAAATTTGACAATAAATATGAGCTGACTCATTCATTCAATAAGGAAAGTTTGATGAGGTGTAGGAATAACCAAAGGATTTAAACTGAAAGTTTTTGAAAAAAGGATTACTCCTAAAATATTCTTTAGTTGGTGGACTAATGTCACATTATCTTTTAAAAATACCCCCCATACGAACAACTCTTTTTAACGGATGAGATGCAATCCTTTTTTCAATATTTAGCCTATTTTATAAATTTTTAAGTTGGTTTGTTTGGGAAAAAAATGAATACTTACACGAAATTTAATATATAAGCAAAGTAAACACCAACAAAAAATTACCCAGAAATGAATTAATACATGAAAATTGAAATTTTAACTTCTTTGTTTTACATCTCCCCATTGAAGGAGATATCAAGTTTACATCAACTGATGTATAAATGCGTTGTAAAAGTGGCTTTATAATTCTAATTTTGTATTTTACGGTAAATAGAACTTAAGTTGTCTCTAAGTTTAATTCTTATAGAACTCGTGCTGCAGTAGTATGATTCTATACATATGATATGAGAGTAATACTTTATAAAGTTTACACAAATTTTTTAATTGGTAGGTTCTAGCTTTAGGTATTCTTCATTATATTTGGCATCTACTATGAATATCACACCCACAAGTTTGAAACATGGAATTCGCAAATTGAACTCATTGGTTAGACAATCAAATTTTCTGATCAACTATTTGAATGAGATGTTCATACACAACTATGGCTCTCAAATTTTTTGGTACACTATGGAAGGCCTTAGTGGCACTATTAATATGAGACCAATAGGTCAGCACCTACAACAAAGTTGATATACGACTAAATTAGACACTAAATTCAACTTTATTGCAAGGTTTTACTTTTAATTGCCATGAATATGACTATATTCATCTTCAATTGACACTAAATGAATGACTCAAATCTTGCCATGAATGCTATAACAGGGATGAAAGTTTTGTAAAGGTGTAGAGGGCAAATATGGTGCAGTGCCGCCCCAAACCACACCGTACAAAACTCATAACGGTTTGCTGTTGTTTCCTTTGTATTCATTTAATTTGGGATTTTCTTAGAGCATCATCACTCGTTGCATATGTGTCTTAAGGATCTACTTTGAAGGTTGATGTTTCTAAATAATAATAAACTTGAGAAATCTACAAGGTGGGGAGATGATCTTAGGGCTACGAAACAAGGATTATCTCAGTTCTCATTTTTTACTCGAACATATACACTGTAAAAGTGCATTGTTGTAAACAATATCACTTTGTATAGACTTTTTGTTACAGCTTACACTTAGCGCTAATTTGGCATGACTTAAAAGTTGATAAAAAGCACTTAAACTTAAAGTTGGAGAATGAAGAAGCGTTTGGTAAGTCATCTCAGGCTGGCTTTTTAAAAAAGCAGCTTTTACTAAAAGCTGCAAATGAACGGGAAGTGGAGAAGCCCCCATTTTGAAGCTTTTTATGGGTGAATGTAATATAAACCCAAAATATTTTTAGTTATTAGGTTCATACCCAGGTGCATTTTTCTTGCAGAATAAAACCCAGTATTTAGTACTTTTGCCACCTAGGATATAAACTAACCTATTTGTTCGAATTATTTACATAATTGCCATTTTTTTTTCCACAAAAATAAAATGAATCTGATATAAAGATGGAGCATTCAAGCGGGTGGATTTCACTTCATCAGTTACAAATTCAAATTATGTCCAAACTTAATGATGTTTTTGAATTTGAATTGGGATTATCCACCTAGACATTTATATTGGTTTATATTATATAAGTTATGTTGGTTTTATTGTGTAAAAAAATAATATTATGTTACTTATAATAATTTCAGGTGGATATGTTTAGGTGTTTTTCAATTTCAGGTGAATATGTTTAGGTGTTTTCCAATTTCAAGTGGATACATTCAGGTGTTTTGAGATATTTGGTGTGTTTTTCAATTTCAAGTGGATACGTTTAGATGTTTTCTAATTTCAAGTGAATACATTTAGGTGTTTTGGGATATTTAGTGAAATTCTTCAGGTGGAGTCATTTGTATGTGGGTTTAGTGTATTTCAATTGGTGGAATACTTCAAGGTTTCATAAGTAAAATAATTATAATAAATTATACTAATAAATTTAGTTGGGGTGTTTTAGGAAGTTAAAGATTACAAAATCACTATATATAGAAAGTAGATGAATTCAATGCTTAGTCATAGGGCATATTCAACAAAAAAAATATACGGTGGGTTGCAATTGAAATAAAATAATTTTTATGGGCATTTAAGCTTCTTCCCAAAGCTACAAGAACACGACTATAGTTAAATGAAATGGTTTTTGAAGACATAAACACCGTTATTCAATTTCATTATTTACATTGAATGTCCTTATGTTTTATTACACAATTTTTCACTCTACTTAAAGTTCTTTCACAAAATTATTTTATCAAACGCTTCACAGCTTTTTTTCATACCAGCTTATTCTCGAAGCACCTTTAAAAATAAGTTCAGCCATACCAAACTAGCCCTTAGTCAATTGTAAATTACTTGCATAGAGCATGATTGTAGGCAAATTTTATTCTCAATTCTCATCAACTCGTCAACAAGAATATTAGATATAAAAAATTAGAAAATACAAACACATGAGCTACTCATTCCTCCAGATCCATGTGTTTGTTTTGTTATAGGATTAGCAAACACACAACAAAGTTACAAGTACATACAGCTACAACATGTCCACCGCACTCAACAGCTCAAATCATTCCTAATATCATGGATCTCAGCTGTATAGTACCCTTTTCTCCCACAATTCGAATAAAAATCCGAACCTTGTTACTTACTAATCACCATTTCCAACGGTCTTCTCCGGAAAGATGCTCTTTTTCAATGGAACTTCACAATATCTCTACCATCATCCTTGACCACTTGCAATTAGTCAGAAGTTAACTCGTAAATAAGTAGTAATTACCACTAATTTTTTAACTCATAAAATATGTATGTTTCTCTAAACCAAGTCTGTAGATGGGGCCCTTCTGCCTTTGACCGTGACTACGTATAGTAGTAAGGCAGATCTTCAGTTTTGGTATCTTTTGTGGTGAATCACAAGAAATTACAGTTACCCAAGATCAACGTATACACACACCACATGATTAAACAGCTCAATCAACAAATAACCAAAATTTCTGAGAGTAAACATATCTGGACTTTCATGATTTACAACCCGCAGTAGCACATTTACAACCTACTTTGCAAATTTGGTGTAGTCTGTGGGCCCCATACGAGCAGCTCTTTTTATTAGAGCGTAGGCATAGGCGTTGGGTAATTATTTTATTTTATTTTTAGCTGTGAAATATGACCTTGCACAGAGAGACTGTAATTATAGGGTCAAGATGAGGATGAGAAAATTTATTCAACTGTTAAGATGAGATGCAATCCTTTTGTAGAAATTTTCAGGCAGGTTTGTTTAGGAAAAAAATGAATACTTACATGAAGCAAATTAATCTACACAGAGTAAACACCAACGAAAAATTACCCAAAAATAAATTAGTTCATGAAAATCGAAATTTTTACATCTCCGTATTTTTCATCTTCCCATTGGGGAAAAATTACGTTTACATCCATCATTGTGTAAATGAGTTGTACAAATGGCTTTATAACTCCAATTTGCATGCCATGGTAGATAGAATTATGGTTGTCTGGATTTAATTCATATATCACTTGCGTGACAGTAAATAAAATTCATGTTGTCTAAATTTAATTTATATAGCAATTGTGCGACAGTAGTATGAGTTCTATACATATGAGAGCTATACTATTTGAAGTTCACACAAATTTTTTAATTGGTTGGTTCTAGTCTAGGTATTCTTCACTATCTTTGACATCTTCTATTATGAACATCACACTCATGAGTTTCATCCCATAAATTGAATTCATTATTATAACGCTCAAAATTTTCTAGCTACTAAGTGAGATATTTATATATAGTTTGGCACTCAAATTTTTCGGCACACTGGGGAAGGCTTTAGTGGTACTATTAATTTGAGACCAATAGGTCAACACCCACAACAAAGTCTTTATATATATATATATATATATATATATATATATATATATATATATATATATATTTTATCAAAAGGAATGTAACTTTATTGATGATTATATTTGGCGGTGTTCCAAATAAAAGGAGTACAAAGCTTAAAGTAAACAATGAAAACATGGGTCTCGTTAAAAACCTCGCAGAGTGTGAGAAAAAGAGTACCCAATACTCCTCCAAAGAAAAATTGCATTCATGAAATAAAGGACACTGATGTGTTGCATAATCCAAAACCCGACTCGTTTGCCTACGGCATAGCCATCAGGAAACTAGAACAGGAACCTAGTCGACCTCCTTATGGCCTAACCATCAGAGGGAATTAGGTCCAGATTAAGCATCACACCATGTCCTTTACACTCGTCTGTCCTCATGAGTAGAGAGAGCCTTCCTAGCTAGAGTGTGGGCCACTGCATTTTTCCTCCTTTGTTGTTGTACAATCACAACAAAGTTGATTTAGGAAATTAGGACTATATATATATATATATATATATATATATATATATATATATATATATATATATATATATGGGTTAGGGTTATGAACACACTTTTGACACACCATTTGAAACATCCCTTCTTGTCCATTGATTTTGCAGTTTTTTGTGGGACCCATTGATAATGGACCTGATCCAACAGATAAGAAGGAATGTTTTACATGATGTGTCAAAATAGTGTGTCATGGGAACCGGACCCATTTATATATATAAACCCCACCGTACAAAACTCATAACGATTCGCTGTTGTTTCCTTTTGCAATCATTTAATTTATGGAAAACAAGATGTAAGTACCGTTTTGATCACAAACCTATTTAGCCTAAGTTGACTGCATCCTTGGCTACTGCTGCTTTCAATGAGTTTGAGAATCGACCGAACATACTGTAAAAGCGCATTGCGGGAAACAATATCACTTTTTACAGCTTACAGTCTGCCAATTGTAAAATTACTTCCATGGATTGCAGGCAAAAATTTGTTCTCCATTCTCATCAACTTTTAACAATAATATTTAGATATAAAAATTAGAAAGTACAAACACATGAGCTATTCATTCCTCCAAATCCACATGTTTGTTATAGGAGTGGCAAATACACAAACAAGCACATATAGCTAGGTTCACCCATTCCCAAAAGAAAATTAAGAATTAAGAGAAAAAAAAAGAATGAAACGAAACTTATAACTCATCTCCGTCAATGGTGCCCATTTTCAATGGAACTTCACAATATCTCTGCTTCTACCATCATCCTTGACCTACCTGAAATTAGTTTAAAAACCACTAATTAATTAACATGCAGAATGTTTATGTTTAAAAAAACTAATTATGTAGATTGGGCCTCTCTGTCTTTCAATGCAACGTGCAGCAGCAGGGCAGACGAGCTCGATCACTGTAGTGTGTGCTTCTTTTTCTTTTTTTCTTTTTAATTTTTATTTTATAATCGTGTTTTGGTTTATCCAAGTTTGATCTCATCTGCTCAAGCTGGACCACTAACAGAAGTGGAAGAGGGATTGTGGACTTACTCGCTTGTGGGACCATATTCACTGCTTGGGTAGTCCGCGCTGTCCATCAATGCCGGCTTCCTAAAACCCTTCATTTTCGCATTGTACGAGTCAGAGTCAAACTCGGATGATGCCATGCTAGTAGAGTTAGAGCCAGCCAAAGGCTTCATTCCCTCGTGCAAGTCCTCCAATGAGACATCGCCTTCCAATGCACGAACAATCTGCATAAATTCAAGGTATTTCATAATATATAAACGGCTCGTTTTAGACATAACCATAATTTCAGCAAAAGATGATGTGTTTAAATTGTAGGGATTTTTTTTTTAAATTTTTTTTTACCTGGCTCATTTTCGGTCGCTTCTTCGCAGAGTGTCGAACACTTGCAGCGGCACATGCCACCATCCGTGCCACCTCTTCCTGGTTATGGTTCTGTAGTCTTTTATCCAACAATTCAGAATAGTCGCCTGAATCTATTGCTTTCGTGCATAGAGGCCTTGCCTGTTGTTCATCCCACATAAACCAAAGAAATTTTACTCTCATTTTCTTCCATGTCATGATGCATATATAACGGAACTATATATACATGTAACATGTGTAGTGTATGTTCTCTTACTAGATTTCTAGCACATTACCAAACTGTCAATCTAACACCGATCATCAATATAAAGAATTTATCCACATAATGATTCAGATTGACACTTCAATAACATATGTTAGCTTAGCTAACAAAAGAACACCGACTTAGGTATAGGTAATATTGCTTGTTATTTATAAGGGATGAGGTTCATACCCAGTCTACTAAAGTATCATCTTCATAATCCCCAGACAAGTCCACAGGGCGGCGTCCGGTAATCAACTCCAGGAGCATAATACCGAAGGAGAAAACATCAGACTTCTCAGTTAGCTTGCCACTTGATGCGTACTCTGGAGCCAAGTACCTGCATTTGATCATTTGATCATTAGTTTTCATCAGTTTGTTTCCATCACATTAATCCAAATTCAGTAGCAGGTGAGAACATATAGTACCCGAATGTTCCCATGACACGAGTAGACACATGTGTAACATTTTCTTGGTTTAGCTTTGCCAAGCCAAAATCTGCCACCTGAACACATGTATGTATGCACTTTACTTTAGTATCTCCAAGTTTTAGTAGGCTAAATTCATAAGCAGTTAGGATAAGCATAGTAACGACGTGTATTTTCATACCTTAGCTTCAAAACTATAGTCAATCAGAATATTCGCAGCTTTAATGTCACGGTGGATGATCTTCGGATGACCTAGAAGTATCAAAATATACAATGTAACTAATAGAGTAGATTATCAATACATCAAAAAAAAGATGGCGCATTTTCAAAATCTACGTACAATCTTCGTGCAGATAAGCAAGCCCTTTAGCCGATCCCAACGCAATCTTCATCCTGTTGGTCCATTCCAATGGTGGTCGATCTTGGCCTGAAAATTATATACGTATACAAAAATTCAAGATTAATTACCAACTTTTAGTTACTGATTGTGACAGAAAGTTTTCTTATTTTGTTGTCGGTATGACTCAGACATCAGTCGAGATAAGAGTGGTGAGTGCATACCATAAAGGTGGTACTCGAGGTTGTTATTAGGGATATATTCGTAGACCAACAATTTTCTGTCTCCTGCTAAGCAGTACCCCACGAGTGACACAAGGTGGCGATGATGGACTCTACTAATGATCTCAACTTCGGCTGCAAATTCACGGTCCCCTTGTCCGCTACCCGCTTTGAGGCTCTTCACCGCAATTTCCTTGCCGTTTGGCAACACCCCTTTGTGCACATACCCAAATCCGCCCTGGCCTATTAGCTTGGCTTGGGAAAACCCTGATGTTGCAACTGCTAGCTCTTCATAAGTGAAGGTGCTCTTATTGAACCCTAGCACCACGTTAGGGTGTGGAGGTGGCAATGGGGGACCGTGTGGGCCAGAGAAGTTAGAGGAGCTCATTTCACTGCTGACCATGTGAGGCGGCGCTGTCGACTGAGTCCATCCTCCATTTGGAGCACGACCAGATGGGGGCATGTTAAGAACATGCTCGGTACTCTTAGCTGGACCACTTGCCCAGTAGTCATTTCCTGCTCATGCACATTTCACAATTTTCATATATTTAGCCATTAGTAACATAAGTTTGATAACAGACCGTTGAAGCGGAGATATAATTTAAACAGTACCACGATAAGGATCAGGGTTCTCCATGAGGTGTGAAGAAGTTTGCCTTCGCTTCCTTTTCTTTGAGCATGCTAAGAAGAACAAAACCATGATGAGCAACAAGAACCCTCCAGCGGCTACAACTCCAATTATGATAGGCGCTGAGCTCGAGCCTTTCGAAGGTGGCGATGTCGCTTCATCTGTTGGTGTATTATGTGTCTTGCCTCCGAGTGCTGGTGGCGACCAATTACTACCTGAATTTTTTGGTGTCCAATTGCCCTGGTTGTTTTGGTTGTTCTGCTGGTTCTGATTGTTCTGGTTGTTCTGGTTCTGTCCGTTCTGGCCGTTTTGGTTATTCTGATTGTTCTGGTTGTTGTTATTTGAGCCGTTCTTGTTGGATCCGTTGTTGTTATTGTTGGACCCGTTGTTGTTGTTGTTGTTGGATCCATTGTTGTTGTTATTGGAGCCGTCACTGTTGTTGTTGGAATTGTTCGAGCCACCGTTGTTGTTGGAGTTGTTGGAGCCACTGTTGTTGTTGGAATTATTTGAGCCACTATTGGAATTGTTGGAGCCACCATTATTGTTGGAATTGCTTGAGCCACCGTTGTTAGAATTGTTGGAGCCGCTGTTGTTGTTGTTGTTGTTGTTAGAAGGCGGTGAGTTGTTCGAGTTGGAAGACGAGCTGCTCGAGTCGGATGGAGGCGAGTTCTTCGAGCTATCACCGGAGGAGCTACCCGAGTTGTTGGACGAACTGTTAGAGCCGGAAGGCGGTGAGTTGTTGGAATTGCTGGACGGTGGCGAGCCGTTTGAGTTGTTTGAGGATGATGAGTCACTTGGAGATGGTGGTGAGCCCGAACCCGAACCCGAACCTGAACCTGAACCTGAACTCGAACCTGAATTGGATGGTGGTGATGATGATGAACCTGAACCGGAACTAGAACTGGAATCAGATGAAGGTGGAGAGGGTGGTGATGATGATGAGGAGGAGGATGAGGACGATGACGATGACGATGACGATGACGATGACGACGACGGAGGACTTTGTGATGATGCTGAAGAAGAATCAGAGGGTGGAGAATCCGATGATGAATTCTTATCAGAATCATCAGAAGACCCCATTTCGGCCGGTGGAGCTTCCGACTAGGATTACCGCGGGTCTATTCCGGAGAAACCCCACCGCTCCTCTGAATGGTGAGCCTGCTGATGACCCCTAACCACAACATTAGTCGCACATATAATCAATCAACAAGTCAAGAAATTGCAATTTTTTGATGCATGCATGTTCATGTTTCCTTTCCAGAGATATCAAACTTTGTTAAGGCTTAAAACTGAATACAAACATGCATACTGAATCAACGCATGGTATATTTGATATGATAAGCATGTATGACAATCTAGTTCGAGAACACCTTAAGTATGTAGAAATATTCAATCATGCGCGCCTGTACGGTGTACATAGTTACGTTCATACCTACGTATAGCTAGGTGCATGTGGTACTATGTGATTGCAGAAGATTAATTAGAGGGGAAGAGAAGGAGAAGAAGTTTGTATACCTAATGGAGAAGGGCATGCAACAGTGGAGGTTTCTCAAAGGAGGACGTGAAAACAAGGTGGCATGGTAATACTTTCATCAAGAGAACGAGCAGACACCATCAAATTTCCAACCAGATCATCATCCGATAAACGAGGGGGAGTTTCTCTACCCAACTTCTATATTTAACCAAATCTTTTCTTTTTTCTATTCTTGATTTGCATTTTTAACTCTTTGGTATAAAAACAGGCCTCAGGAGGTTCAGATTGTTTTCCTCATTGACCATGTCCTTTCCTTTTTATCTTGTCTGTTTTAACGACACATGTTTACATTATCAGACACAAATCACACTGTTAATTAGAAACCAAAAGTTGTTTCCTCTGAGTCACAAGATTTGTAAATGTTAATTCTAGAATAATAACTGGTCATGCGGTCATCATATAATGACTTTTTTCTTTCCTCTTCTCCAGATTTTTTCCTATTGAACCAACTTGATAACAATAAATGTGTACATATTTTTGTTTTGGTATAGTGAAGACTCAACACTAATGCATGCTTGAGAAGAAGTGAAATCTTGTGTGGTTAAGCAAGAACATAGTTTGCTAGATCCTCCAGCGTATGGTGGGTTCAAATACTACTCAAGCACATGCTTGTTCACACAAGCACAAAGTCTCAAGCGTATGGTGGGTTCAAATTATAAAGATCTACTTTCCATTATAAGTTCAAAAAACTGTACAAGTGCCCTAACAAGAATTTGCAAGTAACTCCCCCAAAATGTTAACCCAGCTCTCATTATTGTATGTACCCCATCTTCAATATTCAATCTGATAAACTGCTTTGTTAGCATCAAAACCAAATTCTAGTAATTCCTAACTTGAAATTGTAGTCTCCATGTCCGAGCTGAATTTGTATACGAGGGTCAAATCCATAGTTCCTAAGAAATTAACGATTTGGATGGTCTTAAACTCCATTCGTGAACACTAAATGAAGTTCTAGGCTTGTATTTTTCCCTTTTTATGTATGTTTTTATTTTGTTAATTTCAACAGAAGCACTTAAGGGCCTAAGTTTAATAGTTTTGGCATCACTTTGTGCATTTACAGATTGAGAAACTATTTTGACAAAAAGAGCATGATCTGGAAGACTGATATCCTCTTGGTTCTTGGTTTTACATTTACAATGTAATAATAGTTTAAGTAATGGCGAATCTAGAAAATCTAGTGAGGGAGGCACTCCACACCTAACGAAGTAGATATGGGAACAAATTGATCTAATAATATGATCTAATGAATAAATGAAAGGGGCACTTTCTTGTACACCTCCTATAAATTTATAAAATACATCATGAAAATACATATTAAAAAAACCAATATATTTTTTTTAGAGGAGCACGGGCCCCAACTGAGAAAGCCACTTTCCTGTAATCTCCTATCTTATCCTTTTTCAAATATGAGGAGTCCCAAAACATGTCATATTGGAGACACATTCGATACCCCAATGACCTGAAATAACCAAATAACAGATCGCCACGTACACCCAAAATTGGATTGAAATTGCACAAAAGTCCTTAATTCTAATAATTTATCACCTAACCCAGCACTAATTGAGCAAGCCAATTGGTCGTTGACATTGAAATCCAAACAAACACAGTGATTAACACAAATCTCGTGAAAATAGAAAAATACATTGAAAATTAAAAGAGTACAGATCAGCTCCAGCTTTGGATGACCAGAGAGAGAGAGAGTCTTAATTCAAGACTTGAACGCTCCGACCACCTAAAAACGTCTAGAAGCCACTAGAAACTCGCCCTACTGTCTCTTCCCTTGTGCTCCGCAGCTCCTCAGATCGCAGCCCAGCTTGAGCTCCGAAACGATGCCGTCCCGGAGAAGAACGCTCCTCAAGGTCATCATCCTCGGCGACAGCGGGTCCGTCTTTCTCCATTCTCGTAATTCTAGATTGTGAATTTTGTGCGTTTTAGGGTTTTGTGCTTGAGATTTAGGCGGATCGTTGTAGATCTTACTTGGAACGGAATGATTTGGAACCCTAGGTTTTGATATTTTGAGTTTAAGTATACGAATTTGGGTTTTTTTGTTTTTGTTTTGTTGTTGTTGTTGTTGTTGTTGTCGGTAATAGGGTTTTGTATGGTTTGTGAATTGCAGGGTGGGGAAGACATCTTTGATGAATCAGTATCCTTGAAAAGCTCGGACTTTGAATTTTGATTATTTGGTTATGTTGATTTTGAATATGTTGGTTATGTTGTTTAGTTTGGGCCAGTTGATTTTTGGGTGGTGGGGTTGTCGCCTTTAACATGATTCTGATAGATATGTAAATAAGAAGTTTAGCAACCAGTACAAGGCGACGATCGGAGCCGATTTCTTGACAAAGGAAGTGCAGTTTGAAGACAGGCTCTTCACCTTGCAGGTTCTGTTTATCCAGCCTTTTTACTTTGTAGAAAGCATGCAGAAATACTTGGTGCGTGTGCACATTAGATTTGAGGGTGTTTGGTTGGGTAGGCAGTCGGATGCTTATCTTGGGGCTTGTATATATTGGTTACATTTGCATTGCCTTTATTTTGAAATTACAATGTGGCCGCGGAACTTAGGATGAGAATTTACGACTTGATTTTGTTAGGGAATGATTAAGAACACTGCCTTTACATCCACGGAAAAAATTCACATAGTGAGGCTAATAGTCTGATGATTATGACCATTTTATTCAAATTGGTAGCTCTAAATGATTGGAGTTCCTCTGAGACTTCAAACTGACGATTTCTCTAATGTAACTGCTCCTATCTCAGAAGTCATTTCTGGATCATTTCTGAATTCTTTGGTACAATCTGCTAGGTCATGGTGTAGTGGGTCCTGTACTGTTCAAAGAGTCAATGTCTGTGTTAAAGTGTTAAATATCCTATTTCGTGTATTTTAAGAATCATACATTAGGACAGGCACACTTATTTGGCCACTGTGCACAAGCGGTAGAAAAAAGCACTATTGTTCACCTATAAGGATCTTCAGCAGATGTTGTTTACAAAGTCCAATACAATTTGCAAAATATTTCATGTGTCAAAGGCTTGGATTTCCTCCCCTCTTTATTATAACTTGCACTTTTTCCACTGTGGAAAAGGTTTGCTCAAATTGCTTTTTAGAAAATGTTTTCAAATTTTTGACTAAATTAGAGCTAACTGTGTCCTTACTGTCAACCCACATTTATTATCGTGTCAGATCTGGGATACAGCTGGCCAGGAACGATTCCAGAGTCTTGGTGTAGCTTTTTACCGTGGTGCTGATTGCTGTGTTCTTGTTTATGATGTTAATTCTATGAAATCATTTGATAACCTTAACAACTGGAGGGAAGAATTCCTTATTCAGGTATGTCTTTGGTTTGCATGTATTTCTGAAGACTTAAATCCCTTGAAAACTCCTTCTAGTTATTTATTTTATGCATGATGTTCTGTGTTTATTGTAAAGGAATGTGAACTTACATTGTGATATCTTCAGGCAAGTCCTTCAGATCCAGAAAATTTCCCATTTGTTGTTATAGGAAACAAGATTGATGTAGATGGTGGAAACAGTAGAGTGGTATGTGTTCCACTTGTCATGTTCCCTTTCTCTAACACACCTGCACGTAACTGGCCATGACCACATCCACGTGTGATTAGTTATTCTATATGCGCTTGAAGTTGACAAGTGACTTACTGTTTATTTCAGGTTTCAGAGAAAAAGGCTCGAGCCTGGTGTGCATCGAAAGGAAATATTCCATACTTTGAAACCTCTGCCAAGGAAGGCCTTAACGTAGAAGAAGCTTTCCAGTGCATAGCAAAGGATGCTCTGAAGAGTGGGGAAGAGGAAGAAATGTAAGTTGAACTAAAACCCAATATGCTAATACACCGACGCATGCCCTCTTGTGTTCTGATAGTTCATTTCCTTTACTATGGCCCAACTATTTCCTGTCAAGAATACTACAGATTAAGTGTTCATGATCTAATGATTTAGTGGTTGGAGTGGAACAGAGACTGGTTGCTTAGTTTTAACTATCTCGAATATTGAACAGTTACCCCAATTACATATAAACCTTGAACATAATCATAATCGGTGTGGCATGGTATCTTGTTGTTTCATTGTTCAGAGTGCTGTACGTCATTTATCCTAGGGACCCTATTGTTAATCTTTCATTGGAGAAATATTGATAGTAGGTAGTGTGACAGTTGGTCCTGGTTCTGATGTTTTGAGTATTGCGTTAATCACAACTTTTTGTTATTGTGTCTTTCGTTGCTGATATCTTCTAATTTTGTTTGTGTGCTCATGAAGATACCTGCCGGATACCATTGATGTTGGAAGCAGCAATCAGCAAAGGTCAACTGGATGCGAGTGTTAAATATTGTACCTGAATTCGTTTCCAGTAGAAAATAAGTCATCTTTGGAAGTATATTCATTGGTATCTGTGCGGTGACGCTGTACATTAGTGCTGTATGGGAAACAAATTGGTCTCCCCGTAAATGCTTTTTAGCTGGGTTTTATGGTGCTGTCCTTTCTGTTTCGTGTTTGATATGACCAAGTGCAATTTGATTTCGTAAGTATCCAATTGTCATTAGTACGTTGTTTAAACTGTGTTTCAAGAAAGTATTGCACTTTATATTTACCAAAATGAGTTTGTGGGTCGTTCACACATTTATGGTTCATCTCTCAATCGAAATGTACCCTTCACTGGCAAATCCCCACGGATCACTTTCACTACTCACCACACTGGCTATAACTACGAGAGATCCGCTTCCAAGTCATTTGTGCTCTATTTTCTAGATATTTAGAATTTCGTGTTCAGGATCTGATCGTGTTATTCCTGAACAAAAAGACTACTTTTCTGGATTGCACAAGTACTATGGTAGCACAACTCAAGCAAGCTACAGTTATAATACATTGAAGATGCGTTGAAACATTTGCATGGAGAAAGACTTGAGTTCAGTATCAAAATTTCAAGAGATTTGGAGGGGATATTTGGAAAGCCGTATTTGCAACATGTTAAACAAATCATAACTCATGCCATTGGAGTCACAACTCTGCTTTTTAAATCCTTTCAATATCTTGTCGAAAGGTAGAAAGCCATCGAAACGCAACACAATATTAAAAGTTAACTACTGTCACAATTCAAGCAAATCCCGGTCGGTCGCCCAATAGTTTTACATAATTATAGGAAGAAGGTTTCCAAAACAAGCATAGTGGAATATTCAAAATTTCTTCCAAAAGCCCTTGTCTGGTTTTATCAAAGACAATGCTGGCAACATGGGCAGAGGCTGTTTCAGCTCTAGTAGGATGAATCCGTCAATCTCTAACTTGGTGGAAAAGATAATTGATAATGGCTGCAAAGAATGGATTAATATCTATTCACAGTTTACAGGTGCTTACTGCAACCCAACTGACCAAACCTAGCTGGGAGGCCGTATGGAACTTCCTGCCAATGCCGTCGATGAAAATTGGATCGGAGGGGGAGCTGCTGCCCCCATAGGTCTTGACATTGGTGGCCTTTGAGAACTCATGCCTAGAGGAGGCCGCTGAACTGAGTTTGCAATCATCGTCATTCTATTGGCAGGCATTGATGATGGCATTCCTCTTGATGAGGATCCTGGTAACCCCAGGCGGGCTGCAATTATCTGCGCACGCTCATGGTAGAGTTTCTGTCTTGACCTGTCCAATTGCTCCTTTACCCTCATAACAACATTTTCCATCTCGCTAAAGAAGCCTAATTTGGAATCCAACTTATGCATCTGCAGTTAAACAGAAAAATCCACAAAGTGACTTTATATAACTAATGACAAACAAACAATACAGAGGAAATTGGCATTAGGATGACCTGCTTCTCTATCAACAGTGCTGCAAGTTCTCGTATTTGATCTTCTTCCTGCTCTGCTAGAAGTTTCGCCTTCACAGCAGCCGCTGCCACTGCAGATACTGCAGCACCCTTTAATCTATCACTTTTCCGGTCCACTTTGTTGTCTTTAATGTCATCTTTTGCTCCTTTACCATCTTTAGTTTGATGCTCACCTGCTAAGTACAAAACAAACAGGACATGAGTACATGACATGCATTCAACTTGAATTTATGCAACACGAAATCAACTTATTGAACAAAAATTTTCATCTTTTTGACTTGGGTTCTTTCACTTAATGATCCATGCTAACTAGCAAACAAAAAAACCATTTTGCAGTTTGTATAAATTTCCAAAATGATGGTAAATTCCCCTGGGCATGAGAGGTAGGGATAGAGAAACCAAGATGTACTTGTTCCATTTTCAATGATTGAATTCGATGCAATTGGTCGCTGAGGATCATTCTCTTGAAGGGGCTGAGAATCGCACACCATTTCTACATCCTTTGAAACCTCTGTAGGTTGTAGAGGTTCTTCCGATGTGGCAGTAACCGGTTGCTGAGCCTCACTTATTTCAGAAGCCAAAGAATTAGACACATCCACATCTTTTGATGCCTCTGCAGAATGGGAAGGTTCCTCAACTAAATTTGACACAACTGGTTCATGAGGCTCATTTTGCCTCAAGGTAAGTGAATCAGACATATCCACATCCTTTGTTATTTCTGTACGTTCAGAAGGTTTTCCTACTGAACTTCCCTCTCCTGACTTCTCAAAACCTGGTGGATGAGATGCTTCAACGTTTGAATCAGACATATCCACGTCCTTTGGTATTTCTGCAGGTTCAGAAGGTTTTCCTACTGGAATTCCCTCTCCTGACGTCTTCTCAAAACCCGGTGGATGAGATTCTTCGACTTTTGAATCAGACATATCCACGTCCTTTGGTATGTCTGTAGGTTCAGAAGGTTTTCCAACTGGAATTTCCTCTGCTGACTTCTTCTCAAAACCCGGCGGATGAGATACTTCGTCTTTTGAATCATCTGACTCTCCCACAGTTGCTGGTGATGGGTCCCTTGGTAACTCTGAATTCTCTGGTCTGTTCACATTAACAGTTCCTGCTTCATCATGACTTGGAACTAAGTCACCTTGTTCAGTTGCAGATTCAGACTTTTCTTTAGGAGAAGAATTTTCAAGTTTCTTGTCATTCTTATTGTCTGATAAATTTTTGTCTTCCACACCTGAGGTGGAGTTATCCTCTTTCTGGCTTTTATCTCCATGGACTTTGTCTTTCTGTGCTTCCCTTTCAGCAGGAACACTGCAAACACCACTGACATCAGATAGGATGGACAATATACAAACTGCTGCTAGTGGAAAAATGCTCAACACCAAATCACTCACCTATCGGGACCAACTTGTTCCTTACTATCATTCGGTGGATCATCCAAAAGGAAGCAGTGCCTTGCCGCCAACTCAGTACCAGGAGAATTAGCAGATAAGGATTTCAAAGAATTATGTGTTGAAGCAATAGAAAAATCAGGTCCCGCCAAGCGTGCCAGGAACGCTGCCTGTAAAACAGTACAATCTATAAGTAGAGTGACATTAGCAGTATTTGAAGGCCAGAGTATCAGTTCTATGTTTTCCTTATTGAAAGGAGATGCTTAATCCCCAGGGTAAGAGAGCAGGTATAAAATAAATCATAAGTAGTTGTGTATGAATCATACATCTTTTGATGAGCGCATGCATGGACTCACACACAGATGCATGCATGTTTAATGAGCTATGCAATAGGATCTAGAGATTAAGTCAAATGCTACTACAGGAAAAACATGCAAGGTTACGGTTAAACCAAATTCAATATAAATTTACTGTTGAGTATAAGCAGGAACTTTCTGATCGCAGCTGAAGTTAACAATTTGAAAGATAGTTCAGAATGCAAATCACAGTAAAGATCTAAATTAGTGTCAGTTGTTTAAGTTTGTTATAGAAGGTGAACCTTGATTAATTATTTATGTAAGTTATTTAAGGCAAATCTATATCGACATTTGGGTACCCATCTGAAGTGTATGACTATCCTAGGAAACACAACGTCTAATTTCAGTTTTCCCAGAAGCATCTAAACAGTTATGCATCTGACTCTGAGTTACACATTAATCTAGTTTTGTTGGAACAAAAAGTTTAACATATTTACTTAGAGTCATGGGTCACTAGCCCCCACCGATGCACCATACATCCACATATAAGCATTCAACTTACCAATGCCATGGCAGGGTTTCCAACTTCTGCAAATGAAAGTTGACCTTCAGGTGTTGGAGGATAACCAACAACTTCAAACGCTTCTTTAAGAGCGTTAAGTGCAAAGTTCTCATCAGTTTCCTGATCAACTTTCAATTCACTGGTATCTTCCAACTTTGGAGTTTCCTGATCATTTTTTACTTCATTTACATCCTCTGCCTTGGAAGTATCCTCACCAACCTTATCTTCAGTAACTTCTTTCACAGCTTCCATTGGGGAACTTTGGGTGTCACTCTCATTAGCACCAGTCCTAGTCTCAATTATTTCAGGGGTATCTTTAGGAGCTAACAAGTCATTGTCAGTTGAGGTTGGAATTGCAGTTTCTTTGGCACTAGCATCAAAGTCATCCTCATAATCAAGAAAGGTGTCCTCAATTGGCATTTGAACAAAGTGCAATATACATTGAGCTTTTGTCTTAGTTGCAACATGTTCGGAAATCTCATTCCAGTTATCTTTGAAAAGTTCTAAAGCTTCAAGGAGAAGGAGAGTCTCCTGATCTGTCCAATTCCCACCACTTACCCCAGGAGCTTCAGCAGGCTCCATAAGAATGAAATCGGATGAAGACATACCGGGGTCGAATTTCCCATTACTAAAGCAATCAGAACATAGATCATAATCTGCCTGTTGAATGAGTATAATCAGTAAATAGAATAACTTTGTAGGCAACTGAATTATCAAGCAACTAAACTATAATCCCAGCTTCCACTTCACCCAGCAGAAATTTTCACCAGCCTGACCTGAAATCATTCTAGACAAAGTTCTCGAGTTGGGATGCCTAAGGGCTTCCATAGTAAGTGACATAAGTATGGTATTAAAGAGTATTCACTAAGAAGATTATAAACTTAATATCAGCAGGAGATAGCTGTTTGAGCAAACAGAGATGCCAGCAATGGTTGACCTCATACGTTGCAATCACACACTTCAGGTGTCACAAAAGCATGAATCACTCGAAATGTTTGGTAAATAACCTTTTCTTATCACTTACTATCATTCTCGATTAGTTGAAGTAATCTTTTATGTTTCAAGACCAGCAAGAACCTTCACACACTTTATGATTAGAAAAAAGTCAAACTCAAATCAAAACCACACTCAAGCGAAGCGGATCAATCCATAAGCAAACGCTTGTAACAAATTTCTTAACAAAGATGACAATTGTTAAGAAAGAACAAACCTGCTTCTGGCAATGGTAGCGCTTGCGGGAGCAATCAGCTGAACAAGAGTTGCAATGGTACTCAACAGATGGCCCCTCAGGCTGTGCCAATTCTTCAGCAATAGTCGAAGATTCAGGAAACAACCCCGACGGCACTGTTGGGGTTGTTACATTAGTCTTGGGAACAAGTGATGACCGTGACTGTAATGCTTCAAACTTATACAACTTATCAACCAAAGAGTCCTTCTCTGCCACTCCATCATCGTCAACACTTGCCACAGAAGAACCTACTTCTGGGAAAGGGTGGAAATTAATCAAACCCCAGTGGTCCAGAAATTCCAGAACTTCTTGTCTAGCATCAAACTCTCCGACTTCAAGCTCCAACAAGTCCTTCAACTCAATAAATGTGCCGGGATCAGCATGGAACTTCTTCATAATGCAATTACGTATCTCCAAGTATGAATCAGGAGTTCGAGTCTCAGATTTCCCATTAAAGAAAGATGGCAGCATTTGTTCCTCAATGGAGTGAACTTTTGTCCACGAAAACCAACCTGGAAGCCAGAACAATGGTCCAATCAAAATGCAAGTTAAAAAAGAAACCCGAAAGGGCTTCCACCCAACCCAATCAAACCACGTTCTTAAAACACAAAGTTTAAACACTAGCACCCCCCTTTGCCTCCATTTTCATAATGCATCAGGATTCACTTAATCATAATAACTTTCTCCTAATATACTTTCCAAAGTACTTTCCTTTAAGAAACATTTCATAGTAAAGTTTCCAAATTTAGGAGCTAGAACAAATTCAAAAAGAACCCAACTTTCTGTCAATTCTAATCAAATTGTGCAGAAATGAGAATTAGGGTTTTAACAACTCACCGCAGTGACTAGGAACAACATGAGCATTGGCACCACGAGATCTAATGGCTTCAAATTCAGCCTCCATTGAAGCCTCCAGAGCCTCCACCTCCCTCTCCCTCTTCACCAACTCGGCCAACGCCTCTCCAGCCGGGTCGGGCCGCTTGGGCAGCGCCGCCGGCTTCGAAGCCGGCCCATCCGCCCAAGCCGAACCAAGAGTATTCGGGCCCTGTCGGGCCGCCCGGGTCAACGGGCCGTTGTGACCCGGAGGATTAGAAAGCAAAGCCTTCTCGCGAGTTACGCGTTTAGACGACGGGGCTGAAGATGGGGACAAGCCGAGGTTGCTGGCCTTCCGCTTGTGGGCTCCGCCGCGTCGCCGAGCAGAAGACGGCTCGGAAGATGGAGAGTCGGCATTAGCCGACGACTGAGCTCCGGCGGCGTCGCGGCGTTTCTCTTCCATGAATGGGTGTCTCGGGGGTGGCGATGTTTGGGGAGGGTTTGGGTTTGCGGATCTGGGTTTGGATCGTGGTGTTGCCTGATTGATATACACAGTGTGCACTGTTGCTGTAAAATTGTTACTGCCGCAGTAAAATTTTGGGTTGATGTAAGACTCTGAATTTTGGAAGATAGGGAAATGTAAAGGAGATCTATTTGCACCCCACTATTTTAATTATTTCCATTGTGTCTAGGTAAAAAATTGAAGAAAAGATAATTTTAAGAAGTTGAAGAGAACCAAAAACTAACCTAGTACCTTACAATCTTTACCTCAATTGCAACTTAGTACTTGTGTTTGAATTTTGATTGTTGAAGCATCTTTATTTTGAAAAAGTGTTTGTAATGTGATTTTGCAATTAGTTTGACCTAGTCAATACACCAATTTTGTGGTGTTGTGGTTTATATGAGTATCACTTTCTTGTCGTTAGTTTTGCAATTAAACATAATTGCATAGACAAAGTTTGACTACTTTAAATAGAGTAGGAGCTTATACTCTATTTTTTTAGTTTATTCCATCTTACGATATTATACTATGGTTTGAACCGTTCATTTTGTAATTTATCTAGTAAGGATCATTTCCTCAAAAAATTAATTAAAAATAAAAAATTATTTAGTTATATAACCGAGTAAAGTAATTGAATGGTACAATTACATGACCAAACAAGTCATCTATATATTTTGGTATAGTTAAATAATCAAACGATCTCATATTGGATTGATTTTTTTCAAAAAATGATCTTTAGATAATTTACAAAATGAACAATTCTGATCATAGTATAATATTGTAGAATTGGGAGAGTAAAAGAAATAGAGTAGGAGCTCCTACTCTATTAAGAGTAGGCAAGCTTTGTTCATTGCGTAATTCTTATTGCGTTATGGACAATTTTTGGCTACTCTAGCTAGACTAACCCTTGACTACTTTGATCTTATTTTTCACCCTTTCGGTTGACGCGTATCGTGATCGGAACCGTTCATTTTATTAATTATACACATAAGATCATCCCTTAAAAAAATCACTTAAATCTGAGATCGTTTGGTCATCTAGTATTGAAAAACATATGATCGCTACAATTAGATGTCCAACGAACCGTCTAAATGTTTCACATAGTTAGATAACCAAACGATTTCAGATTTGACTGATTTTTGGCAAGGATGATCTTATGTGTATAATCAATGAAATGAATGATTCCGATCAAGATATGCATCAACCAAGAGGGTAGAAAATAAGATCAAAGTAGCCATTAGCTACTCTAGTTAGAGTAGCAAAAAATTGGCTTTGTGTTATCTGGTTTGGATGAGAATCAATACAGAACATCGTATCGTATTAATTAATAAATTAATATACATAATAGACCATGTGTACCATGTTGTCATGCAATTGTAGGTCATACTAACATCAAAACCATATGGCCAATTATCATTGAATATCCCTGTGGTGGACACTCACTATCAATTCCACCCCTGTGGTAAAAAAACTATCAATTGTACCCCCGTGATGGCTTTCCGTTATCAATTCACACCTCTGTTAAGTTTTCCATCCAATTCAAGGGTAAAATTGTCTTTTTAATTTTTTTCATAATTTTTTTTACAAAAAAGGTGATACGACCCGTTCCGAAAAAATCCCCCAAAAACAGTGAATTGACCAAGATACCCTTATTGGTCAAATGATTGACTTTTGAACAATAAGGAATTTCATGTTCGATATTGGACTCTATGCGGAGAGCTCGACGATACGAACGTGTCGGCGAAGACGGAATTGGATTCCGAGTTATATCGTTATGGGCGAAAAATGGAAATATGGTGTAGTGGCAATGCCACTTGGCATGTACGGATTGGATGGAATGTTTGAGACCTTTCTGGAAAGCCGGCCGAGTTTAAAAAAACCCAAACCCGCAGCCCAGTTTCCAAAAGGGGAAACCGAACCGCGCCCAAACCGCCACCACCTCTCAAAGCCGTCGACTTTACGCTGGCCACCGATCGGGAAAATAGAGCCCATAAACACGTTCCTCTCATCCTCACGATCACGGAGCACCAGGGATTGGAGTCAGAAGCCAGCGGAATCGCCGGCAACGAAGCAGACGGAAAATCGGATCTTCCGATCAATTTTCCGACCAGCACAGTGCGAGGTGAGTCATGAAAGTTGGATTTTTGGATTCCTTGGTTTCCGTAGATGCGTTTTGACATAAAAAATGTTGAATTTGGTGAAGAAATGAGGAAATTAGAGGTTTTGGAAATCGGATGAACAGTCGCCGGCATAATCGAATCGTGCCTAAGGAGGAGGACGACGACGATTGCCCGATGTCACGGTGAGTGGACGGGTTTTGGTTTAAAAGTATTGTTTGAGCATGCTTGATTATATATTTATATATTTATGTATGCATTGGTGATATGTTGGTTGGTTGATGCTGTATGGTTTGCGGAGCATGTGATATACGTATATGCTTGAGATGGTTTTGTTGGCTGGTTGTTGTTGGTTGTTGTACGGTACTGTGGTATTTTATGGAGTGTACTGTGCAGGGGAAGCGGGTACCTTGGCATGTGAATACAGTCTCCTTACCAATTGGTAGTATACTTTACATTGGTATTGTGAATACAGTCTTCTTGCCAATGTAAAGTGCATTAGTATCTGTGTGATTTTTTATTGGCCCCAATCACGTGGTGTATTGGGTTGTTGCTGCATGTTTGTCATGGTATAATTATATTACTGTTTTAACTGTGGGGGTTATTAAATGTTTTAAACTGTTTTACATTGACATTTATTTTCCCTGTCCACTTACCTTTGTTTTGCGCCCCCTCAGGACTTGATACTATTGAGCACCATAGAGACGAGCGGCAGGAGTCAGTGTAGTTCTGTTCTGGGTCACAAAGAGTGGGAGTCTCTTTGTCTTTTGTTGTTCGTCAGACTTGTGTAAATTGTTCCTTCCGCTGTATAGATGCTCTGATATTATTATTGTATTCATTTTCTTTTGTTTTTGTCGTTTCTAGTTGTTTAAGGCTTCGTCACTCCTTGGGTTGATGGCCGCACTTCCGGGCCCTACTATTTTGGGGCGGGGTGTGTCAAAAGGTTGTCATTAATTTTCAATTTGGATGAATATGAAAGTGTTTATTCGTAACGATGATGGTTTAACGTGCTTGGTGTTTTAAGATGAAAATAATTACAAATTGTATTACAAAAGAGAATAAATAGTGGATGGAAAGATTTAAAAAATTATGAAATTGTAAAAAAAAAAAAAGCATCCAAGATTGAAAAAGACAATTTTACCCTTGAATTTGGATGGAAAACTTAACAAATGTGTGAATTGATAACGGAAAGCCACCACGGGGGTACAATTGATAGTTTTTTAATCACAGGAGTGGAATTGATAGTGAGTACCCACCACAGAGATATTAAATGATAATTGGCCAAACCATATTGCAAAACTTGTAAAAGGTGCAGGGCCTTGTTCCTTGTTACCAAAAGAAACCCAATAGAATTATAGAAAGTCTATGCATTTAGAAAGAAAGTCCAATATATTCAAAAATTAGAAAGGGTGATTTTATCCACACTTATCAAATTGATCACTACACCTAATCTTAAGGGGGTGTATTCAATTAGAAATTGAAAGGATTTTAAATAAGTTAAAACTCTTCCAAAATTTATGAATTTGAAAAGAGTTTGACTGATTTTAACGAAGTTTGACTATGAATTTCAGAAGATTTTATCATAGATTTGAATAGATTTTGAGGAGTTTCAACTCCTTTAAAATCCTTTAAAAACCTCTACATCGAAGACATTTGGATTCTTTTTGGGTTTGCATTCATCGAAGTTTGGATCTTTCTTTTAGGGCTAAAACCGAGCAAAATCTGACCCTTGAATATTAAAAAATGGGCCATGATAATCAAGTGAGGCCTAGTCTTATAAAATCAAGTCATTGAATAGTATTTGATCAAAGAGAAGCAACCTATTGCCTCCGTGGTGAAACTAGTGTTGGAAAATATTGAAACAATGGATGCTAATTTGATCACGAATGATAGGTTGAGGCGTGTAGTCACTGTCCTTAAGAGTAGATCCGCCCCTCGGAGATAATATCTCAGTGTAGCAGGCTATGACGTCCTACCCTCCAGGATACAACAACCTTTGATCCTTGTAAGCGTACGCTTGCAATACTCGGATCAACGAACAACTCGAATCTTTCCCTTGATATGAAAAGCAGTAGAACATATGTTTGGTGTTTTGGAAGAATATTTTATGCTTGAAAGATGTATATAATCTGTTGTGATAGCACAAATATATATAGAAGTTTTTGGACACAAGAACGTTGAACCTTCAAGCAATAGATCATGGAGAATAAATGGCATTAATGTTTAGAAAATCTTGGTGTAAAGGCTTCAACGTGCAAATGAAATTAAGGCATTGAAAGGGGTAATCAAATAATGATAAAGGCTGATCAATGAGAAAATCAACCGATTGAATTTTTGCACACGACAAGGCCACGTGAGGACAAATCACAATGGCTTTCAACACTTGTATTTTGAAATACCTCTTACAAAATACCAACAACTAGTTACAAAGAGACGCATGCAGCGGCAGTAGGTGACGTGGTGGACTTGATAAAATTTACCACCCCAGGTACGCTGCCACAACAACCCAACCACCTCCACAGATCAACCTCCTATTTTTGCTGTCTGATGGGAGCCCAATAAAACCCATCTTATACTTTACCAACCTCGCTTCCAAACTCGACGATTTCGTCAAGATTGTCGAAAGCGTCATGCTTTCCTGAGTCAAGGGCTCTGATTTCGCGGCTATGCTCATGGCAGATATGGTGACGGTGATATGGTGGTGGCGACAATGGAGCTAGTGGTGAGGTGGTGGTGGAGGAAATGGTGGCGATGATGGTAGTGAGGGTGGTAGTAGGGTGGTGGTGGAGAGGAAGATGGAATGTGAGCAAAATAAAAATCCTACCAAAATCTCAAAAGTTGAGGTGAGATTTGTTCAAGAGAAAATTACACTATGAAAATCCTTCCAAACCTCTCCAAATCCATCATTGTATGAAATCCTTTAAAACCACCAAAGTTTTGAATACACCTAACTTTAATGGTTTTTTAAAAACTCATGATTGAATACACCAAGATTTTGATGGATTTTTAAAAGTTTCTCTAAATCCAGATTGAGTACATTTGAACTTTTATAAACTACTTTAAACTTCATATTGAATACACTTGGATTTTAAAAACTCTTTTAAAATCCTTCCAAATCCCAATTGAAAATCCATCATCCATTTTAGCTAGTTTAAATTTTATCGCTATACCCATTTTACAACCCAAAAATACCCTTAACTCAAAGATTGAATTTTGATTTTTGCACATTAACCTATAACCTCTTACTTACCAAAATATTCAAATTCTAATAATCTCTTCAACATAAGTAGCATTAGCAATACTGCTCATACATAGTAACATCAAACTACAAATGTTACTAATATCAAAGATAGCATAAAACGAGATCAAAATTATAATAAATCATAATCGGGGAAAACCCAGACATAGCCAATGATTTCAGAGCAGCTCCCATCTACTCTTCCTTAGTGGCTGATTCATTCTTGGAGGAATACACATGTAGTATTTGATAAATATTCTAGGATTATATTGAAGATGTTTGATGTAGTGATAAATTTGTTATTTATTTTACACAATTTAGATCTTTACAAGTAATTTTGTACTAGAATAAAATAGTAATTCAATAATTGAAATGAGTAGGCATGAATAAAATTTCCCATTACAAACCAAAGAAAAGGAGCCAAATCCAAATAAATAAATCAAGGTTCCATCTAAGAATCTGTATTATGAGTGTTTTTTGGACATGTGTTTGGCATTGTACACATGGATTCTTTTTTGGAATTTAGTTGGCTGCAAAGAAAGGATATGGTAAATCATAGGCTATTGCCAAAGCTTTTATTAATTGGATTGCAAATTTTACATTCATGGTAGGCTACACACATCTAAAAGCCACAAAGCATACACTTCATTCTTCAAGTACAAAAGTAGGAACTGGCAAGGTTAAAACTCCACTATAAACATACGGGCAAATGCTCTTTACCACTAAAGCTAACAAGCCCAAAACACTCATACGTAATTTAAAATATGTAGCCCCATTGCACCAATTTATCCAAATCTTACTTTTTAGTCATGGTAAACAGAAATATTTGGCCTTGGCTCAAAGTCTTCACCAAATGACTGCTTGGTCTTACGGTTTGACTTATCAGAGTCCTTAGTAGAGTGCTGATTTTTCACGCTTACATCATCAGTATACGCTGAGATGTTGGGCCTGGGTTCGAATTCTTCAACTACCTCCACACCAACAAGTCTTTTTTTGGCATTTTCATCATCAGTATACGCTGAGATGTTGGGCCTGGGTTCGAATTCTTCAACTACCTCAACACCAACAAGTCTGTTTTTCGCATTTTCATCATCAGTATACGCTGATACATTGGGCCTAGGTTCGAATTCTTCAACTACTTCAACACTAACAAGTCCTCCTTTTTTCGCATTTTTATCATGGCAATCGGCTTTCTCTGTTGGTGTTGATTCGGAAATTTCAATGAGGTTGGTTCCCAGAGGCATTGAGCCGCCTCTAGCAATCTTTTGCATGTCAAATTCTGCAAATGACCTTCTTGATTCTATAGTGCTAGCGAACTGCTCCAAATCAACAAACGAAGAGTTACAACAATGATATGGTTAAATCACGATACAAATAACGTGCGTGTATATATATATATATATTATCAAATTGTGAATTTAAGCCATATATTCAAACTGAACTCCACTACAATTCAAATCTAGAACATATGTCTACCTAGTATGGTACACTTTCATTTAATTTTGGGTTTGATTTGATTCGATTCATATAGTTAGTGCATGCATTTGAATAAAAATTCACTCATTATAGATCAAATTGATAATATTACACTGGTACACTACCAGAGCATTTTCATGTCAAGATCATAATATGAGATTATTATGATAAACAAGCAACAGCATTGAAAAGGATAGAAATACTTGCCAAAAGGACAGAGAAGAGAGCCAAGGTGGCACAGAGGAATTTCATGATGTCCTACTTATGCAAAAGAGTTGATCTTTGTGGTTGTGTGTTTAAAGGATGTGTAACCTCATGTTACTTATAGACGATTTAAAAGTAGAGAATAATTGTTTGAAAAAAAAATAATTGGTTTCATCAAAGGCAGGACACGTAAATCATGTTGAGATTTGGATAATAGCGATGGCAATTATATTTCATTATGATGAATAGATTATTATATATGGCGATTCAATCCTATTCGTAAAAAAATGGCATATCTCTGCTTTCGTTATCATACTTTAGGGTGGATGTAATCATGGACTGGAATGTTTTGGAAGACCCAAGGAACAAAGTTTTGCCGAAAGTTCCAAAATTTCGGAAAATGGGAAGTCCGAGATTTGAAACCGGGATATCCAAAATCATTTGAGATTTTCCGAAATATCGGCAAAACTTTGGTGATTTCGATGGTTTCAGTTGAATTTCGACCGAAAAATAGTCTAATCCGTGAAGATTTATTGCCATCCGGCGGCGGTTTTGTGAATTTCACCAAAATTTCGGATGTCTAGGTTCATTTCCTTTAAGTTTCAGTAATGAGAGGTGGAATTTCTGTTCATTTTCAATAAATTTTGATAAAAAGTTTGGAAGATTGAGAAGGATTTGATGTTTGTTTTGCAGAGGCATGTGTGCGCTGTGCGTGCAGTGGAATGTTTGCTGGAGGATGAAGAAGACATATTTGTAATTTAAACCAACCATTTGGTCATTTTGGTCATTTGGTTTACTTAAATTTCTTTTTATTTTGTACCAAATAATTGATAATTATCACCCAAACTATCAATTGGCATACTATTTTACTGAATATAAGGATTGCAATTCTCTACCCTTTTTTTTCTGAATGAATGTTTCTATAAAATTATTTTATCATGTACAATGTTAATTCTTTGATCTTATATAAGAATTTCATCTATAAGTAAAATAATTTTACATACCTTACATGTAAATTCTTCTCTCTTATGTATATAAAAGTTAATCCATAAGGACAATGCTATATTGCTTAGATGTTAAATTGCATTATTTGTTAATTTTAGAGACTAGAAAAAGTAGATATATTAATTTATAGGTTTTCTAATATGCTTTTTGTTTTTTCTTTTTAACAGAAATTTCCACCGAAATCAAATTTTTTTCCAAAATTTCCATAAATTTTGACGACAGAAATTTCCATCGAAACCTTTTGTTCCTTGAGAAGACCTTCGAAACAGCTATCTATAAAATCCAATTATATACTCTTAAATACGTTCAAACTTATTTACTCTATTTTGTCCTTATATGTATTATGGAAGCGGAGATTAAGGGACGAGGAATCAAACTATGAATTTTGAATTCAAGATATTCGGGGAGTTCTTAGTCACTTGAAGTGCAAGCGACTAACACTGAATTATCAGATTGTTCATCATTAGTTAATGACTATTTGGTTGTTTATACCAGCGGTAAGAGCATTCCTTGGCACAGCTGGGCCATCATGAACTTGAACCAGAGACTTCCCCAGTCATATAAATCATCGCACCTACAGTCCAACCAATTAGGAGAGAATTAGTCAATTCCTTTTTGGGAGCGATTCATCCTTCCCAATCGCAGTATACAACTCTTCTTTGTATTGCACTGCACTCCCCAAGTGTCCGCCTTTCTTCCTTACGATGGCAATTCTTTGTGAATGACCGTGAAAATGAACGAGTTTGAACTTTAGACAACATTGTCAAAAAATGGTGAGGAGGGAATATATATAACGGTGGGTTGATTTTTCCTTACCTTGCATTCCTGTATAATTCAAATTTAAGTGCAAGGGTCATCTCCCGATACTTCGCTTCTCAATAATTACAGAGATCTAGGGTACAAACCCCACTATATACCAAAGAAAAATGCAAAAGGTGGCTATAATTTTACTTTGAGTAATGTTGGACGTATTACTATTGTTTTTTGTTTTAACATATGCATTAGTAAAATTCAAACGAAGTACAGAACAATTTTACTTGCATATATATACTATGGAAAATATAATTTTTTTTTTTTAATCTCTAAACAGAGAGAGAACAAGCTCCATATAGAGCTGCTGATGCCTGACAATCAAAATTTTCCACCACAGTGAGCAGTAGGCGAAACCCTAAACCCGAGAAGATAATGTAATTAGTGTTTAATAAGGAAAGTATTACTAGTATTCTAAAAGATTTTTGATACACTTCAAGGAAAAACTTGAATGCATATGAAAAAAAAAGTGGAATGCAAGGAAAAACTTTTTAAAATTTGAGCTGGGCAAGAGCCAAGGCATCCACCTGGGCTGTCTCAATCTTGCCGAATGAAAAAGCGAAGGGAAAGATACAAAGAGAAGGTAGGATAGCTAAAGCAATTCATGCGTCAAACTCGTATAAAGAAAGGAAAGTACATAAAATCAGTCCCTACCAGTACCTAATTCATAATGGCAATAATCCAAACATCCAAACATTAAAAACTTCGACTTCACTGCCCACATGTTTATAATTGTAGAACTCCATTGAATCATTGAAAAACGTTAAACTAGTCAAAATATTCTACAGTTTATTTATGACAACTAATCAATATTTTATACGATATGTGGCAATAATTTGCAGGGCCATGTATAAAGAACCCAATATTCATTACTGTAGGCTGAGGTTTTCACCCGTCATTCATGACGATTTTTATTCCATTGGATTCCCTTTTGCATTATTAAGAAAAGCCCGAAGGAAAGAAACCGTTTAAAGGGCTAAATGCCAAGCAGACAAAACCACATTGGCCAGAGGGTAGGGGCCCATGAAAACAAAGGCCGATATTTTTTTTATTTTGAGCGCCGAGCGGACAAGACCACACTGGCCAGAGGGCAGGGGAGGAGGGGCCCAAGAAAACAAAGGCCAACATTTTTTTATTTTGAGTGCCAAGCGGACAAGACCATACTGGCCAGAGGGCAGGGGAGCAGGGGCCCAAGAAAACAAAGGCCGACATTCATGATCACATGAAAAGCATGGTCTTGAGGATTTGTCATTTGCGTAAACACGCAATAAGATTTGCCGGTGTTGCAGTATTGAATAAATCAAAAAATTTTAAAAAGAAATCTACACATAAAGAGAAGAAAGATAATATATGTTAAGGTGTTGTCTATTTGCATTGTGCCTCAATTTATAGTGAATCAACCTAAAATTTACTAATCAAAATGGAATTGAATTTGTTTATTACATAGAGTTCATATAGGTTTTCAACTTTTAGTTTACACAATTATACCTGAATATAAATTACTACAATAATCAAGTTATTACTAGGATTAATGACCTCATAGTCCATAGAATAACCTATCTTTCTATCTTAGGACATGTGAAATTCAAATAATCTCAAACTAGGACAAAATGACATGTGGCAGTAGCACAATGTTGTCTAGCCATTTTATTCTTCACGCGCCAAATCCCAAACCCGAATCACTCCTAGCCCCCATGCCGACGATCGTATCAAGCTCAACGTCGATTTATAGAGTCAACTCAAATGTGAAGAAAGGTTTGAATCAGTTCGCCTATCATGTCTATTCCGGCCACCGTCAGACAACGAAGACTCGCCCGGAATCCTAGTCGTCAAGATCAATTCGTTCCACAAATCCATAGTCTTCTCGAAACCCTGACCGTCGTCGCATTCTATGCCCAGGGAAATACTCAGCTGCTGATTCGGTGGCGCAAAGGAGAGTTGATCGATTGCGGCGCATTTGGCCGAGTTTACATGGGCGTGGATCTCGTGGTTGGGGACATGAAGTGTAAGTGTGGTCCCCATATTTTGTCCTTTGCGGTTTTTTTAAATTTATTGGCCTACCTTACTTGATTTACTGGTGCTGTTTGGCCTTTTGTGCACGTCGAAAGCTATGATACTTTAGGTTCTTACAAATTTTAATAGATTAATTTTTAATCTTCTCCTCCAAGGACAAGCCTAATCCTTAACCCAAACAAACAGCCCACCTAATCAAATCCAACAAGCCAAAAACCCGATTCTACCCCTGAATGCAATAAAATACACTCCATCGACAAATTTTGCAAAAACTAAAGGTACATAACTGTTTTTGTGAGTGCATAAATTGTTTCTGCGAAGTGATAAACTGTTTCTGTGTGTGCATAAACTGTTTCTGCGAAGTGATAAACTGTTTCTACAAAGTGATAAACTGTTTCTATGTGTGCAGAAAATGTTTCTATGTGTGCATAAACTGTTTCTGCAAAGTTATAAACTGTTTCTATGTGTGCATAAACTATTTATGTGTACTATTTCTGTAAATTCAGAAATGGTTTTTTCTCAATAATTTTCTACGCATAATTGTTTTCTCCTAAAGTTCCTGGCTTTACTCTCTACACGCAGCTCAATCAAACCCATCTTCTCACTCTTCAACCCTCATTTTCCTCCAATTTCTCTAAAACGACAACCCAGAAGAAGAATTGCGACTAGAAGAGCTACAAGCATTTGAAAGCGAAGAAGATGACCCAATCCTCAGATTCATCAAGTCCAAATTTTCAACCCAAGACCCAAAACTCGGAGGCAAGGTCACTCTTCAAAAGAACCGCCTTTTAGTTTGGCATTTGGCAGGCGAAGCAGAAACCGATGCCGCCATCTTCGCCAGCGACTCCACCGTCCTCTCTCTCTCTCTCTCTCTCTCTCTCTCTCTCTCTCTCTCTCTTCAACACACAAATTCTCTCTCTAAATCCCCTTCATCTCCCTCCTTTGTGGCCATGGTGGATACACGGCGCAAGGGGAAGACTTCGGCCGATCCCAATTTGGTTCCGTCGTCGGTGAAGCCCAAATCGACGAAGAAGCAGAAGAAGCAACTTGAAATTTCGATGAGATTACAAAAGAGGTGCTGTTGGAGATTGCGATAGAGGATGCAAAGAAGAGCCGTTAGAGAATGGAGGTGAAAACCCCGGGGAGCTGTCAGCGTTCTTCGCCTGGAAAGACGAGAATTTTATTGCTGTTGACACTTGTTGAAGAGTCATAAGGCTTTACCAGAGGGTAGTGTGGGTATTTTGGCAAGATTGCCCACACAATCGATTCCCAATAAGAAGCTTCCATTTCAGACTTTGTCTTTGAGGGAATAATTTGAATAGAGTGGATTAAGAAGGATCGTGGAGTTATAGAGTGTCCTCTTAGAGGTACTTATTTCTAATTTCATCTGTATAATTAATAAAATAATAATTTTAATCATGATATTTATTAATTAAAAAGATGAAAAGTATCATCTAGCTAAGGCTGCTCCAAAATTCTGCATTATGATATAAGGCCTTCCACAGTATGCCGAAAAATGTGATGTTCAAACTCCTTTTTTGAACATCACTCTTTCAAATTTGGCCAGAAAATATGATGTTCAAACCCATGAGTTCTATTTGTTATATCCATTTTTGGACATCATGAGTGTAATATTCAAACTCATAAGTTGTACTGCAGGAAAATTATTATAGATATCAAATTTAGGCCACCTGAGTTTCATTTATCAAACTTACCTGAACAACTATAAAATGCCAAAGATCAAAAATCAAAATACAAAATTCAACCAAAAACATTAGAAAACAAAAGGTCGCCTGTCTCTGGACAATCGAAATTAGTGTCAATAATGACGACAAGACAAAGTAAAGAGACGATAAGTGGATACCCAAATGTTTTAACACCTGGTGCTACAAGTCAAAGATGCTTTTAGAAAAAAGGAAGCAGGATCAGATTTAGGCTAGCTACACATGTCAAAATATAGCTGCTCATCTTTTTGGTCATAATTAAAATGAGTCATTTTATAGTCTGTTGATTTAAAAAGAGGAATGCTATGTATAAATGGTTTTTTTCTTTAGACACTTAAATCTTTTTGTACTCTCATTTTATTTTTTAAAATTATTTTAAACATTTAAATTTGATTAAAATTTTCTATATATACTCTTTATTTAGTTTATTAAACAAATTCTCTTGAGCACCCTTAAATTGTTTTTTGGACAATCAAAATTAGAATTTATTAAACTCATCTATTTTTACATCGTCAGGCCTTTAGAATTCACCAAAATTTCAAATCTTTATTCAAAGAAGTCTATCATATTTGTTTTGAAGCATATAAGGCTGAACCATTACATGATATTCTTAGTTATCTTTAGATATATAAATTAATGAAAATTCTTATTTTTTCTTTTTCGAATTCATCCTCTTTCATTGTGTCTTTCATCAAAAATAGAAATTTGAAATTTAGGATTTAGAAAAATAGAGTAGGATGGAAGAGGTAGAATTTAATTTTTTTCAAAACCTAAATGAGTGTTCATGACTTTATATAAAATGTATAAAAAATTAAATCCTTAGATGTGATTTCACATAAGAGTATAAATGTAATTACATTTTATAAAAAATTTAAGGTGTCTAAAAAAGAAAATAGAATATACATAACAGCCCTCTTTAAAAATTGGTTTAAACTCTAGTATTGTCGGGGAAAATAATTTTTTCTGAGAAAATAACCGCTCTATATAGTTAAGACTTTATACTTCATCTTTGTGCTCTATCAAAAAACAGCAGAGAAAAAGATTGGCAAGAACTTGTACCAAGGGAAGAAACATGGGTTCAGAACTTGCTCTCTACAGCCTCTTGCTTCATCATCTACTGGTGCTGTTTATGGTAAGCTTTAATCCAGAACGCTGGTGTTTAATGAATTTCACTGATGAGCTAGTCTCACCAAATCCTCTATTTTATGTAGTTTGTTCAAGTAATTGGAGGCAGACAGATGAGCGAAAGCCACATACAAAAGATGGATACTCATTCACCATCATCCCACATGCATCACATGGACTCTTCACTTATGGTTTTCTTCACACTGAATGACCTTAAACTAGGGAAAACCATGCCCATCTATTTCCCCAAGAGAAACCCTTCAAAATCTCCCCACTTGCTGCCAAGAGAAAAAGCTGATTCAATTCCCTTCTCTTCAAGCGAACTCCTCCACCTCCTTCAAATCTTCTCCTTTTCTGAAGACTCACCTCAAGCCAAAGCCATGGCAGATACTCTTAGGCAATGTGAGATTGAACCCATCATTGGGGAGGTCAAATCTTGTGCTACCTCCTTAGACTCCATGCTTGAATTCGCACGTGGCGTTTTCGGGTTGGACACCCCTTTTGGTGTTGTATCCACGACCCTCCTCACCAATTCCACCACCAATTTCCAGAAGTACACCATTTTGGAGGAGCCTAGAGAGGTTTTGGCCCCCAAGATGGTGGCTTGTCACACCATGCCTTACCCTTATGCAGTTTTTTACTGCCACAGTCAAAAAAGTGAGAACAAGGTTTACAAAGTTTTATTGGGGGGTGAAGATGGAGACAGAGTGGATGCTATTGCTGTTTGTCACTTGGACACCTCTCATTGGAGCCCCAATCATGCTTCATTTAGTGTGCTTGGGGTTAACCCAGGGGCCTCTGCTATTTGCCATTTCTTCCCTGCTGATAATCTTGTTTTGGTTCCAAATCCAAAATCCACTTCAATGATGTAATTTTAATGCAGGCCGGTGTTTGGATGTGATATATAAAGGTCAAACCATCTTTGGAAGTTGTTGAATTTTCCCTATAAAATCCCAGAAGCTGAAATGTTGTTGATGTTCATTGTTGATTCTTAAAATGAATACTAGAACAACAGCTGTAGATCAAGACAGGATAAAATTTTTGATCAACCAAATCTGCTTACAAGAGGCTGCAAACTAGTCGTTAATTGGACTAAAAATCATACAAGGAAACAGTAATTACTGATAAGTTTATCCGTGCAAACTAGTAGTTTTTTTTTTAATTAACAGTATTTATCCGTTCATTAGAGATACTCCACTCGGTTCCCTCCTTCCCTAATATCGTCTCATAAACAACAAAGATCAAATGAATGCTTTCATGACAGTGTAGTTGAACAGCATATATAGCGTACTATGTACAGATGTTCTGTTCTATGCTTGTGAAGTGCAGACAGAACCATGTTGGCAATTTATCAAAAATGCTTGCATGCAGAGTATATTCTACAATGCACATGAAGATAACTCTTGAACGGCACAAGTACCTATGCTTCTTGAAATTATTCAACAGCAATAATTTACTGTGCCATACGCAGTAGAAAATTGAAAAAGGCAACCGTGCATTTGAGCATTTGAGGCTGAATTCCTGATGAGCAAATGGCAACCACGCAAAAAAGAATTGCTTCTTTGTTAGGTTGTTGGAACTAGTCAAATGTAGTTCGGTGACTTTGGAAGCATGCACTTGACTTAGTTGAAAACATGCAAAAAGCAGCATCACATCCTCAAAGTAGCAGCTAGTGCAGATCTAGCACTAAAATCCCAGCACTTCCAATCTCCAATCTAACCTTACTTTGTTCTAAAATGAGGCAGAATTAGAGAGTTGGTTTCCTTCTTCAGTATTCAATATGTGCCAATCTGTATATAGAGTTGGAGTCCTCCAGTAGTGTTAACCGGTCTCTAACTAAAGGCGAAACCTGTCAGGTAGCTTGGCAAACATTGTAGAATCATATCCTAAAAGTACTTCTCGACGATCAAAGGCACATTATGGTGTGCTTCAAGTGTTCAAGTCTTCATTAGTAAATTACGAATGATGTGCTCCAGATGGATGAATTTGAAAACGTTCATATTGGATTTTACATGGCCTTTTCATCTTGTGCATGCAGTACTTCTCCTCCAAGAAATCTTCGTAGAAATGAACCAGATTGTTAACAGGTCCAAGAAATGTCAGCTTGCTTAATTTGGTTTATGGATGATCAGTGGAGGAGTTGCATTTTTCCATGGAACCTCCACATAGACATCTTGCAATTTCAACAGCCAAGTTACAAAAGTCTGATAATTTTGTATGCTTCTCTGTTCTTGGTCCTCTCATAAATGATGTACTGGAGACTGATGAATATAGTTTGATCCCTTTTTGCAATCAAAACTTTTCTACTGTTAATGAAGCATGTGTTTATTGATGTATAAACATTCAATTTTCAATATTACTGCCTTGCTGAGATGGACTAAAACATAATCACGAAGCTGAGAAACCAAATCCAAACACAGGTTATACACCAAAAGGCGGTTAAAATTAAACACTGCTCAATATATATAGTACCAACATGAGAGGAACTAGCTCTAATACTTCAAACTAACTAGCTCTAATATTTCAAACTTAGTTCTAAATACAACACACATGAATTTGTCTAATTCATTCATGCATGATTTCCTTTGACATCTTTGGAAAAGGGCCTCAATTCTGCAGGCTGCTGCTCATGATGGTTATGAGCACTATGGTAGATTATGAGATTAGGCCTCATGTCAAAGTCCCTCACAAATTGGTTTTTTCCATGATCTTGTTGGAAAAGGAGGTCTCTAATGGCTTCTGGCATGGGTTGGTCATTCATCACACTCTTCCAATAGCCTCCCAAGTCTTTTCTTGCATAGCTCTGCTGGGATAACTGCATTAATACCATATGAAAACGGAGTTAATTTGTTGACAATTTATTGAAAGCTGCAACCATGATCAGGACAAGATGTATGTCCCTCGTTACGAGTTTAGATCTCCTCTCTGTAATTAGAGTAATTTAAACTATTTTCTATAATGAAATAAAATTGAGCGAAATTGTTTGAGAAATGCTTACCAAGAGAATGGATGAGAGAATTAGCAGAAGGAAAGAGATGGAGGAGTGCCTCATGTTTTGGTCAACTATAGAGAGAACACAATGGCTTCAAAATGGTCAGCTGTCTTTTTGCTCTTAAGTCTCTGCCCATTACCCTTTATAGGCAGCTATGCATGTCAACACATTGACTGTTTATATTTTGGGCCACAAATGCAATATCATAGGGCTCTAAGGGTAAAGTTGCAACTGGTGTGAGTGAGTTTTCTAGACACTCTTGTGCACATGGGGTCGCAATTGTCAGCTATTCGATAAGTTTAAGAGTTCATTTTGGTCAATGAGTGGGCTCTTCTTTAAGTTAGATTTATCAAGTTGTTAATTACTGTAAATTGGATACAGATTGTTGGCATATTCCCTTCAACTTGAGTTAAGGAATCAGAACCTTGTTCGTAAATTTGTTCCAAGAACAGTTATACAAGAACATTTTTACTCAATTGAAAAAACAAACTCTCATTAGAGCATTTCCATCCATGAAAGTGGGATTGCCTTAAAACAAGGGCAATTGGAACAAATTGCTCTTGGGCAAGGGGGGAGGGCAATTTGCTTGCCTTTGTTGTTTTCACCCATGGAGAGCGTGGGCAAGGGCAATTTGTTACGAATAATATTTTATTATGTATTTTTTTTTAAAGAAAATATAAAATAATTATCTTACGATTGAAATTAATCCATATTCAATTGTTGTGATAGTGCCACGTGTCCATATAACGTTTATGATATCATTTTCGACTAATTGGATTATGCCACGTGTCGAAATCATCAGCAAGTTGACCCAACCAATCCGAAGTTGACATGTGTCGATATCTATTCGAAAATTTCACCAACAAATTTGAAATTGACATGCTACATCAAGCAGAATTGATGGAGCACATTTGGGATATGGAACACGAAAGTTAATGAAGGACAATTTCTTTTGCTTTCAATAATTGGCAAGAGTATTTGTCTATATGTTGTATGTGTGTCATATTTCTCATTATGTGTTTATTCAAATAACTTTTATACAAAGATTTGGTGTATAAAGAAGAAATTTAGGGTTCTTTTCCGATCGATTTGGAGTTCAATCAATCAATTGCCGTCTGATTAGACGCCCGGTGGAAATGCTCTTAGAGCATCTCCAATGGAGATGTCAAAAGTGCCACGTAGACAGAAAAAACAGCAAACCCCTCTTCCGACGGAACCTTCAATCCCACATGGAAGCCTTATCATTTGACGTCAAGCTCCATTGCTGCCTTTTCTGACGTCAAGCTCCATTGCTGTTATTTGTGTTTTCAATGCATGAATTTATTGTTTTCTAACAATGATGATGCACTATGGAGGAGGTGTTCAAATCTAGTTGGTGGTCAATATTCATGTATCAACAAATGAACCCACATGAAGAAAAGAAATTAATAAAATAATAATTTTTATTTGACATATCGGTTGAATTTGAAATTATTAAAAACTTTAAACAACTACATCAACTGTCATATTTAAATTTGATGTCAAAAAGTTGACATCTCCATTGGAGATGACAAATTCAATTTCTCCTATTTCGAAGAAAAGCACCACAAAGACATTTTAGGCCGGTGCAAAGGCAACTTCTACCCATAAGGTCTTATGTTAAAAGGCACTTAATTATGAATGTGCCCAAGTTTTCAACAAGAAACTTGACCGATGGTTTTCTGAAATGTTTTTTCAGCATCTGCATTTCAAAAAGCGCTTTAACACCGAAAACATTTTTAATCGTTGTAAAAACAGTCGAAAAGAAACCATGATGGTACTTTCAGTTTTCTATCCAAAACTGCAAGCAGTTCTTTTGGATGATCGAAATCGTGTTTCACATCTCCAATTGTCAAACATGGAAAACGCTTATATTCTTGTGGATGAATTGGGATGTGAAAGCACCCCTCCATAAAGAGATTAAGATCAAAACGCCTTTTGACCAAATAAAGCTGACAACTTTTTGGCAAAAAAATGATAATAATAAAGCTGACAACTTAGCATAGGGAAGAGTGGACTTACCGACAAGTATGACATGTGAAACAAAATCCAGGTGGGTTGGAATATTCGCCAAGTGAGATTGATAATTGATTTTTAATGTTAAAGGTCAGAGCACGCAACTTTTCCTTTAGATTACTGCAAAGACTATTTTAATTTAATTTCAGGGTTGTTAATTGGGTGACATAACAGGTTCTAGATTTTGTATGACAGGGTGTACTAAGAAAGTGAGGCTTAATTTGCACTATATGTGCGTACATGATGATCAATGCTGATATGCTTTTGCTAGGAAAGGACTTGAACAGATGGCGGAATTGATTAAAGAGAATTTAAAAAAAAAAAAAAAAGATGAAGGATGCATCGGGAATTAATGTATTTGGCATCTGAGTCTCGTTCGGGGCTCATAATACTAATAAGGAGGTAATTCGCTTATGAGTCCAACTCATCTCAGGATCCGGCTCCTCTATTGAAGCAGCTTCTGTTGTCATTTGATGATAACGTAGAAGGATCATAACCGTTCATTTCATAACTTATCTAGTAAAGATTATCTTCACAAAAAATGAATCTAATTTGAAATCATTTGCACACCTAACTATGTAAAACAAGTGAATGGTTCAATTACGTAACTAAACTAGCAGTCTATATGTTTGATATATATTTTACACAGTTAGTTGAGCAAACTATTTCAGATTTGATTTATTTTTTTTGGAGATGGTATTTACTAGATGATTTATAAAATGAATAATTCCGATCATTATATGTCATCGTTAAATAACGACAAAAGCCAGCTCAACACTGGATCAACAGAGGAGCCGGACCCCTTGCCTCCTTGCTTGCAACTAATGATGGATTTTGCGCATCCGAGATTGTTTATGCCTCTAATACAACTTTTTAATAATTTAGCTAGTTTTGGACTTCCATGTTTATTATCGGTTTACCTATATTTGGACTTTATTATCTCCCTATTAGGTTATCTATTATTGCCCTAAGGTTAACCAACCTTCGTTGTACATTTTGCAGTTAATCATCTTTTATTAGTAATGTTGTGGTTTTCTCATATTCTCCACTTGATTCCGGAAATCTTGGTTATTTTAGGTTTATATTTGTAAGCCTTTTGTGGTGCATTACGTAATGTTCATATGTGTTATATGTATTTCGATGTGTGTTGTTCACACGTTAGGGTAGAATGTTATCACACATAGGAGCATCATAGTGTGTGAGAACTTGGAGTGTTTCCCCTATTACCAATTGCTTTTGAGCAAGTTAATATATAAGACGGGCTTTATACATTTCAATGACTATGAGAAATAGTGATTCCACACCAAACCCTTTGATGTTAACACCCAACATACTCTTTATAGCCACCACTAGTTTTACTAAACCCAAAATTTCTTTCTGCACTCAAATTATTCTCCTAAAATTCCTTTCTGCACTCAAATTATTTTCCTAAAGGCCACCCACAACCTAGTCTGACTTCTCTCTTAACACCCATTCAACCAATAGCAACCGGCGAAATCTCCAACTACAGCTAATAAAGAGGCTCAATCCTTGAGTTTGTTCTTCTTTTTCCCTACATCATCAAATGCTTCCCTAATGTGCCAAAACTAGCAGACGTCAATGCCTATATTCATTGAACTTGTTCTAGCTAATTTGGTGTTGAATAGAAGCATAATCATGAACTAAAAGTTAAAACTAGATTTGTTAAATAAAAAAAAGTGAGATATCACATTGTCTTTTGTTTGACGAACAGACGTAAATTAAGGTTATGTTGGATATGTTGGGTTCAATGATAATTTACGAGTAATTTTTGCATAGTAATTCAACAATTAGAATATGTAATAGGTGCAATGATAAAATTAATGGATAAGTACAATTTTCCCCATAAGAAACAAGAGAGTCGAGGTGTAGAATTTAGAGTGTTATATATATTCAAAAACTAGGAGAACTTGCAATGAGTATATAGGGTTGCCCATTGATTTCAGAATGTAAACTTCTTTAGAAACGGTGGAACTCATTCATATTCAAGGTGCACATGCACAAATAATAAACCAAGATGTGGCATATATGCTTACCTGGATAGCTAATAAAGTTACTGACCAAGAAAAACTAGATAATAATAAAGTCTGAAGAAAACCACTATGGTAAGGAATTATCTACATTTGTCACATCAGAGGCTTTGATATATCTAGATAATATTATGTCACATGCATTTGCAATTCAAGTCTATTATTGATGCTCTTTTGTGCGGTCGACTGGTCGAGTTGGTACAGCTAAGCTAGGGACAGCAAAACAAGCAATCAAGTGCATGCTCTAAACAACTAATTACAGAAGATGCTATATGCACAGAAATTAATAAACTTAGGAAGGCACACACCATATATTTTAAGCAGAAAAATTATGGGGTAGATATCGTATGTTAAAAGTCAAAAAGGTCAAAAAGGGAAAATTTTTGTTTCATACGCTAAAATCAAACTTAGCATCAAGTTCAAAGGCAAGTTATTTAAAAATCAAACAAGAGAAAGTCGTTGCATCATTCATAATAAATATGAATTTCACTTGCATATTCATAGAGAATAGAATAATGTTTTTATGTGCTCGTGACACGTAACTAGCTTATTAATGTTACCCATCAATCTATCATCATTTGCTATAATTTGGATTAAGCAACATCATATGACAATCTTGTCGTAAAAGCCATAAACACACAAAGAAACAACTTAATTTGTGTCTTTAATTGTATTTGTACGGTGCATAAACAAAATTCATGTGATGGAAGATAGAGTCATCCTGACATATCCACCAAAGAGACTCAAACTTTCAACTTTTGAACAAGAAGTTGACCTTTTGTATCATATTATCATCAAGAACAATTTATTTACTTTAATTTTGCATAAACAAAATAATTACCTCCACCCACAAATACATGTCAAGCTTATCGAAACGTCGTTGACATCACCATTTGATTTAATCGTAGTTTATTAATGTCTCCGTGAGGCTGTATATGCTTTAAGCAGACATTGATCAAACACTTTGCATTTGCAACAATATTAGTAGATATATATATATATATATATATATATATATATATATATATATATATATATATAATCAAACACTTTGCATTTGCAACAATATTAGTAGAAATATATATATATATATATATATATATATATGATTGTAATTAAATTACAGATTATTGGATCTATTAATGTTGTGTTTGCATGCAGGATTTTGATTCCATGTTGATTATGAGCTGACTCGCAAGGAGACAAGATCAAAGGCTGTTGGATTAGATTCTAGTGCATGTCCACCAAAATGTTTGGTTGGCTCTTTTGCTAAAGTCAACTTATAATGTGCGCAAATAAGTTAATTTGTGTAACACTGCTGATGAGAACTGTCTAGTTGTACTTTTTGTTTCTGGTGGTCTGCTGATGTAGTACTTGAGCTACAAACTTTTTGTTGAATTCATATGTATAGGTGTCAATAATAGAATACATTCAAGTAAAATTCAGATACGATATTTCTATTGATGTTGATAATAAATTGTGGACTATCGATATTGTAATAGTATGTATATGAATATTCTATTATTTGTAGAAGGAGATCAAGGCTACAAGTTGTAGAATGGCGCAGCTGTGATGGTTTTAAAGACTGAAAAACGCTATTATTTGTCAAGAACAAAACGAGCACGTAACGTGTTAATTAGTTTACAAAAGTCCACTTGAATTCTACATCATTAAAGAAATTTCTAGTTGTACTTTTCTGGTTTCCTTCCAATAGAATATGCTTACAAATTACAGCTTCCAAAAGACAACACACATTAGTCAACGATCCATACAATGATGTCAACTTGCATTAACATTATGTTAAAACAAAATTAAAGCAATGTGATGAATAAAGTAAAATAGATCTTTTGGGAGGTCATTTGCCTTTCGGCTATTGGCTTATGTTCTTTCCACGTTGAACTGCTGGTAAAAGGGTGGCTCAGCTCAATTGCATGCAATGCAATCTCACTATTGGTTGGAATATTTGGTCTTTCATCATGATCAATCTTGTATTTTTTTTTTTAATAAATCGATCGTGTATTTGGTTCTTATCACTTTCTCGAGAAAATTTTTAAGCCATTCAAAGGTTAAGTGTGAAATGATGACCAAATGCGATGTAACGGATTGTGGTGGAGAGGATGATAAGATCACATTTGTATAGTGCATTTGAGACTTTTGAATGGGTTGATTCATATGAGAATCTTGAAAAGCTCATTGCGCATTGACTTCTTTCATGGATTTGGTGAATGATCCACATAAGTCTTATTCCTATCATGACATTTTGCCTAATAATATTTTCAGGGGTTTATCTGTTTGTTTTTATGATGAGTTATCAGTAAATTACAAATGAGTTGTCTACGCCATGTGAATGCGTTATCAATAGAAATTTATCCACATTGTTTAGGAGAGTGAGTTTTAAAAGAAGAACCAAATCTATGGTACACCAAAGTAAAACTAAGAATTTAGAGCTTCTTCAAATTAATTTCTTTTAGAATGAAGAAAAATTAAATTTGAAACAAGTACTAACTGATTTTAACACACTCATTTTATTCTTGTTCATTTTCGGTCATTGGATGAAAAAAAAAAAGAATAATTAGCGGTTAGAATTAAATAAAAATGTGCACAAAGTGAAAAAGAATATATGAAAATCACTTCCAAAAAATATTGTGTACGTACTTGCAAGCATCATGTTTGGATTAATTTAATAAGTTGAAATTGAAGTACACCACTAGCATTAATCAAAGCCCTTAATATTTAGTCATAATACATACAATTACTTCCCTTCCTTACTTGCAAAGCAGATCGAAAAGATAAGAAAATCTGTAGATCGAGGAAATGCGTAGTCTTTCAATCTTTGTTTGTTGGATCCACATCTTATTTGCCGTGCTTGCTTTACTGGTAAGCTCTCTTTTAACTTCGTTTCTCTGGTATTCATCAATTTCGATCTGTGAATGAATTGATACAATTTACAAGACTTTACTAATCATGTTAAACATAAGACAAAGTTGTTGCTATGATCGGTGAATTATACCGAGTTAGTGTTGCTATGTATCCGAAAACTTTTAGTACTTTTTGGTTTCATTCTAAATATGCTTGAAATTTGTATGCAATTTCAGAATGCAAAAGGGAATAATGCCAGGAAGATTATAGCTCTTGGAAATGGAAAACACATCAAAGAAGAAAACTTGATTGCTTTGCATCATCCATCATCCTCATCATCACACATGGATCCTACCTTAAATGTTTACGTCACCCCAAAAGATCTCAAGCTAGGGAAAACCATGCCTATATACTTTTACAAAAACAAACCTTCTTCATCTCCAAGGCTACTCCCTCAAGAAGAATCCTATTCCATTCCATTCTCCATCTCAAACCTCCAATACCTTCTAGAGTTTTTCTCATTCCCACAAGGCTCTCCACAAGCCAAGGCCATCGAGTACACGCTGAACGAATGCGAGCACGAACCCATGAAAGGAGAATACAAGTTTTGTGCCACCTCTTTAGAATCCATGCTTCATTTTGTAGGTGTCATTTTTGGACCCAACACCCAATATAAGGTCTTGACCACCACTCCTCTCAAAAACTCTACTATCCTCTTGCAAAACTACACCGTTTTGGAAGCTCCCAAGGAGATCTTGGCTCCCAAGATGATTGCTTGCCATACCATGCCTTACCCCTATGCAGTTTTCTACTGCCATGGGCAAGAAAGTGAGAACAGGTTGTATCAAGTTTTGCTGGGTGGTGAGAATGGAGAGGAAGTTGAAGCTGCTGCTGTTTGCCACTTTGATACTTCTCAGTGGGACCCTGCTCATGTGGCGTTCAGCGTGCTTGGAGTTGAACCTGGAACCTCTCCCGTCTGCCATTTCGTTCCAGCTGATAATCTAGTTTGGGTGCCATTGCCATCTTAATTTGTAGTATTAGCACTTTTGTAAATCCATATATATATGTATGTGACCGTAAGTATTGCCAGTACATGGGGTGTGACTGGCTACCAATTTATGTTACTTCATACTCAATATTACCACATATCGAGTTAGTTTATATCAACAATGTTCTGGATACAATACATTGGTAGATGGTACCAAACAATATTTTTCCTCCTTATGTCCTAGCGGCTCTTACTACGTATCAATGCTTTATTTTAGCAAGCTAGGGATTTCTTTTGGATCTGTTCTATAGAAAGATGCTGATAGTGTAGCCAACTCTTTATAAGATCTAGATACTGCAAAGGATTTATAAGTAGTGCCTTGGGTTGGGCCCTTATTGGTCGACTGGAATGTAATGACTCTTCTGGCCTCATCTTTGGGCCCACTTCGTAGGCTTGGGTAAGTTCCGTCTCTCATTAATCAGGATACAAGTGGATTTGTTGCATCGAATTAGCAAGGATTTATTGGGGAATGATTAGGGGTGTAAATGAATCGAGCTTACAAAATTTTTGAAGCTCAAGCTCGCATAAGTTTCATGAATGAAAGCTCAAACTCAGCTCTATAAAAAAATTGCGAGCTCGGCCTTAGCTCGGCTCGGTTCATTTACGATGTGAGATCAAACAAGCCGAGCTTTTGATTGGGCCCTCAGCTCAGCTTGTTGAGCTCATTTATAAACACAATAATTAAAATAAACAATTGACGATTGAAAATACATACAAATTACGACAAAAATTAAACCTCAAAATAACAAATCTTAAGAATGTTTTTTTTTGAGGGTTGAAACCCAATGAAGGCTAGGTCCTCAAGTCTTTGTCTAAATAAAAGAAAACAAACATCATAGTTTTAACATAAAACAAACATCATAGTTCTAACATAAATCTAAAAAACAAAACACTAGATCGACATAAAGCAGCTTGGAGCAGTTTGCAGGTTGTTTGATGGGCTGGAATCTTATTTTAATTTATTAATTATAATATTGAAAGATTAATCTTCTTATTAATAAATAATATTATTAATTTATATGTATTATATTACGAGCTGAACCGAGCTTTAATGAACAAGCCGAGAGAGCCGAGCTTGAGCTGGCACATAAAGATACAAGCTTATCATGAGTTTTATGAGCTGACCATGCCAAATTTCAAGCTCAACTCGCTTTTTTAAATGAGCTTAAAAAAAAATCTCAACCTCAGTTCATTTTTGTAACAAGCGATCTTGAGCAAGCCAAAAAAAAGACCTAGTCAGAGCCGAGCCGAGCTATCTATTTGATTCTTCGTAATTTAGGCTTAGCGCTTTCCTTAATTTATAGGACTCTAATACATTTTCAAAGAGGTATCTTCCAAAGGATGTATCTTTATGTTTAAATTGAAGAAATGTACCCCTTTCTTATTTGAACATAAATATATATTATTTAGTCTTAAACCAAACCTATCAATTTCAAGGGACAATGATTCCTAAGTACAAAATAGACCCCCTAATTCTATGGTAGGACAACAATTTTGAATGTTCACCTCTAAGAACAAAAATACTGAGGACCACCTCTGATAACAAAACAAACCCACGCGCACAGAAATAGTTTGTGCCATAGAAACAGTTCATGACACATAATTAGTTTGTGCCATACAAAAACAATTCATGCCAACACTAAAACAGTTTGTGTCACACATAAACAGTTCATGCTAACACAGAACAGTTCATGCCAATACATAAATAGTTCATGAATACACATAAACAGTTTTGGCAGTACTAAGGTTCAATGGTGGTTCAAATGGGTTTTATAAATACTCAATCTAAACTAAAAATAAGTTGTGGGTATTGTAGGTCTTGAAGAAACAAGTAGATTGACACCTTACTTGACCTTGGAGAGGCCGGATTTTGACTGTAAAGTGTCAATTTTGCTTGAAAATGTTGAAAATGTTGCTGTCTTGTTTTTCTTCTATACTAGTTTTTAGATTATGATCTTAGTATCAATAGAAAATGGAGATCGATACGAGTCTAACGCAACTAATCTCGCGTCAATTGGACTCCGAATGAAATAGTTATGATTAAAACAATATGGAAGTTTTGAGAAGAAAATTGAAAGAAACGGGTGGAAGAAAGAGGTTGCGGGTGTGGAGAAAAAAAAAGTTTTTGGCCAGTGTAATTGTGCCATGTCTTTTTATCCTTGTATGAGATGATTTGAAATTCATGTCCTGTGATAGAAAAATGTGTTATTCTATGGACTATGGGGCTATTACTCCTAATTTCAAATTTAAACTATAATTATAAAATAGAAAGAGTGTTGTTATTTCCACCCATTTTTCTTATTTTCTCACCCACCTTTTAATTTTTTTCATTTTAAATATATTAATTATGTATAATTACTTAAAAAGACATATCTAAAGCTTCGCAAAGGCAGATCTGGAAATCAAAGAGGGAAGGAAATGAATGTGATGGCTTTTGTCATCGTGCAACTTTGTGCATATATCTTAATTACCCAGCCAAAGCATCAACTAGAACTTTTTTTCATTAACCCCCAATAAAAATGGCTTTAAGATTGGGTAGTTTCATGGCTGTACGGGTTTGACTAAGTTAGTTTTATCAATTCAATTGATTTGGTTGTTTCAATCCACCTGGTTGTCAGAAATTTGTAGAAATAAGGGTATAGAGGACAAACAAAGAGGCTGAAGTATATCAATCTAGAACCTTTTTCATTAACCTGCAATGGCTTTGAGATTGGGTAGTTGCATGGTTGTATGAGTTTAATTAAGTGAATTTCATCACCTTAATTGATTTGGGGGTTTTCAAACTACCGGTTTGTCAGCAACTTGGCTGTTAGCGGCGGAGTTGGTGTGAATGGGGCAGTATTTAGGAGGCAACGACAAACTTCCATGGAATTTCGGGTGTGGTTAGAGAAATTGGAAATATTTTGGTGATTTAGAATTAGGTTCAAAGTAGGGAAGAAGATGAGAGTAATTTAGGAATAATGTAATAAATGTTGCAGTAATAATGAATTGCTAAGCCTTAGAGACAGATAATCATTAGTAAGAGAGAATATAATAACTGAATAGAAGAGAGATGTGTTTATACTTCTTCGTAGTACCTTTATTTATAGGGAAACAAGATCGGGTTTTTACCAATCCCAATATGAATGAGATTTAGTTAATACAGAGTCCATTAGGTTTCCTACTTCTATTTTACACAATCATACTGGAATAATGTTTCCTACAACAATAAAATAATTTTCAAAAAAATTTAATTAAGAATTGTGGGTAGGAAAATATGACAATGAGATGGAGCTAGCAGCTCCCAAATATAAGTATTTTTAAAAGGATGGAATAAAATATTTAAAACTCCAACAGAATTGAAGAGATACAATTCTTTTGTCAAAGAAAGAAGAGAACCACATTCGCTAACCAAAAAGTTGCAGGAGGTCCACAATTGTCATATATTACAGCCCAATATGGTATATACGGGCCCAAACAGAACATACAGAGACAGCCAATTCCAAAACAAAGGCACAAATCCAAAGACAAGTAACCAGCAATTAAACCCTAATCCTAATCCCCTCTTTTTTACTTTTTTTTTTTTGTGTGTGTGGACAATGTGGGAATGCATTTGGGTTGTGACCTAATCCTAATCCATATGTTTGCATAGTGACGCCGTACATGTATGCTAGTGCTCTTGTTGGTCTTTCCGTGCAAGAAATGTATGGCACTTTTAACCACGGGTATAATCTTTCTCAAAGACTTTAAACAGATGGCTCTATTTTGGTTAGCCACCTCTAAGTAAATGGTTGTTAGTACGTCAGGTTGAAGGAGACTGCGCACCACCACATGTATACACTAACCAACCATTGACATACGGATACATCAACTTGCCGGCTATTTCCACCACTTAAAACAGTTTGGTGCTCGGTCGATATTAGGAAATTCGACTTGCTAACAAAATGAATGTATTTTTAACTCATTATAAAAAGTGGTGGTAAGCATTACCATCATATCATCTACTATTGAATTAATGTGATATTCAAGATTCGTGAAATGATTCATGAAGTGATTAAGCTCATCTATAGGTGGGTGATGTGGTGGTAATGCTCACCACCACTTTTTTTTTTTTTTTAATCAAAGAAATATATATTGGGGTTGGAATTCCACCAACCAAATAGAGTACAAATAAAACCTGAGTGTCGTTAACAAAACATACTCAATACTCCACAACGGAACAAAGCAACATTTCAACCAGAGACAACAAGTGACGAGCACCAGTACGACCTTTCAGCCAAGACGACTAGATTGCCAGAATAAACTAGAGCTAGACGACAATAGTACCGATTTCCCGGCACCAAACACCTTTCCTTCCGGATAAAAACCGGAAGTGGACACCTTTATCAAATCACCTATTAACAAAACACCTTTAAACAAAAGCTACAACTAAAGAAGCAGCCGATAGCAACACCAATCCAGCACCACCAAGCACCGAATCTGATTGGGTCCAAAACCAAACCCGGATGAACCGGGTCCAGTTAGGACGAGGCAAAAACCGACATCAACCGAAACCAAACCGAATCCAACACCGAAGCGAAGACACCAGATCGGGCCAGAGAAAGTCGAGCGATCCAGGAGAGGCAACTAACTTAAGTGGTGCCGCAAGCAAACCCACCCAATGAGGCGACCGACGGCAGCAAGGGACGGAACTAGTGGCCAAGCACCAGTAGGGTCCCCCGACAACATCAATTGAATCCCCTAGCCATGGGGGAGCAGCACGGCAAGGCCTGAGGTGATGGCTGGGAGCGGGAAGCTTGCAAACATGGAAGCTAAAACAACAGGAAGGCAAGAAAAAAATAAGGAAAAACTCCCCGGGACTGTAGGCGTAGGCGGCGGCGGCAACGACTCTCACATGGAAGAAGGCTAAACTCCCACAGGACAAGAGAAGGGACTCACAGAGGAGAGAAAGGCGCCGGAGCTGGAGTGGAGGGGAGGAGTGGCCGGCCGACCCCAAGGTTATTTGGTTTGGGGGTTTTTTTTTAGAGAGTGGCTAGGGTTAGGAATTGCTCACCACCACTTTTTGATGGTGAGTAAAAATAAATCTCAGAATAATTCTCTTTAAAGAGAAAAGAAAAGAAATGTGATAATTATATGAATGAAGTGATTTCAACAAGTGATGGTGAGCAAAATGAATGCCAAAAATATTCCCTTAAAAGAGGAAAATGAATGTGATAATTATATACATGAAGTGATTTCAGCACACTATTTATCTCACGTTGCACGTAAATAAGAAATAAAAATCTCTGTAATATTTGCTAATTACTAAGGCACTGCTTTCAATGCACGGGTGGTTGAAGGCGCACGTACGGAACACAGATCTTCTGTTCCAAGAAGATTGTTCCACTTTTGTTCCACTTTGATTTTTTCGACATCTCCGACGATTTATGTTATGATCCAAACCGTTCACTTTTTTTATTGTCTAGCAAAGATCATCCTTGGAAAAAATTATTCAAATCCGTAATCGTTCGATTATCAAACAATGAAACATAGCCGAATTGACTTTATAAAACATAATCGGGTCTTTATATAACCTAAAAAAATCACTGATTTGAATGATTTTTTGCAAGGATGATCTTTGCTAGACAATAAAAAAAGTGAACGGTTTGGATCATAACATAAATCGTCGGAGATGTCGAAAAAATCAAAGTGGAACAAAAGTGGAACAATCTTCTTGGAACAGAAGATCTGTGTTACGTGGGCAAAGCAACCAATATGCAGGAGTTCATATGTATATCTTCAATATCCGAGGCATTTTTATGCACTACTCTAATGCGGCTTAACTTATGAGCCGGCAGGATTAAGCTATATAATTACTCTAGCTAATTATGCAGGTTTGGTGCAATCTTTGATGGACTTAGGCAACTTGGTGACACTAAAATATTCCAACCTCTGAAAGGAATAAAAATTAGTATTTGTTTTTAGCATAAGATTATGGGTTCTCTTATAGGATGTATCTATCTGCAATTAGGTATGCACATAGCCTTGGTTTAGTTTTATGTTTGCTTATGCAAAAGATAGCATTTTTGGAGAGTTGAAATGGAGGTGGGAAGCTAAAATGTTGTTTTCTGTACATCATCACCCATGGGGAGGTTAATTGTTTTTTTTTTTAAGACTTTAATAAAATGTGTAATTAATGAAAGTTTTACTAGAATTTGTTCTTTTCATATACAATGTCTTGACGATACTATATGTTTAATATAGTCAGTCGAATATTCCATTTCCAACTTTGCACTCCTCCCGTTTTTTGTATAACTTAATTTGAGTAGTGCTACAATGAGCTATAAATAATTTCTTAGGGATCCACGAGCATGTGATTATGCTATAATGAGCTAAAAATAATTTCTTAGGGATCCACGAGCATGTGATTATGGGAGGGCGTTAAGTAGTTACATATAGATGACCATAACGATACAATTATATATGTTCCATCTCAATTAAAGGTCTCAAGTTCAATTCTCACATAAATGATCATAATGATATATTTTGTGATTATGAGGATGGCTTCGTACTCTCAGTTTGTCATTTATCATAGCTAGGAAATGTCAATTTGTATAAAGTGGCAAACTAAAATTAGGGAGAGGGCTGTTATGTACACCATATTTTCTTTTGTGGATACATTGAATTTTTTTATAACATATAATTATATTTATACCCTTATGTGAAAATATATTTAAGGATTTAATTTCTTATACACCCTATAAAGTCATGGACACCCATCTAGGTTTAGAAAAAAAAATAAAATCTATCATTTGCACCCTTCCATCTCTTGCATCCTACTCTATCTTTCTAAATTCTAAATCTCATATAATCTCCTATTTTTTTTGATGAAATACACAATGAAAGGGGATGAAACCGAAAAAAAAAAGGTAAGAATTTTCATTGATTGTATCAAAGTTTTGTTGCGGGAGTTGGTTGCCACCGATTTGATCACTAGGATGTGGGAATTAAAATTGGATGTTTGTGGGGTGAGCCGAAACAATTCAAAAGGGATAAGATTTTTAGGTGCTTCAAATCAAACAGTTGGGGGGCAAAAACAAATCACGCGATGTTTCTGCCTCCTATGCTTCAAAACAAATTTGGTGAACTTCTTTGAATATAGATTTGAGTTTCTGGTGAATCTTAGAGGACTGCCGAGGTATGGAGAGATGAGTTTCGCAAATTCTAATTTTGAATGTCCAAAGAAAAATTTAAGGGTGCTCAAGAAAATTTATTCAATAAACTAAATGAAGGGTATATGTGGAAAATTTTAATCAAATTTGGGTGTTTAAAGTAATTTCAAAAAATAAAATGAGTGTACAAAGAAACTTAGGTGTTCAAAGAAAAAAATTGAGTGTACATAGCAGTACTCTTATCTTAATACTTGTCAAGTATGGTCTTTTGTTTATCTCTTTAGGCATGATGATTAGTTGTCATCACTTACATAAAAATCAAGCACCAATTTAGAGGCAAAATGTCAAGTCTTTGCATGGTTGCATTAGATTTAATTCTTTTGGGATAAGAAGGATGATTATCGATTAAACTAATGCTAATGAAAGCTTTCGATCAGTGCTTATAAAAGCGGCCCTTCATACCCTCACTAAGAGCACCAAATTATAGCAAAGTCTACAGCAGAGAAGAAAGATGGCCTTACGATTACTCATCGCCTTCTCTCTCCTCTTCTATGTGGTAATTATAATTTCATCAACTTCTTATAATCTGGTACTTTATAACCAATGCATGTTTTTATGGTATGATGGCAAGAAATTGTTCTGCAATTTTTTTTAAAATTTTTTTTTGTATTTTTCGGATGGTAACTGCCAAAATTTCATTTTTTTAGAATAGTAGACATGAACTACACGATCACAATATGTACAATTCTACTACACACATGCATTTGGACCGTGCATTGATCATGGTATCACACGATAATTACTAATTGAATATTGGTTTTTCCTATTTCTATTTGCATTCAAGTTCGAAATCCATCTTTTACACCTGATTTCGAATTCCTCCATGTCTTTTCTTATATAAATATATTTTCAAATGTTTCTTGTTATCCAAATGAAGTGTCATCACCACGCCAATGGAGCAAGGGACGCACTTAAACAACTTCGTGAAGCTACAAACGGCATGAAAGAAGTCGAGGTACGTATATATATACATATATGTACGCTTATAACACAGAAGATCAAGAATCAATTTAAATTAATGATCCTTATAATTACGTTATTAACTTGGCATATCTCTTTCAACTTGTACAGGAGGCACCCTATGAAACCTCATATGGAAACAAGGAAAGCTCAAAGGAAGAAGAGGTCTCATACCAAATCCAGTATGGAAACCAACCAGGCGCAGAAGAAGCTGAGAGCACTCCTAAGTACATCACCAGTTACGGCACCAAAGAAGGCAAAAAAGTAGCTGATGAGACTCCTAATTACATCACCAACTATGGCACCAAAGAAGCTGAGACTTACCCAACGAGTTATGCACAAAAAGGAGGCACAAAAGAAGTTGAGACTCCTTACATAACGAGTTATGGAGCCAAAGAGACTCCCAATTATATCACTGGGTACATTTCTGCCAAAAATGCAAAGGAGCGGAAAGAAGTTGAAGAACCTTACATAACCGGCTACATTTCCGCCCACAGCGCAAAGGAAAGAAAGAAAGTTGAAGCAGCTTACATCACCGGCTACATTTCAGCAAAATCCGCAAAGGAGCAGAAAGAAGTTGAAGAACCTTACGTAGCCGGCTACATTTCCGCCCAAGGTGCAAAGGAACGAAAGGAAGTTGAAGCAGCTTACATCACCAACTACATTTCAGCAAAATCCGCAAAGGAGCAGAAAGAAGTTGAAGAACCTTACGTAGCCGGCTACATTTCGGCCCAAGGCGCAAAGGAACGAAAGGAAATTGAAGAACCTTACATCACCAGCTACATTTCAGCAAAATCTTCAAAGGAGCAGATAGAAGTTGAAGAACCTTACATCACCGGATACATTTCTGCACAAGGCCCAAAGAAAGAGGCCGCGATGAAGTGCAAAGACGATAAACAAGACAAGCATGTAAGTAGTAGTACTGCTCCTTCCCATGAACACCACCATATGCACATGCACTCCTCATCTCCAGCGGACCACAATGAGGCATCCAAACAAGGGTTCTTCACAATCAATGATTTCTACAAAGGCAAGACAATGCCTCTCCACTTCCCGAAGCAAGACCACTCGCGATTCCTCCCTAAAGACGTAGCTGATTCGATCCCATTCTCGACACCACAACTCCCACACCTTCTCCAACTCTTCTCAATCCTACAAGGCTCCCGAGAAGCGAAGCACATGGCCTACGCCCTTGACCAATGCGAGATGACGCCCATCATCGGCGAAACCAAATTTTGCGCCACTTCTCTCGAGTCCATGGTCCAATTCGTTACCAGGATCATCGGCTCCGGTGTGAACTTCAACATTCTCTCCACACAACACCCCATCACATCGACATCTATCACACAAAAGTACACAATTTTGGAAGACCCCAAAGAAGTGGTAGCTTCCAAAATGGTCTTCTGCCATCCGTTGGCCTATCCTTACGCGGTTTTCTTCTGCCACAACTTTGAGAAGGACACCAAGTTCTTCAAGGTTGAACTCGGAGGTGAGAATGGAGATAAGGTGGAGGCCGTGGCGGTTTGCCACATGGATACTTCTGATTGGGACCCTAACCATAGTTTGTTTGCCTTGCTTGGGATCAAAGCCGGTGCCTCTTCTCCGGTGTGCCACTTCTTCCCCGAAAACCATCTCGTTTGGATTCCAGCACCAACCACTGCTGCCGCCTAAGCAAGAGGGTAGAGTTGTTGTCTTTGCTTTTAGTTGTGTGTGTATCTAATTTGGTGTTGTGTGTAATTAGAATAATGATGAACTGCACCAAGTTGTGTTAACATGATCGAGCATTCGTGGTAATGATTTCGATCGTCAATTTGGTTTTCTAGTTTGTTGTCTGTAAGAGGAAGTTTCATGTTAGTAAAACCTCAAGTATTTAGTTTCATGTGATCATCAATCTGCTTCCAGCTCAGTTAAAAGTGTCTTTAAATGTGTAAGAAATACCATGTTGATGAAGCAAGGTATTTCCTTCAAATCCAGAAGCTCTTTTGAGTCTTCGAGAATCATTTCAGAACTTCTCCAATTGACAAAGAAGATTGCCCTATTTTAAAATGTGCATGTACGATATAATCTTACTTCGGCCGGCATTAAGGATTATAATGAGGTTTTTAGTGATGTATGAACGTACTTCTCAAAAACATCCCACAAATGGGTACTTAAAAGAGTCTACCAACATAAGCCTTTTGATGCCTGTATTTACTTGTTTTAACGTTGTAAAGTTTGGCGACTGTAGAGATTTGTATAATATTATGAGGGCCACTTCATCTGATCTCTAATTCTTGGTCAATAGTAGAGTACATATCTTGGTGTTTACAGAAGATTTGTACCAAAGTTTCTCAATGGCCTTCCATGACCTCAACCTTTGCTGATTATGCCACCGAACTCCGACTGTATAATTATCATGCACCGGTACTTAGTCCCTGATTCAAATATTGAACGGTGTGATGATGATCGATGCGATTTCACTTCGGAATGCCAAACTTATCATTCTGTAGGCATAACAAAATTAATCGTCAAACTTCCTGTTATTTTAATGATATTTTCGTTGCAGTTCTATTTATCGGAGATAATAGATTTTGAATTCTATTCCATAAGTTATAACTACAACCTATACTTTTTTACAAACCTCACGAGGAACTCCATCCCTAACATACAATAATTTCAATTCCATGCCGTTTCGTACTTCTCTCAACACTAAAAAAGTGGAGATTTCTCGCGAAAAAAAATCGGAGCTACAATACAAGACCATGACGATTGCGCAGCTCTAAGACAATGGACATTATATAATACAGGCACTCATGTACATTTGTAAACAAACTCCAAAGACATTTTTACTTCTCAATTCCCTGTTGCAGATACTGTATCAAGTCGTAGCCAGCAGTTGTCCATTTGTTGTAGGCATCTGTGCAGACATGTATCATAAAATTGGCCGCCTCACGCTCACTCATTTCAGGATGAAATCTCTTGCGAAGATTTCCAATAGGATCGCCCCTGCTGAAGCAAGGTAGCCCACTATCTAGCATTAACGAAACTGTGTTGATGATTCCATCCATGTATCGGCGGGCAGCAAGGTAACCCTTAACGCACAAGCTGATGATTAAAACATAACAGAAGTTTAAATATCATCGAGAGGAATATGTTCATTATATAGTGATCACCCAAACACACTAGAGGAAATAAGAGAGCTGTTATTACCTCACAAATTGGTTCCAGGTATCACTCTTCATAACCCCAGAAGGGTCTAGCAACTGTGTCATCTCGTGGCTAAGCTTAAAGTGTGCACTCTCAAAGCGCATATTTCCACCCGGTGAAGTTTCCAGGATGAAACCAAAATCTATATGAACAAGCCTTCCCACACTGCATTTTCAGGATGTCAATATCAGTTTTCATTTATCTCTGTTCTCTATAGATCTTTTATTCTTCAAATATAGTGTTTGGATGTGGCGAACAATACAGACTAGTGGGCTGTGGCTATGAAATCAGTTTTTGAGTTTTGCTAGTCATAGGTATGGTGTGCCTCATAAACATCAATTCTTGACAAACTGTAAACAACTAGAAGAAAAGAAAGGATGAATCATACTTGTCAAACAAAAGATTCCCATTGTGCCTGTCTTTTGGTTGAAGTAAAAGGCTGGCAACTGCATAACCTGCACTGCTAATGATAAAGTTTTCACGAGCAGCTTCAAAGCTGGGAGAGCCAACAGGTCCGTAGTCCTGTTGAAAAATCTCGTATAAACCGCCATCAGTAGTTTCACCCATCTGACTTCTGCTCCTTGCATTAGGCACAACCTGCAAGACAAAATATATTGAGATAAAATCAACTCTTCCTGTACTACTATGTCCAGCCCAGATAATAGGAAGCTTCGGTTAAATGGGTTGATTTAGTCGGAATTGCATTTACAACAACACATTAATCATTGTGAACTACAATACCATAAAATCTAAATGCATTCAAAGTTCGCTGCGTGGACCTTAAGAATGAAGGTGCGATACATCACAATTTCAATATTTGGTTGGTATAATGATATAATCGATGTACTTTCATAGGCTCGAATCCTTTTTTTTTTTTTTTCACAAGATTGGCTTGAGTCTTATATATCTTAAACTTGCGATATTCCATCCTAAATACACAAAACCTTGATCAAAGTACTTGTAGCCAATCAATTTAAAACCATCCTCTATATCCAGAATAGAACCTAAATTCAGAAAACTCTATCATCAAATGTAGCCTGAAGCTTGTTAAATGTAAATTAAGTGTTTTTTATTCTAGGGATATGTTGTCTCAAGGGATTTAAAATTTCTACCCGTATTATAAAAAAGAAATTGTAGAAAAAGACAGCCTGAATCTTTATATTACGTAAACCATGTCAAGTTGTGAGAAGAAAAGGATAGATAATAAAATGGAAAAATGTATTGGTTGTGTAAAACTTCATGCTTACATGGTATCCCCGAAATTAAAGAACAAGATATTAGCATAAGAATCAGTAGAGTAGCACATATGCAAAGTAAGCATGCATGTGTCTGCACATGAATGACACTACTATGTGAGCTGAAGGAGTTCAAACCTCAATAATTCCTCTCTCTGGGCCAGTTGGGAGTACACCATATGGAAACAAATAAAGATTGATTCCAACTGCTTCAAATATGTCTCTGAGAAGGGAAATCACTTGAAGGGCAAGAACATCCTGGCGACAATCATCTCCGACCTTGAAGAAAAGGAGCTCAGTTTAAGCCATGTATGAAGTAGAAGTTTCCACATAACCGCCATAATAATTTACAGGAGATCAAAAGTTTTAAAATCAGGCAAACTTATTGCAGTTCCCATATGACTATTTATTCCATTATATCACACGATATATCAAACAGTTCAAATTCTGGTAGTTGACAACCATGGTTACTGCCAGAAAGGCTTGGTAAGCACGTTCATTAATTTCATTAAGGCATAGTGAGAATGCTTTCCTTGGGTGCTTCAACCAATACCTTTTTGTGCTTCTATAACTTAAAATAAGTGCATAAGTTTACCTTGAAAATACAGGCTTGTGGTCTTATATCATTGAGGTCTCCATTCCGATCGACAACATTGAATGTTATCATTATAGGAACTTTTGCTGCTGACTGCAAGGGTATCCCACTATCTACCTGAATGCCCCTGACAAACTTGTTAGGAGCAGTTGGCAAATAGAGATCGTCTCCTTCAACTTTAATTTTCTCCAACTCTCTGTCACAGGACATTGCTTATTAGCATCAACATCATACACACTGATGCATACATATATACAGTCATGTGCTTGCGGTTATAAGTTTCAAATATGATTTCCAGCATCCATGAATTTTTGTGTAAAGGAAACATCCACAGATTACAAGTATACCTCCGGATACCATCTCTGCGTTCTTCCTTTTTAAGTGGAAAAAGTACACCAGAAATAGATGTAACCTTGTCAAAGAAATCAAATTCTCTATGAAAAATGTCACGCGCCTTAGGAGTGAAACCGTCAACAATACGCTGTCTAACATGAGGTAACAAGTCTTGAAATGGACTATTCTGAAATGATAGCATCAACAAATACAAGTTACTCAGCAACCAAACCCATCATATGTTACTATATATATAATCTTAATTTAAATCTAATAGCTTTTACAGAATCTCGCAAAAATATCTCAGCATCTACAATTCTATAGAAAGGAAGAAGATCAGGTATAGATACGAAATAGAAATACACTATTCTGGTGTTGCAATAGGTGTGTGATCATGGATTTCATATCGTATAAGCTTTTTCTTTGGTTAATATTTATTATATATGTTAAAAATGACAGCACGACAGACACAAGAAATCTGTTCAAAAAAGTTTATCGTAAGTCTTGCTGTCATTTAGTGCAAAAGTACATAGATGAACAAGCATCTGCACCAAATGCAAGGAATGGGCAACTTAAAATTTTACAAATGCCAACTTCAGTGATTCAGAATGCAGATCACCTACTATAGAAGAAATGCAATATGTACCACCATAAAGATCATATATTACCTCATATCGTTGTGCATGATATTACCCCAAAAACACATTTAAACTACATGGTATTCAACTCTACATGCACTCTTTGGTTTCTGTAAGCAATATGTATCACCATAGAGATAATATATTAACTCATTTATTATGCATGACATCACCCCATAAACATATTTAAACTAAATATTTACCAAAAATACTTTCACTCTTTGCATAACATAGGAAATTATTAAAGAAAGCGATACAAGCCTTTTGCCAAAAAAAAACTCCATCTCTATAAGCAAGAAACTTGTTTCGTGAATATTTTGAACACTACTCTACAGATACATAGTACATACAACAGGATTCAGCATACTTCCATGTATCTCTTAATTCATCAGTTCTGTTACACGTCTTCCTATTATTATTCATCATGCATTGTCTAGATTTAACAATGTCATGCTAAAGTCGTATTCAACACACTGCAGACTCAAGATTACACTTGGAAAGATTGAGTGGATATTAGCCATAATTTTCAATATAGAATTAACAACTTCAGTGGTATCAACAACAAAACTTTAAATAATGCTAAAATTATCTGCTGCCAAATGACATCAGATACTAAGCATACAAGGCCATCACCAGATTAGGGGCATACCTTCACAGGAACCACATCTTTTCCTGGTTCTTGAACAGTCGTCTCACCCTGACATTAATAACAGATAAAATTGTAAGAAAAAAAATGATCATTGTGTGTTTTGATCTATGTGTTTAAGCATGTGCATGCGTGAGTGTGAAAGAGAAAAAAAGAGGAACAACAAGAAGATAAAGGCTGGAGGAAGTATAGGCTGTCTGGCTACATTAGTTGCTCAGATTCAGTCCTCACCTGTAAGTGCCAGATTAAAATATGGGCAAATATATCACTTCTTTGAGCTGCTCTAAGCAGATATCCTTCTACTAACCTCTGCAAAAAAGTTTTAAGTAGAATTCAGATATATAAAGAGATACTTGCAACCAGCGACAGAATGCAGCAACAATACCAAACGTGTTTGCAAATCCAGAAAGTAGAGTCAAATCACAGATCTTCAACCTAGTGCTTACTACTCAAACTCCAGCTCCAATATTATCTGAATTTTAGGAGTTTATGATACGAGATTGAGAACTCTAGGAATCTAAAATCTTGATTGGAGCGTTAACAATAATGAAGAATGGGCTACGATGAAGTAAAAGCTGAGCTTTAGCTAATGCAATTGAACTTTCTAATTTCATCATCCCTAATACACACTGAATGAAAGGAAATGAACCAAAAGAAATTATGATTCACAACTGCCAGTACTCTCACCTCGTCATCATATCGCAGAGCCTGCACTAGCTGTGGCATGAAGAAAGTTACTCTTTCAGGAGGATAAGACTCCAGAACCCTAAGAACATATGCCATGACGCGAGGGTGTCCCTTATATGCAGGAGTAAGAAACTCAAGAGCTTGTGTGATGGAGCAAGCAGCCCAGTGCGGCAACTGTTGTAAAAGTGCCGAATTTTCATCAACTGCTTTTGGGGTAACAAAATATGGTAATGCTTGAGGGATGGAGCGAATATCCAATATATGCGACTGCAAAAAAGACCACGGTTCAATCAAGATGTAAGAATGTATGAGATCCCAGGAGTAACATAACAAATGGTATTAATCAACAGAGAAAGCACAGTTCAAATTTTCACAGAAGAAAAACAAATCTTACGATTCAGGTGTAAGGGAAAAATTATTATACAAAATGGCCAACCTTATGATTTTTTTTGGAAAATGATATGAAATTCTATCGCTAATAACAATAAAACACTTATTATCCCTTTTGCCCCCGCAACTTACTTTGCGATCCCTTTTTGCCCCCTGCAACTTTATTTGTATCCCATCTGCCCCCTGCAACTCATTTTTTGGGAATTTTTTCCTCTTTTCCGTTAACTTAACTATTTCAGTTAAGTTTGCTGATGTGGCATGTCCACGTCAGCTGCCATGTCATCTTAAATTTTTTTTTTAATTTTTAAAATATAAACTTTTTAACAATTAATTTTTAATTTTTTTAAAAAATTTCCCATATACAAACAATTTACTTGTATTCCAATAGTGGATAGATTTGGTATACAAGCAAATTATTTGTACGTGTGAATTTTTAAAAATTTTAAAAATTTATTGTTTCCACGCACATAGCCAAAAAAAAGAGTTTAAAATTTTTTATAAAGTAATTTTTTATTTTTTTATAAAAATTTCTCACATACTAGTGTACAAATTTGGAATACAAGTAAATTGTTTGTATGTGGGAAATTTTTAAAAAAAATTAAAAAGTTAATTGTTAAAAATTTTATTTTTAAAAAATAAAAAATTTATTTTTTAAGATGACATGGCAGCTGACGTGGCATGTCCACGTCAGCAAACTTAACTGAGTTAACGGAAAAGAGGCAAAAATTCCCAAAAAATGAGTTGCAGGGGGCAGATGGGATACAAATAGAGTTGCAGGGGGCAAAAGGGATCTCAAAGTGAGTTGCAGGGGGCAAAAGGAATAATAAGTGAACAATAAAATTACAAGGGTGAACAAAGAACAAGGAGTCCATGACAAGAAACTTAAAACACACAAGACCCCACACAAGGACCTGAAAAACAGCCAAGAAAAGTCCCCACACAATGGTCAACCTTCTAATTACAAAAGTCGAAGATAGACAGATTTGTTGGACTGTAATATTCTTGGCTGGTAATGAAGAATTCAACTAAAAGGGAGCATTTTTTACACGATTTTACCAAGCTGTTTGAGCAGCAGGATGTGGACGGTCAGACCTAAATTGTGTGTATATATATATATATACACATATCTCTGTGTGCGGGACCTTCTACATTCAGGTTAATTGCACTTATGTAGTCAACTTTATCCCGAGAATAATATAATAGTGAGGTAGAAATCTCAAAGTACCAACTATTGACAAAATTCTGCAGAAAGTACAAGTACAGTTGTGTTTATCAACAACATGCCCAGAACCCTATTGACAACTGTAAGATCAAAGTATTCATGGTAGCAATGATATGGACAACATTTTCATGACATATCCGCATTTTCAAAAAGTGTAGTTAGCAGGCACTGGAGAAAAATTTCATATAATATAGGTACACAGTTTAATGCACATAAAATTCAGTATTCAACATAAGACATACACAAGGGAGAGCATGAAGTACAAGAGTTTTTATGAAAAATTCAGAAGTATACCTTCCTCCTACAACTTAAGAAAGCATGTATACTCCCACATAGCAACAGATTACTCATCGTAAAACATGTCAAGCTATGACTACCAATTAAGATAATAGGCACGCAGAATGTAGTCAGCCGGTTAGGTCTTAACTTGAATTTACACCACCTACGAACTGTTTTCCTAATAAACATAGTATTTTTTTAATGGCATCAGATTACCTGATTGTATGCACGCATGGCAACTAGAAAAATTAAGATAAAATTATAGTATCTCATACATTAAGCAAGCTGACAACAAATTTTGAATATGGCAAGTGTTATGGACATTCATAAAATTTTGTGCTCATCACAAATTGCATTGTCCGGTGGCCTTGGGTCTATGGCTGAAATTGTTTAAGGAGTTTGGGATCAGTTGGGTAATTACAAGGGACGTGGCTTCTCTTTTGTCTGAAACTCATTTTCTACCAGGAATCAGGAGGAAATCTAAGGTTTTGTGGCGGTGTTCAGTTTCAGCTATCTTCTGGACAGTATGGATGGCGAGAAACAAACTGATTTTCGATGATATCCTAGGTAGCCGAAGGGAGGATTTATGGGATAAAGTTAGGGTGCTTTCATCTTTTTGGGCATCGATTTCCTCCGAGTTTAAAAATTTATTGTTTTCCTTAGTATGGCTTGATTGGAAAGCTGCTATTAGTTAGATGTTCGGGGATTTGTTTGTTTGTTTTGTCAGGGTCCTAGGATGGAGTGTGATGGGGTGGTGGTTTTAAATTTGTGGACTCCTGGTTCACTTTTGTAATTTTATTGTTGAATGCAATAAAATTCCGTTTCTTCTAAAAAAAAAACAAACAGCTGTATTGAAAGTTGTATTCCTAGTCTCCTGATTATATTCAGACATACCTGAACCAGCTGGGTTACTTCAGTCTTCAAGAATGTGTTCGTTGGGAACCGCGAGACCAAGGACAAAGCAATTCTTGGATCTACCGCAAATGCAGTCCTAGCATGCTCAACCCATTTATCCGAACTAATCTTTTGCTTATAAGAGGCACTCTCCCTGAGGGTAAAAAGCATTTAAAAGGAAATAACTTAGCATTCTTAAACAATCTGTATTGAGAAAAGGTTCTGAGGAATTTACAATGCGAATAAAAGATTACTTTGAATTAGTGGGTTGCGACCAAACTTCTAGCCTGTCAGCTTCATGCTGGCATAGCATCAACAGTAGCTGCTTCCTTTTCTCTCTTCCCACACCATAGTTTTCCATCTGACCCCAGACAGGATGATATTGATCGTTCTGCAAGTATTGGCGAACTTTATTGATACATTGCATAAAAACCTCTTAGAGACCCAAGTAATGGAGAGAATCATTGAATCAAGTTCACAAGGCATCCTCTTCAAGGAGAAGAATCATAACATCAAAATTCGAATGGCTGAAAATCCTTACGCAGCATAAATAACATCTTACCGCATCAACCAAAGTGGTCCCGTTTTCTCGTCCTCTCCCTTTTGGATAGGATTGGATTATTGCATCTACTCGTTCATTTGCAAGGTAATTAACAAATAACGAGACGGATTGAGCTTCACTCTGACAGAAATTCATATAGTTTGTGTCATACCATTCAGGCTCGTAAGCAAACCAACCCAAAGCAGCCCTGTAGCATGCATCACAAAAGAACTTTTAACCAAATTGTTAAATGTACATACATCAGTTGAACAAAAATTCCGTAAATACCTACTGGTTTAACTGAAATACAGTACCAAGACAAGTATGCATACAGGGGACATAAAAGTTTCAACCCTTATTTAATTAAAAAGACACCCCTTAAAGATAAGAACCCTTACTTTAAAAACCTTTATTTGTAAATATGTACATGACAATAATAGATAAAGTTAGTTATCCAAATCAGATAGGAAAATTAAAGGCAAGCTGAACCCATCTAATATTAATGGGGATTTTCACACTCCGTATAATCCATACCAGATTAAACAACTTGTCAAGAATACAGTTTATGGTACGAATGACTGTCCAGAACCCACAATCCCAAAAATGAGGGAGATGGAAGCAGAAGGGAGAATAAATTCCTGTATATAAGCATCTCTAGGCCAGTAGAAAAGTAGGAAAACTAATTGTGAATCAAGTAAATAGTACAACATGCGAACCAAGGTGCGTAATATGGTCATAGAAGTGTAAATAATCTATACTGTAAAACAATGAATGTAAAAGACTTAGTTGCAGCAACCTGTAGATTCGGTCTTCCAGCAACTGCAGCCCTGTTTTAAAGTTCTGCAAATTGCTCTGGGATTGGCATGAGCAGAACTTAAGCCCAAGAAGCATGACTGTGAAAAAAGTACCAGTAGCTGCAGGATGGTGTGAAAAATTCCACGGAAGCTTTGTCATCCCTTGTAACATTCGTCCAAGGAGCAAGAGTTGCTCAACACTGTTGTGTCGAACTACCTATACAGCCAATCAGTAGAAGATAATATTAAAAGTAAGAATATATAGCAAATATTCCTTCAAAAATTCAATTTCCTTTTTTTTCATCCTAAAAAAGCAAAAATTATTATCATTGAGGAAAGGATGATGCTCCAATAGCTGGAAACTCATCAATAAATAATGCAGAAAACGCTAAAAATGGGGCATACACCATATTCATAAGTAGTCCATTAGTATCATGTCTTCTAACAGGTTATACTTTCTAGCAAAGAGCAAAATTTTGATTCTCATACTGAACTTCACAGCCATCAAAAAGTACTTCCTAGGCGATGATTACTAAAAAATTGATTATAAATACTCATACATGTAATTAATACAATCCCTAACCTCAAAGCGGTCAATGAAAAATCCAAGCCATAATCTATGAGCCATTATTTGCTCAACAGGATCAATTTCAGGCTGCGGTTCTGGCTCTCCAGGACAAAGATGAGGCCTTAATTTTGCAGCTGGCCCAGAGTATTTGACATCAGAAGCAAAAATACCACGTTTTGTATCAATTGTCCATAACCACGCATCAACAAGCTCCGCAAGGACTAGAGATCCTAGTTCAGGCGCAGCAGAAACTAACCAAGTCCAAACGAAAACACCAGTTTCCATTGCATCGGGTGTGGAAATGTAAGCGGGACACCAACAGAGCAGACGGAGAAGTTGTGAGAAGCCCTCTACATTTGCTTTTGAATGAGAGCCCTGAAAGAAAAATAGAAGCATAAACCAACCTAAAATTCTGACAAAGAAACATGACACCGTAGGAACTGACTGAGCAAGAATGAAGAGAATAGCATATCTTTACCAGATTTGACAGCAATAACGCAGTTGCCTGAGAACAAGTCTTGCGAAATTGAGACTTGTCCACTTCCACACCTTTCTCTGCGGCACTAACAAATTGTTGTAGTAAACGCACAAATTTTGTGAGCAAGATCCCATTAAATGAATCATCCTCAGCTTGTGTCTGTTGAGGAAATGCTCCTGAGATCAACCTTTGAAGCCCAATACCAAGGCCAAATCCAGTTGGAGTGGTACCAGAATCAAATCCACCAATGCTGTTATACAAACTTCTCATGCCAGCAATTTCTCCAGCATGGTTACACTTAACTGTTGCACTGACTATACCAGTACTGAGCACCTCTAAATTGAAGTCTGTTAATTTTAAGGTAGCTCCTGATGCTGCGGCTGCAGCAGCCATGACTGCAGGAATATTTGCAGTCTGTATGCCATTCCAGCAATCAGTTTTACCAGTGCCAATCCGTATCTCTGATAAAAGAGAAACCACATCCGTTGTCTGCTGTGACCGTTGCCATGTGTTTGCCTTACAAAGCTTTTCCTGCAGTATCCATATGAAAGGAATAATCAGAAAAAAGGAAACCATGAAGCAACATGAACAAACCAAACCAAACAACACAAAATCCAACCAACATTAAAAAAGTGGCTAAGGGATTCTTAGTAACCTAAATTATCAGAATTACAAAATTGAACACAAATAGTGTTATTTTCTCTTCAGAATGTTGCAACGTTACCACTTGTTTCAGCGTACTTGATACACAATTCAGCACTTCATTCACAAAAACCATTAAATTATATCACAGTATCGCGGAATGCAGAGGAGAGAGATGCCTCACTACACAATTTGGCATCACACCAGAGCTTTCATGGAATCAACCCAAGCGGTCTCATGGAGTCAATTCACAGGCCGCATACAAGCAGAAAACCACAAAAGTAAATTTCTTTTACCGTTCACTTACTTCAAAGCTTGCAAAGTAACTCTTTTATAGGGGACACTGGTATATGAGCCATTGAAAGACCCTAATTAACACAATTTTTCACGCCTAAGACACTGATCATGTGTAATGATTAGCGTAAATAATGTCATCTCACTTATACGGGGATACTAGCAATTAATTGTAAGAGCTTTCAACTTGTATTAGATTTTGGATACGGGCAAAATCTATTATAATACCAGTTCAAATGATTATAATACTGGCAAAATCTAATAGAGTGTACTATAATAGTGGAAAGCTTTCACCACTAATCATCCCACTTACATTGTGTCAGTTATCCTAATTAATACAACGTATAATAAGAGCTTTCCTCGTGGCACCGTGTCATATCCCCATATGCATTGATGCAACAGAACCATCACTATAGTTTCTATTATCAGTATCACTAGTTTTATCTAGACTATATTACAATATAATTCTAGTTTCTACATGAATTCTCAAGAACCGTTTTATTCTAAACACAATGCTCACAGATTTGGCATCCAGAATGAACTTATACTGACTCCATACATAATGAAGAAATAGCGGTCAACCTGTAGGAGACCCTGGCTGGAGCAAGGAGCATATGAAAGTGATTTGATGATCCACTCTCGAACAATCTTTTGGTACAAAGAACGAACTGTCACCACCCAAGCAGGATCATTGACAACAGTAGAAGATGAATCATTATGAATTGAAAATAGCAGGGAATCAACACAAGATGAATTCCACAGGACCTGCATCCATGTAGTCATAAGTTTGTTTCAGCTTTACTAAGCAAGTGCATTGACAACGAGAACTGGAATTAGCAAGATACATGAGTACTTTTACGAATATATATACCTGTGGAAACTTATCTTTGAGCTGACTCAGCAAGTTCACAGAAACCTCCCGAATGTGTTCCTCTCTCTGTGACATACTTTTGATGAGGAAGCAAGCATGGGTAGAAAGAGTTGACTCCCTAACCTCAGCTTCATTGCCTGTTTCAGATATTCGATCTTCCTGAACACAGATCAAAGCAGCAGTGATGTAGACATGGCATGTACATGAACACATATGAGCATAGATACACATGCAATAGGAGCAGTATAAGAAAGAGTTGACTTCCAGTGATTCACAATGATATTGAAGGCCACTTCTACTTTGGATGGATGATGTGTTCAACATATTGGATTAACATTCGTGTCAGATGATATAAAAACAAACTGAAGCTATCAAAACGACACTTTCCAAGCAGCATGAAGCCTCCATAATATCTAAATGAAATGAAAAACAACTCAAATCTTCTGAAGTTTAAGGAAAGAACAAAGACATACCAGCCATGACACTGCTGTTTCAAAAGCCCTATAGACAGTTGCCATCAGACATTGGAAGACAGCTGGCACAAGATTTGGTGTTTTTAGGTACTCAAATACACAACTGAATGCGCTCCTAGAAGTAGCTAAACTACTGCTGCCATTGAGGATACCACCGTTGCTGCTGAATCGTATGATTTCCAAGAATGCAACCGCAAGAAGATAAGTAGCCTTCACACCTGCAAAGCATTCCAAAGTAATCCTTTATGTTTGTGAAAAAAGTGACTTTTTCCAAATTAGAAAGCAAAGACAATATCTGTAGCCAATTAATGAACACAGAGAATGTGCCTATCCTTCTCTAATAAGCACTATGGAGTAAAAAGTTTACGAACCTGATATGGTAGTCATCGATGCAACCTCAACTCGCCCACCTAGAGCAGTAGAAAGAGCAGCTCTTTGGGCTAAAGCAGCTTTCTCATTCCCACTCCCTCGACGGCTTCCAGGATTGTGAAGAGCATTGAGTTCCAACTCATCTTCAAGCCATTTTACGGAGCTAACCACCTGAAAGAAAGTTGTTGTCATGTCTAAAGTTCACATACAGACAGCCAGTATCAAATGCATAAACACATTTAATCATCCTTAGTAGGCATGTTCAATAAAGCAGTACAAAGAAAATTAGGTAGCAGAGGGAGTAATCAGTCCTACCAGACAGATTCTCCTGTACAAATAACTGTCTAAGCATCCTAGAGCACAAGTTCATTTTATAAAAGCAAACATACGAAAGAGAGATTCAGTTCATTAAGAGATAAAGAAAGAGAGTGAAAATCCTAAGACATAGTAGTGTCTTGCCCTCCCCAACTTATTAACTTTTAAGAAAACTCAAATTGTATTATGTGGATTTGCCCCTAAAGACTGTTCGGCCAAATAAAAAATTCTTGAGTTCTGTTGTGTGTGGTTGGAACAAAAGTATGTGGTTGATGCAAAAGTATTAATGCATATATCTGGCATTAGATCGTCAAGCATGAGCATCATTCACATCAAATAGTATGCTTCATGTGCGACAAGTCATATTTACATGCATTTTTGGCATGCATGAAAGAACCGAGAAAAGACAAGATAAAATCTACCATGTGAAAACAGATAGCAAACCCACAAGCATCTTACCAATACACCATCAAAGCAAACCCAAAATATGGTATCAATTACCATCCTGAAGTATGCAAAGGCACTTCATGAAAATCTTACAAGTGGAGGAGTTCCTTGAGCAATTCTCTGAACAGCTGAAGACCAGTGTGCATTCCACATGTATGGTCCACCCACAGCTTGAAGAGGAATTGTACCCATGCTTCCCACACTGTTCAGTGTGGTGGAAAATGGTTTTGCAGATTGCTGAGCACTCTGTATGGGAGGTGCTAAGCCAAAAAGAGCAATATAGAACCACAAGTTGCGAAATAACTTTAAAAGTGAAGGCTCCATATCTAATGTAGGATCAAAATCGGAACATATTTCAGCTACAGCGGGAAGTAGGGGCCCCAAAAAATCTGCTCCACTCCTGCAATAATAAGAAATCAGATAAAAAAAATTGGAATACAATATAACAAAAGGAAAAATGGTAAAAAAGTATCAGCAACCAATACCACGAGGGTACATAATTTGTCATAAACTGAATGAGAATTATATAAAAGACACTGCATGCAATCAACAGATATCATTTCAAAGAAATCTACCTTCCACTTCGTGATTCGGCAGCCAGGCCTACATCCGAGCATAAAGCCAGTAGGCGGTGACGATAGTCTGAACGCAGTTTAGTATTTGTAAGACCACTAGCAATCAGAACGAATCCTGCAGGAAGAGTCTAGAATGTGATTGAACCAGTGAGAATCCATTTTATAGATGTCAAGTCAAACAAACAACAGTATCATGTGCAGTTCATATTCTAGACTATATACAGACCTCAACGCGTTCTGTTGTAGCTTCTTGTGGCACCGTTTTGTTATCAACAGATCCTAAACTTGAAAGTTTGCTTAAGTAACTCCTTGTCATTAGAACAACAGTCTCGCGGTAGGACTTGTCGAAGCCTAAACTTGCCATGCGTGAGACAGCATCAAGGAGCTACAAGAAAGTACAAGAAATAAGAGTTCAACCATAAAATTATGCAATACGTAACCTCTGACTGTATCGTGACCAGCATTAAAAAAACCTGATTGAAAAAGATGTTTACTGAAAACACTATGTAATAAGATGCATGCCATAAAGGATTTCATACCCGGAGTCGCACTAAACTAGGACTAGAAGCATCACCCTCTTCTAAGCTTTCAATAAAGAGAGGTAATATCATGTCTACAACTTCAGACTTCTTAACAGCTACATTCAGATCGGCTAGCAAGCGTATGACATTCAACTGCACAACAGGAACTGTCTCTTTGTCTTTGTCAACCTGAAGTCAACAAAGATAATAAAGAATCCACTGAGATTAAGTCAAGATAAAAACACAGAAATTCACCGGATATTCATCACTCAAAGAGCATCCTGATTTGAAATACTAATTAAATGCACAGAATGTCAATCTTCAAAATAGGATAGAAGATTTCGAGTCAAGCAATACTCTTCACTACAGGAAGTAGATACAAGAAAGAGAAACAATACCTTCATCTGAAAAAACAAATTGCTATAGAATATCTTACAATTATGCTCGCAAAAGCATGTATACAAACAGGCATATAGCATGTCCATGCAAGTCAAAAACAAAGGAAACAGTAGACAGAAAAATGTCATGTATCTGACCATATGTGTTACACGAAAACATGTTAATAAGCATATGGTATAAATAACCAACCTGTTCCTCATAGTCATTCCGTTCACGAATGCTGGTAGCTAGTCCCATTATGAATGTGTCAACTGGAGCTCGCTCCTTGGTCCAACAGGATTCAATTATCTCACAACTTGTCTTCATCACACTCTCAAACATAGCTCCCTGGCTGGTTGCCCAAGTATCAGCCTGTCAAATAACGTTGTACAAAGGGCAAAGTAAATAAAATAAACATTATCACACTGTAGAATTGAATGCAAAAATAAGCACCATCCACACAGCGTACCTGTGCGCATACATTTAACACAACAGGTTTGAGCCGGATGAGCAAAATACGCAATGCCTGGCCTCCACGCTTGACAGCAATTTGCGTGAGTCCAGATAGCAAAGCACTAAAGAGCTCCTCGCAAACTCTCATCTTCCGCCACACAGAGATTAAACAAGCTTCGGCAGCATCCATCAACAATGCCAGAGTCTCATGTGCCAACTTCTTTGCTGATTTCACATCAGTATCATAACAATCAAGGCAACTAAGAATCAACTTGGCAGCAGCTTGATAAACTGACAGTTTGGTATTGATCCTGGCTTTTAAAAGTGACCCATGTTCACTCCAATCCCGTTTTTTAATCTGCCCACATGTAAAATCAATTTCTCACTCTAAAGCAGCAGACAGTAACAACTATATTCAAAATGGTATCACTAAAAATCTCACCTTTAGAAAAACTGACATAGACTGAAGCTGCCTCTTTGCAATCAATCTGACCTGCTCTAAAAGCGCAGAATCGATCCGGACTTGGTTTAAAATATGAGCAACCAATTTGAAAGCAATCTCTTGCTTCTCCAAAGTCTCTACAGACTCCTCCTCAAATGAAGAAGCTTGATGCTTAAGCATCACAGCTCCACCTCCATCACCAATCCCAAAAGTCAAGCCCAACTGATCAACACCACTTTTCCAAACAATGCTGCTTCCATTCATCACCACCGACCCTCTAGAAGATACACTACCCGATGAACCCGACACATTGCTTGTCTCATTTTTAGGGCTTGAGCTCTCATTCGTATGGTAATGGTTCCCATTCATCGGCGAGCTCTGCGCCGACGAGGCCTCGGAGCTCGCCGCAATTCGTCTTGGGGTGACCGGCGACTGAGCCACCGGACCCGACGCAGCAAACTGGTCGATGAGCATTGTGATCAACTTCTCGGCATCAGAAGGCAAAATTGGAGGGAAATGTGAGGACAGAGCCATGAGAAAAGCCCTAAAAATCCCCAAGTCTTCGCCGCCGTTGGTAATCGCTGAGACGACGACCTCGCCGGTGAACCCGGCGACCTCCGTCGCGAAATCCGGCGACAATTCGGTGGCTTTAGCGACGTAGCCCAAGAAATCGGAGAAGAAGGAGGAGATCGCGTCGTTTCCGAACGACTGCGGCCAGAAGGACCGGTCGAACGACGCCGGGACCGAGCGGAGGAACTCGAGGACCACGGATTTGGGGCGGAGATCGGCGGCGTCGGGGCACTTGGAGACGAAGCGGGCGACGGCGAGTACGGCATTGAGCTGAGACCCCGAAACCCTAGGCGATCCGGCGAGGAGGAACTCCGGCGGCGGACAGCGGCCGCAAATCCACGCGAGCCTGTCGGCGAATTGGGCCGGGTGGTCCGCAATCAGGTCGCAGAGCTCCATCAAAGCCGCCATTTCCGATCAAATTTTCAAAAATTCGAAACAATTCAAAATTGCCAGCGAATTTCGAGTTGGTATAAACAATGCGAAATGACCCTCCTCAGGATTTCCGCCGCGTGGCTGGATTAGAAGCTTCCATGGCCGTACAATGCAGGGGAGGGGAATTAGGGTTTCTCTCAGCAGAAGAAGACGACGACGTTTTCGTTTGGAGTCATGAAGACGGCGGTTGTTGTCGTCGTTGTTTTCATTTTTGGGTCTGGCAATCTCCGCTTCTGTTTCTATTTTTGGGGAATCTTCTGCTTCTCCGTGTGTTTTTTTGCTCTCTCTTTTTTTGTTTTTTCTGGAAAGTAATTATTAACTTTTACTTTTTTATTTTTCTCGCTCTCCGTACCGAAACGCAAGATATGGTTGCTTTTCTGGTCAGTATTTGTTTTCTGGATAAACTGAAGGGGCTAACTGCAAAAACCAATAAATGAGACAAATCTTTATCGTAGTAGGTGTGTATTTTAATGGTGGACGTGCCCAAATTTTTTTTTGTTGTTAAGCAAATATTTATTAGGGGCACAAACCCAACAAAGCTAGGAAAACCCCCAGCAAGCTACAAACAGAGAGCTATTAAGGCAACAAGCCCGACAAGGCAACAAATAGAATGACAGTTAACCTAAGCGGAAGCCACGTTCCAGTTTTGAGCAAGTAACATGTTTTCAGCAGAGGACTTAAACTTAATACAACAGAGACGGCACCGGATCATGGAGATGATAGAGCGAAACACAATCATAGGTGGTTTTGAAGAGTTGCCAAACATACGTTCATTGCGCTCCTTCCAAATGCAATAGACACTGGTGCCAAAAATTACCGTGGACAACTGAAGGTAGAATAATTATCTCCGGGCCTCCATGAAGCAGGCAGGCACCAATGATAAGTCTCGTACGTGAATCTGTAAATACAAGTTCTCCACTTTCACAAACGTTGCATGATTGGTTACCACATAGTGGCTGGGTAAACCGGAGGGGCTAAGTGCAAAACCATTAGCAAAAATGGCAGCTATACCACCCTTTGGTTGGTTTTTTTCTTAAAAAAGACCCATTTTTTTATGTATGCATCTATAGGACGTATAAATAGCTTTTGATATTTTCTTAAAATGATAAGCAAGACATCGTTTATTTTTCTCTCTCGACCGAAAAAATTACGCCGCCGCGCCCAAACCACAGATCTTTGCGGTAAATCGCAGAACTTCTTCTGCAAGAAAATTCAGTCCTCTGCCACGAATTACTCTGGGTATGCAAATATTTGAGTTTGAAATTAGATTGAAGAGCTCATTTGTCCTCCCATCCGCCCCTCTGCTCGCCGGAAACCTCAACCTCCATTGAAGCGACGCGGAAGAAGGTTGGCCCAACTTGATTTTGAATTGAATTCTTGGGTTTCGATTTGTTGTTGTTATGGGTGTGTAATTTGATTTGGTTCAATTTGAATGGATTATTAGTTGGGTTGAGATCTCCTCCCAACAATTTTTTGGAGCTCCAAAGACCGATGGGATTTCTGGGTTGTGCTCCATCTCCTCTGATCTTTGCACACTGTGGTCTCCGTCTATGCAATTGTTGATCCGCCCACGAACCTTGAAGAAGCTCCGTTAGTCTCTTCTCTTTTACGATTGCTATTTGCTTATGTATCTACTTTTTGTTTGATTGCTTGAAATTGCTTAGGTTGGTAGTTTTGGATTCGATTTTTTACTATCTTGGTTGCAATGTGTGTGGAGTTTATTGAACGTAACGCTGCTTCTGGTAACCTCACCTTTTCTTTTAGCATGCATTGCTTTCTTTCTTTGTTGCATCCTTTGTTGATCAAGCAACTCTATGCCTGTTTGTTTGTGGTAGCCTCTCTTTATCTAAATAAGTTGCAGACCTGCACCGTTTGTGTTCTTTCAATTCTTTACTTGATTGGAAAAATTGTCTTCTTGTGGGATTGATCAGCAAGTTGGTTGCACAAAGTCTCCAATTATTTGTTTGTCTTCATAACCAAGTCCCTTTGGTTGGCTTCAGCTTAGACTTTAGTAGGCATCTTGTGTATTTGCGGTGGCAGCAGTCGTGAAACATGGTATGTTTTGCAGCTTCTGCTCATGATCCATCCAGTTAGCAAGAGAGCTTGCTATCGGTGCGATGGCGGCGATGTGAGTGGTGTTTTTGACACGGTTCCACCTATCTCGGTGCTCTTGACCTCTTCCTTCTCCGTGTGACGTGTAGTGCAACAGAAGGGACTACTTGTTTGGCTCTTTGCTCCAACGTCGATAGTCACAATGAAAGCAGTTTTGTTTCTAGACAACCTAAACTGAGAGTCTGTTCCTGAACGTATTTTGCTGCTAAAGGCTGTAGAGTTGAATTTGGGTGTATTGTATGGTAAAATGTGTGAATTTTGGTAGCTTCTCCAAGTAGTACACTAGGTCTAAAATTTAATTACACTTGTTTACATTCGGGTAATGTATGAGGATGTTATTCAATGCAATGCTGCTCCTAAATGAATTGTATGCTAAACGCTGGGAATTTGAATTTGTTGTACAAAGCATGGTAGCTTCTCCAAGTAGTACCCAAGTTTCTGAAATTTAAGTACTGTGTTTACATTAGGGCAAATTAAGTACTAGGATTGAAAGAAACAATTAAGTTATGGTCTAATGTGATAATTTTAAATAGTAATGAGAGTTTAGGTGTAGAAAGGATCAGAGTATGTTAGAACTTTCAATTCTGAAACTTTTGCTGTTGAATTTCAGAGGTTCAAGTAGCTGGCAATACTACTGGGAATCACTTTCGGATTACTACTTTTGGAGAATCTCATGGTGGAGGTGTTGATTGTGTGATTGATGGATGTCCTCCTCGGATAACCCCTCTCGGAAGCTGATTTGCAAGGGGATCGAGACAGAAGGTACTTGACAGAGGGCTTGCCCTTTTCATGTTTGGTTTCCAAGTTTTTTGGGGCAGTTGGAAGACTCTCTTAAGTTGCATTCATAGCGGTTAATGTTGCCTGTTTGATGATCAAGCTAGTTGCAAAGGTTCTATTCCCCTCAGTTATTATTCTTCTTCCCATCGGCATAGACGATATTGAAGTTGTAATCACTGATACTTGAATTGTTATTAGCTATCATCGCCATATTTGATGATATTTTGCAGATTTTTTGTTTTTGATAATGGAGTTGAACTGGGTAATGGTAATGGATTTGTATTATGGTGAAAGTAATGGTTTTATGTTGTATTATGGTACAACAGGTGGTGTGATGGTAATGGAGTTGTTGGCATGTGATCATCTCTTGTGTTAATGCTACTATTCTAAACTCATGTGATTGGTTGTGTTGGATATTTACGAAGCTTGTTTCTACCTTTATTTTGGATGAAATCGTACAGGTTGAACGTCTATTTTTTCTCTAAAAACAAACAAAACTTTGCTCATTTTCATGCAGTTTCCTCTCTCTGCTTTCCTCTCCATGTGCTTAATCAGTTTACTATGGGGGAATTAAGGGGGAACTATGTGGAACTATATGGGAACTACAGGGAGCTACTTAGAAACTATGCGCATTTTATATTTTTACATGCGCTTAATCAATTTACTAAGAAGGAATTAGAGGGGAACTATACATATTTTATACTTTATCATGCGGTTAGTTTTTGTTCCCCTGTGGTGCTGCGTAGTTCCCGAGCAGTACCTTCCTAGTGACCAATCAGTTTCCTGGTAGTTCCCACACAGTTCCATCTGGTTTCCACACAGTTCCATCTAGTTTCCTAGTAGTTCCCATACAGTTCTACGTAGTTCGTTCATTGTTCCCACATACACCCAAAGCAGCGATTCACACATTTACATTTAAATATGGCAGTTGCAGTTAATGTAAGAGTAGACAAGCAATTTGATGGGGATTATGGGCCTGCGTGGTGCTGCGTAGTGCCCTAGTCGTTCCCGCTGAGTTCCCAATTGGTTCCCAGGTAGTTCTCACGCAGTTCCGCCTAGTTCCCTGGTAATTCCCACGCAATTCTGCCTACTTCCCTAGTCGTTCCCACTGAGTTCTACCCAGTTACCACGTAGTTCTGTGTAGATCCTTCATTGTTCTCACACACACCCAAAGCATTGATTCACACATGTATGTTTAATTGTGGCAGCTGTAGTTAATGTAAGAGTAGATAAAGACATTTTGATGGGATTATGGGCTAGTGCCTTAAATGAGAGTACTGTTATATGACCAGCATCCAACTGACTCCTGTATTTATTGCTTGAAATTACTAACCACTTTGACTTACTCTATTATTGTATTAGTTCCCCCTAGTGCTGTTTTGTTCCCTAGCAGTACCCTTTTAGTCCCCAGTCAGTTCCCTGGTACTTCCCATGCAGTTCCGCCTAGTTCCCTGGTAATTCTCACGCAATTCTGCCTAGTTCCCTAGCAGTTCCCACCGAGTTCCACCCAATTCCCTGTAGTTCCCACGTAGTTCTGTGTAGATCCTTCATTGTTTTTACATGCACCCAAAGCAGTAATTCACACATGTATATTTAATTATGGCAGCTGTAGTTAATGTACGAGTAGACAAAGACAATTTGATGGGATTATGGGCTAGTGCCTTAAATGAGGGTACTATTATATGACGAGCATCCAATTGACTCCTCTATTTATTGCTTGAAATAATTAACCACTTTGAATTACTCTATTATTGTATTAGTTCCCTAGCAGTACACTTTGAGGCCCCTGTCAGTTCATTGGTAGTTTCCACGCAATTCTGCCTTGTTCCTTGGTAGTTCCCACCGAGTTCCCACCGAGTTCCGCCCAGTTCCCTGTAGTTCCCTCGTAGTTCTGTGTAGTTCCTTCATTGTTCCCACATACACCCAAAGCATTGATTCACACATGTATATTTAATTATGACAGGTGTAGTTGATGTAAGAGTAGACAAAGGCAATTTGATAGGATTTTGGGCTGTGGCTTAAATGAGGGTACTGTTGTATGACGAGCATCTAATTGACTCCTCTATTTATTGCTTGAAATTACTAACCACTTTGAATTACTCTATTATTGTATTAGTTCCCACCATAGTGCTGCATTGTTCCATAGAAGTACCCTTTTAGTCCCCAGTTGGTCCCCTGGTAGTTCCCACGCAGTTCCGCCTAGTTCTTTGGTAATTCCCACGCAGTTCCGCCTAGTTCTTTGGTAATTCCCACGCAATTCTGCCTAGTTCTGTAGTAGTTCCGCCCAGTTCCTTGTAGTTCCCACGTTGTTCTGTGTATATCGGTGGAAATGGAGTTATACTTGTGGAATATGAAGCTGTATGAATATGAGGGGGGACATATGTTTATTCACTCTGGAGAAGTCATAAACAAACTCAGAGAATATTGTTCGTATATAAATAAGAAATTACTCTATTATTGTATTAGTTCCCCCGTGGTGCTGCATTGTTCCCTAGCAGTACCCTTTTAGTCCCCGGTCAGTCCCCTTGTAGTTCCCACGCAGTTCCGCCTTAGTTCCCTGGTAATTCTCACGCAATTCTGTCTAGTTCCTTAGTAGTTCCCACCAAGTTCCGCCTAGTTCCCTGTAGTTCTGTGTAATTCCTTCATTTTTCCCACATTCACCCAAAGCAGTGATTCACACATGTATATTTAATTATGGCAGGTGTAGTTGATGTAAGAGTAGACCAAGGCAATTTGATAGGATTATGGGTTGGAGGCTTAAATGAGGTACTGTTATATGACGAGCATCTAATTGACTATTGATAGGATTATGGGCTGGTGGCTTAAATGAGGTACTGTTATATGACGAGCATCTAATTGACTACTCTATTTATTGCTTGAAATTACTAACCAGTTTGAATTACTCTATTATTGTCTTAGTTCCCTAACAGTACCCTTTTAGTCCCCGGTAGGTTCCCGGGTAGTTCCCACGCAGTTCCGCCTAGTTCCTTGGTAATTCCCACGCAATTCTGCCTAGCTCCCTAGTAGTTCCCATCGGGTTCCACCCAGTTCCCTGTAGTTCCCACATAGTTCTGTGTAGTTCCTTCATTGTTCCCACACACCCAAAGCAGTGATTCACACATGTATATTTAATTATGGTAGATGTAGTTAATGTAAGAGTAGACAAAGGCAATTTGATAGGATTATGGGCTGCTGGCTTAAATGAGGGTACTGTTATATGACGAGCATCTAATTGACTCCTCTTTATTGCTTGAAATTACTAACCACTTTGAATTACTCTATTATTGTATTAGTTCCTCAGTAGTGTTGCATTGTTCCCTAGCAGTACCCTTTTAGTCCCCAGTCGGTTCCCTAGTAGTTCCCACCCAGTTCCGCCTAGTTCCTTGGTAATTCTCACACAATTCTGCTTAATTCCCTAGTAGTTCCCACCGAGTTCCGCCCAGTTACCTGTAGTTCCCACGTAGTTATGTGTATATCAGTGGAAATGGAGTTATACTAGTGGAATATGAAGCTGTATGAAGACGAGGGGGGGACATATGTTTATTCACTCTAGAGAAGTTGCAAACAAACTCAGACAATATTGTTCGTATATAAATAAGAAATTGAGTTGTTCCTCTATGTGCTACACTGATTCCTTCATTTACAAAGTATAATGAGTGATCCTAACTCCTCTGTGTACATATAGCCATGAGAAACTCTTCCGTGTGAGCTTTTCATTACTTTGCAATGATAACAAGACTTCGATTCGGGTAGAGAAACTCTTTGAAACCAGACTGCAGCATCTGCAGCATTTTATGCAAACAAATTACCTATGCATACATGAAAAATTCATAGTGATTGTCAAACGGACAACTAAAAGCAATGCAATTATATAATCATAGGTCATTCTAACGTATAAAAGCTAGATACCTTTATTTTGCCATTTTGGTTTGCAATGACACCAATGATTAGAAGCCTTGAGTAACGAAATCATTCACTCTTTACATATCTGAAGTAGGCATCTTATAAGCAGACATAGAATATCTAGAAAGATCAAGATCTATTGCCATGCGTAGGTTCAAGGCTTTGATCAACAGGTCAAGTAGTTACCAAAGATCCACCTGTAATTCAACCAGACATAGAATATCTAGAAAATATCAAGATTGTGATTAAATCCAGAGTTCACGTCCCATCCGCTTCATGACGATCAAAATTCATTTCCAGTTAAACCATTTAAATCCAAGAGTTCATCTCCCATCTGCTTCTTCACCAATTTTTTATCCCACCAATATACATACAATGAATAATGAACATAACTACGGAAAACTAAATATGCAATCAACAATGTAACACCATAGTTTCAAACAAACCAGGTACACAGACATGCACAAAAAGGAAGGAACCCAGCTGCCCCATTATCCCAGTAATCAACTTTTCCTCTTCTAATTTACACATATAAATAACTTTTTCTACTTGATCCTAGAGTCACCAATCTATGCGGATGTCAATTAGAAGCAATATTGAGTTGTTAAATCAAGCCAGCACACCGTATACTACTGCCTATTCAATCAAGATCAATTTAACCTATTCATTTTTATAAAACTCAATGGAGCAATTTCAAGCTCAAGCATCAATTACAAGCGTCAAAATGGTCTATTGTTTGTTTCGAAAATCAACATCATAAACTAATCAAAAATTCGCAAATCGGATCTAAAACAAAACCCAGAAAACAGATCTAAATACAAACAATGAGCAAGTGGAGTGTTAGTTACCAGGAGAGTGGAAACCATTATGAAGGCCGAGAAGAAAGAGCAGAGGAACGAGCATAGATAGAAAAACCAGAGCCAACACTCCGACCACCAACCCCCGCCATCTCCGCTTCCCGGAATAACCACCGCCGGCCACCGCGCCCTTCATCTCTCTCTCTCTCTCTCTCTCTCTCTCTCTCTCTCTCTCTCTCTCTCTCTCTCTCTCTCTCTCTCTCTCTCGCCTTCTAATCCGATTTCATACCCTCCAATCCCATCGCCTTTTCCGACGACAACCCACCAAAAATCACACCGATTTCAACAATTTCAACGACCCTTTATTCGTCGTCGTCTTCCTCTTCGTCCTCCTCTGGTTCTTGGGTTGTCGTTGTCAATGGCGGAGTTGCAGTGGCATAGGCAACAAATTGCGGCTGAACTCGAGTAAGATCTATGGTTTTGGATAAAGATGCGGGGGAGCAAAAAAAATTCGAGAGAGAAGATAATTTTTTTGGGGAAGTTAATGCGTACAGTTGAGAGATTATGATAAAGGGTACTCGGAGGGTGCTGAGCTATTTATATGTTCTATATGTGCACACATTGGAGTATGTGTGCTTAAAAGGAAAATCACCGGCCGAGCCGGTCTAGAGCTGCTAAAACCCCAATTTTTATTTGGGCAAAAAATTTTTTGGGTTTTTGGTTTTTTTGGTTGTTGGTGGGGTCCAAATTTTTATTGGTGGGTGGTGGGTGTTGGTGGGTGTTGGGGGGTTTTTTTTTTTTTTATCTTGTTGAGGGGGCGTGTCATCCTGTTGTTTTGGGTTGTGGTGACTCTGTGTCCTGGAATGATCTAAACTGCACAAATGTTCAAGAGTAAAAAAAAAACCCTCAATATCTGACCGATCGTCAACTAAATTTTTGTTTGAATAGTACATCTGCTCTTCCCGAAAAACATCATCCATTGTCATATAAAGTTTAGCAGTTGGTAGGGGATAACAACAGTATCCCTTTTGATGTTTAGCATACCCCACAACACATGCACTTGAGAGCTCTAGGCTCTAGCTTGGAACGTTCGTGCTGATAAAGATGGACAAAAACAACATATCTGTAAACTCGGGGTTCAGGATTGGATGTAGATGGAAGAGATCATAGGTGATTAAGTTCTTGAAGGGGTGTCCGAAACTCAAGGGCACTAGAGGGCACCCTATTTATAATATACGATGCTGAACAAATAGCTTCACCCCCAAAAGGACCGATATCTAACAAAAGTCGATTCTTCCTTTTCAGCAACCCCGTTTTGCTATGGGGTATATGGACACGTGTGTTGATGCTCAGTCCCTGAGCTGGCAGAAACTGTCCCCATTTCTTATTAACAAATTTTCCACCATTCGGAGCAGAGGACTTTAATAGTAGTATTAAGCTATGTAGCCACCATCTTGTGAAACTGTTGAAATAAAGAGAATACTTCTCCTTTAGATTTTACGAGTGAAATTCATGTCATACGTGTAGAAGCGGGATCTGAGTTGGTCCCCATACATCAGAATGACAAATAGCAAATGACATGGAACTTCTATTCAAACTTAACAGGAAGGAAGCATGACGACTCTTGGTGCATCCACATTCTCAACATGTTTATTCCAGATTGGAAAATTAAGAGACCATGCAAGTGCTTATAAGTAGTTGGGTTACTCCCCCATTGCCAATTGGTTTTGGGGTGGAACTTAAACCACATTCATCATGGTATCAGAGCAGGTTCACCCAAGTGTAGAGCCCGAAGGTTCACACGTGCTCTATGTCACCCAAAAAGGCCGAATCCAAATTTCTAAGCATATGACACCAAAAAGACACAACCCTTAAGGGAACATGTTGAGAATGTGGATGTTTATCCCATGTTGAAAAAGCAATAACCTTGCAAGTGCTTATAATGAATTGAGCTACTTCTCATATTGTCAATTGGTTTTGGGATGAAATCTCAACTACATTAATCAAATACAACGATGTTGTATACGGTAAAAAATTAGAAATGTTGTCTTGTAGCTGAGTTTACATAATTGATCAACAATAATAGGCTTTTCTTTCCTTCGTTAAGTGGATACGTTTCCTATCAATTCATATATCCCTATTTACTAGAGTTCGTTATTGCCATTTTTGGCAAATGAATGTGTAATGACTCAGCGCGGGGGACATATTGGTACATAATGGCAGGGCCGGTCCTGAGCACAGGGGGCTTAGGCCCCGATCAAGAAGGGCCCCGAAAAGATTTTTTTGGTGTTGGGTTCGACTTCACCCAAGGGCTTTTTTTTCCCTTGTCTAAAAATTTCAATTTGATGCAATTTTCCAAAAAACTTTCCTTTCCCATGGGTTCCAAAAAAAGTAAATTGTATTTTTCCTTTTCTTTGTTTTACTAGGTTTTCCTTTTACAACTAAATTATGTATATTTAATCTGTACATTTGCATCTAAAAATGTGAGCGAATAATATTTATGTATTTTTTTTAACAAATGGAATACAAATGTAATGTTCTATATTGGTATTTTTTTTTTTGTCATATCAATGTCTAAGCCAAGAAAAAAAATATATTGAGTAATAAGATGTTTCCTACATGGGCGGACCCAAGGGTGGTACCGGGACCACCCAAAGTTGCCAGAATGGTTGTGGTGGCTGACTTTTTGGCCACAGATATCTGTGGCTAATGATTTTTTCTTATATCATGACCACCCAAATAGCCATGATTCCTATGGCTAATGCACCCAAATAGCTACGATTTTATGTGGCTACTGACTTTTACATCAGGAGCCCCCAAATAGACACATTAGTAAGTATTATGTTTGAGTTATACTTTTGTCTAGCAAATGCATTTCTTTTCAATTCATTTTACCTTTTAGACCATCTCCAATGGTTGGAGTCATAATCTCAAATTTGACATCACAAAATACAACTATTTATCTATACGAATTTGACATTACTCCCAATGTTGAAAGACTCAAATTTAACATTATACTTTAAGTAATTGAGTTTAACTTTAATTTTTTGTCAATTAATTTTTTTTTCTCAAGTTAATTTATAGATAGAGTTTCTTAAGTTAATTTTATGAATATTCCAACTTAAAAAAATTCAAAATCTGACAATTTTTTATAATTCGGCCTAAAACCAAGCTAAAATGAAAAGTGCGGAATGCTTTCCACATTGCGCATTGGCAATTTATTGTTTTAAACCGAGCTGTAATGGCTTTTTTTGTTCGAGGAGGGTGTTCAACCCCAAGAAGGAATTGCTCAAACTTTTCATGGACACGGCCCCAAAATATATCCGACAATTGATTAACTCCGATAGAACCATCTTCAGTAATCTTCACCCAAGCTTCACATATACATTCATCTTCTTTTTGTAAGTAATTTGGACCCCTTGGAAGTTTTGGAGGCATATTGAACAAATTGAAGGGAGATAGAAAATAGAAAGTGTTCAGAGGGAATGATGAAGAAGTTGTGTTGATTGTTAACGAAAGAAGTGTGTATTTATAGATTTTCTGAGTAAAATCTAGCTCAAAATATATTGTGCCCAATAATTTGAGCAAGAATCCAAAATTTTACTCTCTCTCTTGGTGGGTTTCATTTATGACTTTGGAGTCCTAATCTGTGTCAAATTTGACCCAGAATATGACTTCAGACTCAAATATGAGTCCCTCTATACGGACCAAATACCACCATTGGGAGGTTCTTTGGGTCAAATATAGGTTTGACACTCCACCATTGGAGATAGTCTTAGTTGCGCTAATTGACTACAAGACACAAAAATATGTACCTTTTATAAATAAATTCTAATAAAATTTTATTATGGGGTACTCATAAAAGGTCCAAAATAGCAATTTTAATGTAATTCTTTACTTGAGTTATAATTAACTATTTACAGTATTAAAGATATATTTTTTTAATGTAATTATTGAATAAAGAAGTTTGACAAACCGTCAAACAAAAGGAGTACATGGAAAGCAACTAGAACACAACATCCTGGGGCCTCATTAAAAACCTTGCAGTGTACAAGGAAAAGAGTGCCAGGTACACCTAGATTCAATAAAAACATTCAAGAAAAGTAGACTTGAATATATTACTTAGTCCGAAACCCACTTCCTTTCCCTACGGCAAAGCCATCAAAAAAAGAAAACGGGAACTTAGTTAACCTCCTTACGGCCTAACCATCAGAGGAAATTAGGCTCAGACCAAGATCAATATTGAATCCACTAAAATGCTAACCAACTAGAAAGCAGCACTGCAAGCCTGCCAAAATCTCCAAAGTCAAGCAAAACGGTAATTGGGGAAACCCATCAAATCACGAACAGAAGGAGAAAGAGCAAAAGGTGGAGTAGAGTCCCACCAAGTGAAGCCTGAAGAAGAAGTCCCACAATTAGCCAAAGCATCCGCAACTTGATTATCCTCGCGAAAAATATGAGAAGAATGAAACTGCATTTGTGAGATACGAAACAGATAATTTTTCCACTCCACCCGAAATTGCCATGGCACAAGATGAGGAAAGTGGATAAAATCAATAACCAAAGAGGAATCAACCTCTAACCAAATATGCTTCCAATCCCTGACCCAAGCTAACTCAATCGCTTGAATCACTGCCATTACCTCAGCTACCACTGAACTTGGGATATCCAAGTTGGATGAAAAAGCTCCAAGAACCATTCCCTTATAATCCCAAAAGATACCCAGACCTAATGATCTGGATCCACCTGTTTTATTTATAGTAATGTATACATCCTTAAATGATTGAATATATTTAGAGCCTCTTTTTGATGGTTCGTCTTGGGCCCCCAAACTCTTAGGACCGACCCTGCATATTGCTTGCGAAGCTGTACATCTAGTATGATTGCATTGAGACTAGGGATGGCAGAATTTCCCAATGGGTTGAGTACCCTGTGGGGACCCACCCCAAATGGGGGGAAAATCCCCGGTGCAACGGGGAATGGGGATCCCTGTCCCCGAAAAGTAAAATTCCCTGATGGGGATGGGGCGGGGATGGTATTGTCATCCCCATCCCCGAACCCGCCCCGATATAGGATAATAATTATTAATAAATAAATATATATTTATTTAAGCTAATAAATATTAATATAAAAGATAAGTTTTACTATAACCTAACTACAAAACAAAACCTAATTGAAAACTTTTTCTATTCTTAGGTGCGTCTGCCTCTTCTTCTTTAAATTTATTTCAATCTTCAAAAATTGAGATGATGAAGTTTTTCTTTTGTTAATTTTACTTATATGAAAGGGTTATTATCATGAATGGTGCCTGAACTTTCATTAACAGGACTTCATGGTGCCTGAACTTTAAAAGTGATCAATTTGGTACCCAGGTTTTAAAAACCGGACTTCATAGTGCCTGAACTTTAAAAGTGATCAATTTGGTACCCAGACTTTAAAAAAGAGGACTATGTGGTACCCAAACTTTCAAAAAGAGGACTATGTGGTATTTTAGTCAATTTTTCTAATCAAATTCCGTTAAAATGAAGGATAAAATGGTCTTTTAACATTAATTTTTATGTAAAATATTTTTTTTTACCTCTCAACTTCTATAAATATGTTTTATGGTGTTTTGAAAAAAATGAAAATGTCATATAGCTATTTTTAGGACAATAAATAAATTGATTAATGAAAATATAGTTGAACGGTAGATTATTTCTATCACTTAATTTCTATTAGAAATAATTTTTAATGTTCAGGTATATTTTTTATTCATTAATTTTTTTTTGAAACATCATAAATCATATTTATATAGAGGTTGAGAGGTATAGTATTTTACATGAAAATTAATATAAAAAAGGATTTTTAAATATGATTTATGATGTTTCAAAAATACTATACCTCTCAACCTCTATACAAATATGATTTATGATGTTTCAAAAAAACATTTATACATATAACTATTGCAAAATAATAGATAAATTGATAAATAAAAATATACCTGAACATTAAAAATTATTTCTAATAGAAATTGAGTACTAGAAAAAGTCTACCGTTCAAGAATATTTTCGTTAATTAATTAATTTATTGTTCTAAAATAGTTATATGCACATTTTTCATTTTTTCAAAACACCATAAAATAGTTTTTTTTTTACTTCTCAACCACTATATAAATATGTTTTACGATGTTTCAAAAAACATTTATGCATATGACTATTGAAAAGTAATAGATAAATTGATAAATAAAAATATACTCGAACATTAAAAATTATTTCTAATAGAAATTAAGAGATAGAAAAAATCTACCGTTCAACTATATTTTCATTAATCAATTTGTTTATTTTATCTAAAATAGCTATATGACATTTTCATTTTTTTCAAAACACCATAAAACATATTTATAGAAGTTGAGAGGTAAAAAAAATATTTTACATAAAAATTAATGTTAAAAGACCATTTTTATCCTTCATTTTAACGGAATTTGATTACAAAAAATTGACTAAAATACCACATAGTCCTCTTTTTGAAAGTCTAGGTACCACATAGTCCTCTTTTTTAAAGTTTGGGTACCAAATTGATCACTTTTAAAGTTCAGGCACTATGAAGTCCGGTTTTTAAAAGTTTGGGTACCAAATTGATCACTTTTAAAGTTCAGGCACCATGAAGTCCTGTTAATGAAAGTTCAGGCACCATTCGTGATAATAACCCTATATGAAAATAAAAAAAAACATGGGGATGGGGGCGGGGATGGGACAGTGCTCCCCAACGAGGATAGGGATGGGGAATACCGAAATCATACAAATAGGGGATGGGGACGGGGACGGGGGAAGAGATGGGTATTGGGGGCGAGGATGGTATTGTCATCCCCATCCCAACCCGCCCCATTGCCATCCCTAATTGTGACCGATTCAAGGCCTTGGAAACATTTCGTATCATTATGCGGAAAGATGAATAATTTGCATGCAGTCAAGGTGGTCCTGTATTGAACTTTACCATTTTACTGCTCCAATGTGGAATTGATTGGCATGGCAGGAAATCTAGATATTGTGGCATGGTGCATGCATATGATAGCTAATTAAACATCAATTTGTGATCAGTAGTAACATATGATTACTAAGACCAAAACCCAATACTATAGGCATGTGGTATGCAACATTTTATCTTATGTACTGTAAAAGACAACTAGAAATAGTATTTGTATGGGTCCACAACAAGGTAATATTTGTATTGCGTCCAAAGCTAATGAAAACGACATCAAACTTACGTTTGCACTTGCACATGCATGGTGTCTAAGTACTTCTTGTATCCCGCTAATATTTCTTGGGGACCAATTCATTGCACAATTAGAGAAAGTTTACCAAAAGAATGCCAATTCATCGCAACTTGTTATCACCTCGGGTGGAATTGGGAAATGCTAAGCGTGAAAGTTATCGTTCTTGATCAATTGATGTATATCATGCCATTTTGGTAGTTATAATTTATTAGCCAGTTTGTGTAATTTTTCTTCAAGGGGGTTAGTGTAAATGGCAATTTTCTTGTACATATGCCATTTTAGGGTATACCTTCAGGGAAAGCTACAAGCCTGCATTAAACAAAATTCCACCATTGAATCATTGTCCTCAACATAATTTTAGCGAACTTAATTAATTAATGGGACTGGAAAGCGGCTATGTGCGTATGCAGATTATTGACTACATATACTGTAACATGGGTTGGTAGCTAATTTCCTCTATACTATTAACAGTTCCTAAATGATGATCACCTGATTCGATGGTTCTATGTTGTGAAGCGTCGATCCTACTTATAGTTCTGTTGAGATAGCAGTAGTGTTTGAATTCACGCTTTCTCTAATATAGTCAATTTGGATTAAATGATAATATTCTTCAGTGGAGCAACTTTCACCAACCAAAGGTTCTCTCTGCTCCTCATATAATAATAATAAAAAAAAAATTCAATTCCTTTATCTATTTTTGCTCTTGTTTTGGATTTATTTGACCATTGTATCTCACCCAAATTTGTTGTGTCCTGCAAGAAATTTCTCCGCACCGGACTGTTCGGTAGAAAATTTTACGAGATTCGGTTTTCCGGTCATTGGATCAAAATTGTGATTTTGATCCAATGATCGGAAACCCGAGTCTGGTAGAATTTTCTATCGGACCCTCCGGTAGAGAGAAGGACTGGTGTCCTATATTGCTTGCAATCTCACTACTTGCAACTTGCAACACAGCAACTTAATTTCTGAACCAAATACTATAGGCATGATGCAAGCATATGATAGTTAACTAGACATCAGTTCGTGATTAGTGGTAAACACGATTAATTAGAAGCATAAGCAAATACTATAGGCATGTGGTAAACAACATTTCATCTTATATATTGTTAAAGACAACTAAAAATAATATTTGTATTGGGTCCATAAGAAGGTAATTTTTTTTATGAAGCACAGAAACTCCAAGCACGTAACGTTTCACGTATTGGAAATGTTTCGGGACCGAAATAAGGCCGAAACTTCTCGAAACATGTATATGAGAGAAAACATTACGGAAACAGTTTGAAACTCCACTGGAGAAAAGATTTGGTAAATTTTCTGGGATTATTAATTCCATACTTTAGCATTCATATTCCTTTCAAATTTGAACTTGAACTTATAATACTTCATTTAGATTTAAATTTTTTCTATACAATGGAAGTTTAGAATACTGATTTATATAAATTTAAGTGGGTTTTAATTAACATTTTTGTACCGTTTCGTATCGATCTTTTTTTAGATTTGAGAAATCGTCGTTTCATATCGTACCATTTCGCTTCCGTTTCCGTTTCTGTGCTTCATAGAATATTTGTACTTGGTCCAAAGCTAATGAAAATGACGTCAAACTTATTTTTGTACTTACACATGCATGGTGTCTATGTTCTTCTTGTATCCCGCTAATATTTCTTGGGGTCCAAGTCATTGCACAATTAGAAAAAGTTTACCATAAGAATTCAAATTTACCGCAACTGGTCATCACTTCAGGTGGGATTGGGAAATGCTAGTTGTGAAAGTTATCGTTCTTGATCAATTGATTATAACACGCCATTTTGAATCAATGCATTAGTACCTAATCTAGGGGCATTTTGGTCATTATAATTTATTAGCCAGTCTGTAATTTTTCTACAAGGGGGTTAGTGATATACTTCTGAATCGTCAGGAAATAGCATTGTTCTTGTACCCATGCCATTTTAGGGTATAGCTTCAGGGAAAGCTACAAAGCCATATTAATCAAAATTCCACCATTGAATCATTTGTCCTCAACGTAATTTTAGCGAACTTGATTAATTAATGGGACTGGAAAAGCGGCTATGTATGCAGATTATTTGACTACGCCCTATACTATAACATGGGTTGGTAGCTAATTTCCTTCCTACTATAATAGTTCCGAAAGGATGATCATCCGATTCGATGGTTCTATGTTGTGAAGCATCGATCCTAATCATAGTTCTATTGAGATAATGACATTTAAGAATGACCCGCGCATTAACCCAATCTCAATTTTCTGTAGATGCAGTAATGTATGCATTCACGCTTTCTCTAATATAATCAATTTGGATTAAATGGTAACATTCTTCAGTGGAGCAACTTTCACCAACCAAAGGTTCTCTCTTCTCGTCAAAAAATTTCAATTCCTTTATCTATTTTTGCTCTTGTTTTGGATTTATTCGACCATTGTATCTCACCCATATTTGTGTTCTGTATTATTGCTTGCGATCTCACTGCTTGCAACTTGCAACTTGCAACACAGCAACTTAATTTCCAAACCAAAAGGTTCTCTTATTCATTAGTAGCCTATATAATCCTCAGTCCCGGCAGCTCATTTGCATACCCATCAGCCTTCCCCAAACACCCTTCTCTCAGAAAAAAAAAAAAAAAAAAAAGGTTCTCAATTCATAAATCTTTACTTGCTTTCGTTCATTTTGATTTGGGATAGCTTTGATTCTTGTATGTTTTGTCCCTTAATTCCATACCAATAACTGTTCCATGTAGTGACACGATGATTTAGCCAAATTTTTCATTGTAGTCCACTCCCTATGTTTACCCCTATGACATTTTCTGTGCATGACTAATGTCATTCATGATCATAAAATTAATGGAACAGAACCCAGCCGTATACCACATTCCCCGCCCTGCGACATTTCCACGTTTAGCATTTTGTTTCTTGCTCTTCTCCTCCGAAACTTTTCTACAAATTAGGCACATGGCGTTTCTCCTTTTTTTACTAACTGGTACTATGTTTCACTTCTATCAGGACAACTATGAGCAGGAGCAACAGTTCATCTGCGTACGATACCCTCTCGTCATATGAGGAGGCAATCCTCCAAGATGAGGACCTTCGGGCCTTCGACCACCTGATCCAAGCATCCACGGAGTCCCTGATCCAGTCCACCGAGGCGAACAGAGATAGCCCTGACATCGTCGTGGTCCAAGATTTAGAGATGTTTGTTGAAGCTTTGTGGGCTGGAGACAAGGCCGGGAACAAAATCATCATGGCTTACAAGGCCGACATCAAGAAGAACAAACAAGCTCTGGAGCTGGTCAGAGCCTACCTGAAGAACCATAGCCGAATGGAGGACTTCTGCGAGAAACTGCAGATACTGCTCATATCAGCCCGAAAGGACCACCTTAGAGTCCTAAAGAGTGTAAGGAAATTCGATGAGAAAAAGGGGGGCTTCGACCACTTTGTGCAGAAATTGAAGGATTTCGAGAAGGGAAGTGAGGCATTCAATAGGGAGTTTACAGAGCTGTTGGACTCACTCTGGAAGGAGCAATTTGAGCTGCTGGACACATTGAGAGCAAGAATGAAGCAGGTGGACGATAATACAAAGAAGTCGAGGCTCTGGAGGAAGATCTTCTTTGCGATGGTAGGATGTGCAGCTGTGGCCATATTGATCTTGGCAATTGTGAAAATAGTTCCAATCGCTGTTGCGTCATTGGTTGAGGCATTCATCGGTGGTTCGGTTGGAGTTTCAGCGAAATGGCTGTGGGAATTTTGGAAAAATTTGGATAAGCGCTGGGAAGATGAAAAGAAGATGATGTTGTCCATGGAACGAAAGGTGCTGGTGTCCATTCAGAATGCGGACTTAATTGACAAGACTGTGAAAGAGCTGCTATGCAAAATAGACAAGATGAACATCAGTAGCACTACTGGTGGTGAGGTTGATGAACTGAGAGATGTAGTGCAACGACTTCTGACTTTGGGACCAAGCTGTGGGGAGAAGATTGAAGAGGTGGACCGTCTGATTACTAGTACTCTGATTGATGTTGGCAAGGCGAGGGACTTGGTATTAGACAGAGTGATCTAGCTGGGTAATTAAGGTTATAGGTATATGATGAAACCCCAATAAATTAATCATAAAAACTAAAGAAGTTGAAATGTGAATAGTAGTATATAGTTTGATCGATGCTATGAGCTAATGAAATTCTTATGTAATTAATTAGTCAATGATATATATATGATGAAATTCTCTTACAATGGGCCAATGACGGAGAAGTGGCAAACTCCTACACAACAGGACTTATTAACAAACTAGCAAACTTAATACTCTAACAGGAGTGTACTCTTTCGAAGTTTCAAACTTTTAGTGGTTTGCAGAACGTTGTAGTTTATCTGTGGCTCGAGGACAGCTTGAGCAGAAAATTCTTCCCATTATTAGGTTTCTAATACCTAAACCACAAAGTTCCAAATAGGGCTCACAGTCGAGTACCTTCCAAATAGGAATCAACAGCTTTGGAGCCAGCTTCCCCTACAGCAAGCCAGATTTAAACAAGAACATAACCCAGGTCACAGATTTTCTGGGAAGCTTATCAAGGTGGAATTTAGTTAACATTTGTTTTCAGTTTGCTTTGGTTTTTTGGTTTTCAAGATTCTGAGGTTTGGTGGTTATTTTGTGTGATTTTAAGCTAAAGCGCCAGGTGATTCCCTTGTTCATGTTTTTGGTATAATAATATTATAATGGGCTTTTGCTATTTAGTTGTTAAAGTTGCTTTTGAGTTTAGAATTTCAGGTTTTAAACTTTGTTTTGACGATATGAGGATAACTTTGTAGCCCTGTCTCACTTGTTTCTTATGATGCAATGGGTATTGAACTCTTTTGTCAGGGGGAATACCATAGGAAGTGAAAATTTGCTGGATTCTCTTGTAAGGGGAGTGTAATAAAAAGTTGCAGCTTAAAGAGATAAGAGAGAAGATTGGCCTGGTTAGTCAGGAACCTAATCTTCACAACAGCTCATGGGAGAGCACAGCATTTGGGAAGGATAATGCAACTGACGAGGAGATTAGAAGGCCAACCGAGCTTGTAAATGCTACAAAGTTCATTGCTAAGCTTCCCCAGGTAAATTGCTACTTCTGTTTATGCAGTATTGGTTTTTTCATGTTGTTAGTAAAGTTCAGGTCTACCAACGAGTCCTGCTTTGACATTTTTTTTAATAGAAAATCTTGTGTTTTCTTTATAGGGGCTCAACACAATGGTAGGTGAGTTTGAAACATCTAAAGCATGGAATTGCAATGGCAAGAGCCACTCTGAAGAACCCTAGAATTCTTCTTCTTTATAAAGCAACAAGCTTGTCCATGATGCTGAGTTCGAAAAGATGCGCTGGTGAACTTCATGTCAAATAGAACAACCGGAGTCGTTGCACATTGTTTGACAACTAATAGGAATGCTGATTGCATACCAGTAGGACAGTTGTGGAAAAAGGTAAGACCACGCCTATGCTATATCATTCTCAATTTGCGACAACTTATTTGCTAAGATGGCATTCTTTGTGGATTGATCATTAGGGACTCGGGACAAGTTGACCAACGATCCGCATAACGTTGCACGAGAGTTATGAACATAATGCAAATGCGAGCTAACTACACTTTGATTGATTTACCATCCTACATTGACATTTATGATATAACCTTCGCACATGACTTTGGTCTCTAGGCTTGCCACAGCCAATCTTTCTGTAATGCAAGAGACCTCCCGCTCCCGATTTCAAGCTTGCATTTGAGCGGTTGTGTCCAAGAAGCATGCAAGATCTTGATGCGCTGCAGAGGAACCTTGAGTTCAGTGAGGTTGGGAAGTGTCAAAACTAAAACACAACTAGCAATTGTGTTAGACTAGTGTGTTTGCTATAAAATATATACGACTCTTTTACAAATATTTTGACCCAAATTACTCAACAAGCAAAGCAAAAGCGTCCTTGACTTTTCCTCCCCTGTACTACGTCATCGAATCCTTGCTCAATTTCGCCACGAAGCCTGCTCAATTGTTCCAGCAATATCTGGACTTGTTTCTGGACTTCATTTACCTTTTCCTCAAGCGGCTTAAAGTGGGATTTCAACACTTCATTTCCAGGATCATCTTGCCTGGTTTTCTGAATGGGATCTCCGGCATACTCAATAAGCTTCACAATTTCATCTAGCTCTTTAATTTCCCATCCAATAGAGCCATTTAGAGTGTAATAATGACCTATCAAAGCTTTTCGATGTTTCTGAAACGAGGAGCCCACAATGCAATCAGTTATAGCGTTTGAGGTATTCTCACACTGACGAGTACATTCTAGTACAGATCCAAAGTTTTGGTGAAGAAGGTGGTTAAAAAAAATAATTTTTAATATAATATAATAATATAAGAGAAAAGTGGAAAAAATTTATAGGGGGGGGTTAGGGGAAGGGGTATTTAGGTGTGGGATGTGGAGTTGAGACTGTGGTTGTTCTTACCTATCAAGCCCGGAAGAGCTGTTCGGTCAAAGAAACATGATCATGAGACTCTAAGTACTTGTTCAATTCTGCCAGTGCCTCAACCAAATCGTTCTCTTCAAGCGATGTGAAAATATCATTCAGCCCATGTGAAAAGCTGACTAGGAGCCTCCGCAATGTCTTGTTGAAGTTTTTTGTCAGGCTGGTCCATTGCTTCAACTCCAGCACCACTAGTTCAAAAAGTTTTTCTTTCTTTTCTAGCTTGTCAATGAGACAACTTTTACCATAGAGGCGATCAAGGGACCGATAATTAGCTTTTAGCAATTTATAATATTTATCCCATTCGCTTATTGCTTTCACAACTTCCTTATGTATTCCCAGAAGACATTCCAAAACTTCTCCACAAGAACAAATCGAAACAACAGAAGATCCAAAAGAGGCTTTCGCACTCACTGAAAGTGATGCCCGTGGCTTTTCTTTGGTCATTGAGATCTGATGGAGATCTAAATCAGACAACAATAGAATCCAACATCAGTTCAAAGTAGATCTAAATCAGACAACAATAGAATCCAACATCAGTTCAAAGTAGATGGTTATATATATATGTCAATCAATAATGCATACTAACAATTACATATTCACAAAATAAGAGAAAAAAGAACAAATAACTTCATATATTGAATAAAAGTTCAGGCTCCCAAACTAATAATTGTTGGTTGAAGAACTTCCAACAAAACTATCTTACACTATTCTAAAGGTCGAATTCGAATAACAAAGCTCCTAGAACATTGTTCTTTAACACCAAAAGAACTATTCAAATTTCTTTTACGCTGTTAAGTTTTATCGCAACTTCAGCTAACATTTGACAAAACCTCAAGCTTAAGTCTGAAACTAATCTACCTCAAGCTTAAGTCTGAAACTAATCTAACTGTGCACTACGATGGAAAATTTTAAGATTATTTTGGAAATTCTAAAATGACGGAATGTAGATTCCATCAATGAAAGACTCGACTATTTCCTTCTTTGGACACTACAAGTATAATTGTCAAATGACTGAAATGTTAAGTTTTTGGGGCAATTATTATACCAATAAGTACAAAAAAAAGAGTTACATAGATATCACCTGCAGGGCGGAGACACAAGATTAAACAACTAGTTTTTGGTCAGCAAAATCAAATAACTTTCACAAAAGGCTTAGATGGGGGGTTTTTTCCCCTTCCAAAACGAACATCTACAGAGGGAGTTTCACAAAACCCATTGATAATCCACTAAATTTGTACGTTAAGAATGCCACCCAGTTAACAAAAGTAATCAACTAGATTCATCAAACAAAGGAAATGAAAATGATTCAAAAATCAATACAAAATACAACAAATGAAGAGAGGAACAGAGGAAAACTTCAAGTAGGTCGGAACACAGGAAAGCTTCAAGAAAGCAAGCCGCCGACATACAAAACATTACATCCAGAGAGCCCCAAATTCACCAAACAATAGATAACTCATTCTTTCTTTTCGCCAAATTCATCAAATTCATCCTATCTTTTCCCCAGATTCTCGTCGCCTACCCCTATTGTTGCCCCTAAATCTTCCGCAAAAACAACAACCCAGAACTAAAGCCAAACCATTCAGATGCACTTATCAACTCCAAAACTTCAAACAAATAAATCGATGACAGAGAGGCTAAACATTCATTGAAGTTAAGTAGTACAAGATTTTAACATGAGCTATTTTGCAGTGAACAAACCTGGAGGTGAAGACGGCGAACACGAACAGAGAGCAGAACTTATTCGAAAGCGCTGAAGGATTCAGCGAAACCGAGTGAATAAAAAGCAGAGCTGAGCAGAAGAGCAAAAAGGGTCTGGCCCACTCTTAGAAGGTCTGTATGGTTTGCTGTTCCCAAATACTTTTATTTCGATCGATCAATATAGTGCAACTTCACGTTAAAAACACCAGAGCAGCCAAGCAAATACAAAAGACAAAAACCCTTTTTTCTAAATATTATCTTAGCTAGAGATAATGAAGAAAATGAATAGTTCAAATTATGATCAATGTAAGCGAAGAAGCTGCAACGAAGCCAAGAATTGTCCCTTTTTTTTTAACAAAATTTGGCTACCCAATATTGAGTACAAAGTCCTCCACAAATATTTTTTTCAATTTTATATTTATTGAAATAGTTTAAATTATAGCTTATTTAGTAAAAATTATTTTCTTAAAAATCAATCAAATCTAAGATTATTTGATTAACTAATTGTGTAAAACATATAAACGTCACAATTGCATGATATATGTTGGGTGCAATTATATGACCAAATGATTTCATATTTGAATAAGTTTTTGAGAAGATACTCTTCATTAGATAAGTTATAAAATGAATGGTTCTGATAATGGTATAATAAACATATAAGATCGATAAAAAAAGAACGAATTGAGGAAAACCTCCTATTCAACATTGAGTAGGCCATCTTTTTCATTTTCTTTGTATAAGTTTTTGTTAAGGGAAAATTGCATAACAACCTGCACTATTTTACTTTTGTGCATCCACATCTAGATTAAAATTATTTATAATACCACCTAAATTTTATACTTTTTGACAATATACCACTTAAACTAAATTTTCATCCATAATAGCATTAAGTTTGATCACAAAACTAGCATGAAATAACTTTTTTGATGTAAATTTTGTCATATACGAAATAAGTCAAATTATAATTACATATCCTGTGGTTTGAGTCAAATTTCAAAATGATACCTATATGTTTTTAGTATCGTGTACTTTTCAAATCCTTGCAATTGTGTGTTTGTAGAATCATCAATGTTTGACTGTCCAGATATGATGTGCCCTATGTGGGTTTGATTAACTAGTATTTGGGGTAAACGGATTGTGTATCTGAAGCAAAAACCATGGTGCAAAAACTACTAAATGCCGTATTCTCCAATGATTCGAAGCTACTCGCTGTACTTGTACCACGGCTATAGACCATAGATGATGGGGAAGAGTGAACATGTGGGCTTCATAGCATCCACATCATCACTGAACAACAAAAAATTGATGATTCTACAAATGGTGGAACACAATTGCAAGGATTTGAAAGTACACGGTGCTAAAATGTAAGAAAAAGGTACATGTATTATTTTGAAGTTTGACTCAAACCACATGGTAATTGTAATTTGCCTTAACGAATAAGACGTCGATAGGATACTATACTTAAAAAATATAAAAAATAAAATATGTAAGATAAGAGCATCTTCAATGGATATGTTAAATAAAAAAGTCAAATTTTAGTTTAGTAACTAATGTGGGAAAATAACATTTTGAGTCATTTTTTTTGTGCATCTGATATGTCAAAGTTATTTATTACTTTATTATAAAAATGTATTGGGATGGAACCAAAAAGTTAGAAACTTTTAATATAAAACTATTAAATTCAACAAAAATTGCATAGAAACTATCGAACACACTTCTTTAAAGAAACAAGAATGAATGAAAAAATGCATAGTGGGTCAAAAATTAATGAAATGACGTCAAAGAGTTGTGCTACCAATTATAACGTCAAGCCTTTCCATGTGGGCGTGCTGTGTTTCCACATGGGATTTTGGAGTTTCGGATGAAAGAAAACTAATGCTATTTTTGTACACATCAGCACTTGACCTGGCAATTGAAGGCTCGGATGAAGATGCTCTAATAAAAAAACTTGGGTTCATTCACATTTGAGAAATTTTATTTATGCTTCGTCTTTTGTTAAATCCACCACATTATTAATTCACCCTTAACTCTGTATTAAGGTATGTTAATACACCCATAATCTTATCTAGGCCGCCCTTAATGTGAAAAACATTGACACCCCACACCGACTCTTAAAACCCTCAAAAGATACTTAGCCAAAAGCTCCTCTTAATATCAAACCTTCTTCCTAAAGTCATTTTAGAAGAGCCTCAAGGATCATCTGCTTCTACAACCCTTCATGTTCACTAGAAAGTATTGACCAGCAGATTCTTTAATTAATTTAAAAAAATTTATTTGAGTAAGGTTTGGAAGGTTGAAGAAGAAGAAGAAGCTCAAAGACTGGGATTATCAAGGAGAGTTTTGTTTGGAGGTGTACTCATAAAGCAAATGAAAGTCTCTAGTCCATATTAGTAATTTTATATAAGTTTTCAATTTAAAAAGAAAAATTGGATAAGTTCAACAAAATATGGGGTGTAGATAAAATTTCCCTTTACATTTCTATTCAATTTTTTTAAAAAATATTTTGTAACAAATAAGGTCTCAAGAAGTTATTTATATGAAAAGTTAGCGGAAATGTTATATTATTTAAGTATATAATGTACATGTACATCTGACTAATTGTAAAATTTGAAAATTTTGGTGGTGGATGCACAAAAATTTAAAATGTGGGTGATATTTATGTAATTTTTTTAATTAAATATTGAAGTGAAAAGAAAGAAATAGAGTTTTGAAAAGAAATCATCGTCTACATTCTAGCAACCACAATTGAAATCGGTAACAATGACCTTCGGCTCCAAGTAATTTGAATGATATAGCATTAAATCTTTAGCATTAAGTTTTACGAGTGCCTTGAGAAAACCTTTTCTCTCATAGGCGGTTAGGGTTTCGGCTTTGTTCAGATTTTCTCAACTCCGAACATCGTATGAGTGCATGTGGTTCTTCTTCTTACAAGTGCTGTTCAGATTTCCTCGGATACAGTGTTCGTGGGTATCCAAATCTCCCAAGATGGAGGATTTGGTGAATATTTTCGGAACAAGGGTGGCCTTAAAGGATGTCGAGGACGACGTGGTACGGTTCTTGCCTTTGGTCTCTCGTCGTGGGGGAGTTACTGTCAAGAAAGCCAGTCAGCCAAGGCATACTCACTGGTACAATGAAACGCACAAAGGAAGGCTTCCAAGTGGAGAATGCAGGGGGAAACCGGATATTTTTTGTTCCCCCGGGGGGGGGGGGGGGGGGGGGGGGGGGGGGGGGGGGGCGAATCCCGCTGCCCCAGCATAGACAATGCAAGCGCCGGAGTACGGGGTGAGTGGATTTGTGCGCACGCGGGAAGAGTATGAGGAGACAGATCACGAACAGGAGAACAGAGAGTTGCAGGGGACATATGGGGAGGAAAGCAGCGCCGCCATGCAGGACGGTCCCAGAGTCAAAAAGCCTAGATTAGAAAGTTCTACCACATTTACTGACACAACAAGGAAAGCAGGGATTTCAAACTCTTTGCCGAATACGGGACGTGTAGAGAAGACCAGAATGGAAGTTAGACAATGGAGTCAATCTATTAGAATTGAATCATGGCGTGATTCCTTGAGTACCAAAGACGGCAACGAGACGTTTATTGGGGCATTTGACAAGGCACCGAGGGCAGCGGAGAGTACGACCCCTGTTTTAAATGTGAAGCAAAGTTTGCGCATTGAAGAGATACATGAAGATATGCATGATGATCAGTTAGGGGACCAACATGGAAACCAGCGCGTTAAACAAGGAGCAGGAAGTGGAAGTGTATTTACCACAGTTGATTTTGAGGCGTCCCAACTAAATAAATTAAATGACGATAGTACAACAAAGGGTGCTAGGAGCGCAAAGCAGAACTATAACATGGGCTCACAGTTGGGCTTGCAAAAAGGGGCGAAGGTAGCTTGTCCGAGAGTAGACTCGAATCCACCTCTGGATCCAAATGGTCGAGCCTTGACTATGACAGGTGGTGTAGCGGGGCGGAGTGGAGTTTCAAAATGTGGAAAAATGAGAGAAGAAACATTCTTGTGTAAAATTTCTTGTATTGATTTCTGTTGTGGGGAAAAGCCTTTTTACACGGAAATATAAGCCTATATTGGAAGTGAAGTGTTGCCGTAAACAACACTCCTTGAACCATGCTTTAACCATGCTTTTAGACCTCCAATGACCATGACCCTCTGTGCAGAACATGTACACTCCTTGGCAGAACATCACACCTACCACCATGACCCTATTACTTCCAATACTCCCCCTCAAGCTAGATCAAGAGGGTTCATTGAGCCAAGCTTGGACAAGAGACGCCAAACTGGGCAGTGGGAAGGGACTTAGTGAAGATATCAGCTAACTGGTCATGACTACGAGTGTAATGAGTGTCAATGACCTTGGATTGAACTTGAGCTCGAATATAGTGGCAGTCAACTTCAATATGTTTTGTCCGCTCATGAAAAACGGGGTTAGAAGCAATGTGCATTGCAGCCTGATTATCACAAAAAAGAGACATAGGGAGACTGCTTGGGAATCCTAGATCCGAAAGAAGCCCTTTTAGCCAAATGAGTTCACAAGCAGTAGAGGCCATGGCTCGATACTCAGCCTCTGCACTAGATCGAGCGATGACAGTCTGTTTTTTGCTTTTCCATGTAACCAAGTTGCCACCAACAAATGTGCAGAATCCAGTGGTGGACTTTCGATCAAGTGAGTTACCCGCCCAATCAGCGTCTGTGTAACCCATAACTTGAGTGTTCCTGTTGTTTTTCATTAGAATACCACAACCAACAGATCCTTTGAGATAACGAAGAATGCGTTTGACAATTTGCAAATGAGCCATGGTGGGAGCATGCATGAATTGGCTGACAATACTCACAGCATACGAGATGTCAGGACGGGTAATTGTGAGATAATGAGCTTGCCAACCAACCTTTGATAGTAACTCACATTCATGAGGGGCTCACTTTGTGCATCTAGTTGGAGTTTACTGTCAAGGGGAGTGGGAGCTGGTTTACTATCTGCCATATCAGCATCTTGAAGAAGATCAAGAATATATTTTCGTTGGTTTAGAAATAGGCCTTTGTGAGATGTGGCCATTTCTATACCAAGAAAATACTTGAGAATGCCAAGATCTTTGAGGGCAAATTTGATCCGAAGAGCTTGTTTGAGAGAATTAATCTCCTCAACATTATCACCTGTCACTATGAGATCATCAACATAGATAAGAATCACAACCTTACCCGCTGAACCGATCCGGACAAAGAGAGAGGAATCAGCATTGCTTCTGTGAAAACCAACTTCCTCTAGAACAGAGCTAAGTTTGGCATACCAGGCACGTGGAGATTGCTTTAAACCATAGATGGATTTATGAAGCTTGCACACTATGTCAGGATCATGAGATTGAGGATGACCTGGAGGTAGCTTCATGTACACTTCCTCTCCGAGATCACCATGCAAAAAAGCATTTTTAACATCCATTTGAAATAGAGGCCAAGCATGGTTAGTGGCAACAGATAACAGCACTCTCACTGTATTCATTTTGGCCACGGGAGCAAAGGTTTCCTTGTAATCCACTCCATATGTTTGAGAAAAACCTCGAGCCACTAGTCGGGCCTTGTGTCTCTCAACAATCCCATCTGAATGAAACTTGGTCTTATACACCCAACGGCTGCCTACTGCCTTTTTTCCTTTGGGGAGCTTGACAACACTCCATGTCTTATTGTCATTAAGGGCATGTAGTTCTTCAGCCATGGCTTGCTTCCATACTTCATGGAGACTTGCCTCTTGAAAACTTTGTGGTTCATGAGTACTATCAAGTGTACTAAGAAACGCAACATGAGAAGAGGAGAAATTTTTGTAAGTAATGAAGCTTGTCAAGGGGTACCTGGCAGTGTAAGTAACATAATCAAGTAACCTTGATGGAGGATGACGTTCTCGTACAGGATTTCTTCGAGGTAGGTCGGGAGGTGCAGGAGGTGACTCATGAGCTGTGTGAGACACGGACTCAGGTTCAGGTTGTGCTTCTGGGTTAGTTATCAAGTTTGTCACTGCTTCTTGACTGGGAAATGTGGCTGCAACGTCCAGAACTGGACTAGGCATAGGGAAAAAATCACTGTAAGGACTCCCCCTGACTATTATTGTCAGATTTTCGTGTGAAATAGGGAGTTGTTTCATCAAACCTCACATCCCTTGACACTAGGAGCCTTTTAGTAGCTGGATTGTAGCATCGATACCCCTTTTGAGTGGAAGAATAATCTAAGAATACACACTTAGCAGCTCTAGGGTCAAGTTTATCACGATGAGGAGACTGAATATGCACAAAACATGTGCTTCCGAAGACTCTCAAGTGTGACAGATCGATGGTTCGCCCCTTCAACACTTCATAGGGTGATTTGAATCCCAGCACACTACTAGGCAATCTATTAATGAGGTATGTAGCAGTGAGCACACCTTGAGACCAAAACCTTTTAGGAACATGCATATGAAACATGAGAGCTCTTGTTTTCTCAAGTAAGTCTCGATTTTTTCTCTCAGCGATCCCATTTTGTTGAGGTGTGCCAACACAACTAGTTTGATGAATAATGCCGTGTGTGCTCAAGTATTGTGACATACTATGGGACATATATTCAGTGCCATTATCGGATCTTAAGATATGAATATGAGAAGAGAATTGGTTGACAACAAGTTTATGAAAATCTTTAAATACTGCTGCAAGCTCACTTTTGAATTTCAAAAGATACAACCAAGTAATCCTTGTGAAATCATCCACAAACGTTACAAAATACTTGTATCCATCAAAGGACTCAAGAACAGGACCCCAAATATCTGAATGGACGATTTCGAAAGGATTACTAGCCCTAGACATAGAAGAAGTAAAAGGCAATCTTGCAAATTTCGACAAATGACAAACATCACAATGACTGTTGACATTACATAGATTTGGGAACAAAAAAGACAGGACTTTTTGGGAGGGATGAGCTAGACGTTGGTGCCAAAGGCGTTGATCTTGCTCTAAATTCGAACTAACTTGAAAAGCCTTGGAAGCCTTGGATAGGTAATAAAGTCCATTCAAAAGAAAGCCTTCACCAATCGTCTTCTTGGTGGTAAGGTCCTGAAAAATGACATTGTGAGGAGAGAAAATGGCAAGACAATTTAAGGAGTTTGTGATTTTTCCAACAGATAAAAGTTGACAAGGAAAGGAAGGAACATAGAGGGCCTCTGACTCGATATGATTTGAGATCAAATTTATTTTTCCCTTCCCCAAAACTGAGGCACCTTTGCCATTTGCTACAGACACTTCAGAAGAAGTAGACAATTTTTTAAAATCATGCAAGTTTGTAAGTCGATTTGTCATGTGATCCGTGGCTCCTGAATCTATAATCCAATAATTATGTACAAGACTAACATTAAGAGCAGTTGAGAAGGAGTTCAGGATACCTGGAAGGTCTCCATGTGGAACACAATCTGTTTCTGCAAGGAAACCAGCAAACTTGCCAAGCAGTGCAGTATGATCTCCTTTTTCCTCAGAATTACCATGCATCTGTTTCTTCTGGAGGTAAGCTGCAAATTCATTGATTAATTCTGCAGGATGAGCAGTGAAGTTCAACATTCCTTCAGTAGAGGTTGCAGCTGCCTGATTTGCTTTGTGGGGCGGATTGTTCGAACTCCTTGGGACACCCTTGCTTTCCTTCAAGAATTTTGGCTTCAATTCTGGGTGGAGAATCCAACATCTATCTCTGGTATGCCCCACACCATTACAGTAGTTGCATTTCAAATCTGGTCTCTTGCCCTTGTAGACTTTCTCCTCAGTGTACTTGTGATTTGAGACATAAGCTCTAGTCTCTGGTATGTTTGTCTTGGTCTCCATATTCATCACCTTTCTTCGCACTTCTTCTCTTTGAATGATAGCACAAACACTTGTGAAGGAAGGAAGTTCAGTGTTCATAAGGATGTGACTTCTCAAATCTTCAAATTCTGAGCTTAGGCTTGCCAAAAGTTGAAAGATCTTGTCTTCCTCAGCCCTTTTTAATAACATAGTAGCATCTGTGGTATGAGGTCGATAAACATCTAACTCGTTCCACATGCTTGTCAAGCTTCCAAGATGTTGTACGAAGGCCTTGCCTTCTTGAGTTGAAAAACTCGAGCAGAGTTGTTCTGATTTCCATACATCTCTTTGACATGCTTCCAGAGATGCATAGATGATTCAGAATAACTGAAAATCTCAGAAATCCTGCTCTCCATAGAGTTGAGCAGCAGAGACATGACATATTGGTCCTTACATAGCCAAGCTTCGTATGTAGAGGAGGTGACTTCAGGCATCTGTATGACTCCATTGACATAACCGAGCTTGGATCTTCCTCCAAGAGCAAGGGTGACAGCTCTTGCCCAAGGAAGATAGTTGAACTCATTCAACAAATTTGAGGTGAGACGCTGGTTTGGATTAACCTCGACCTCAGATGAAATTGGAGCAGCAAACGGATTGTCGGCTTCCCCAGAAGAATTTACTTCTGACATTATAACACACAAATTGTATGAACCACAGGAAAATATGCAGAGTCAGGATCTTAGAATTCCTGCTCTGATACCATGTGGAAAAATGAGAGAAGAAACATTCTTGTGTAAAATTTCTTGTATTGATTTCTGTTGTGGGGAAAAGCCTTTTTACAAGGAAATATATATACAAAGGGAAAAGCCTTTTTACACGGAAATATAAGCCTATATTGGAAGTGAAGTGTTGCCGTAAACAACACTCCTTGAACCATGCTTTAACCATGCTTTTAGACCTCCAATGACCATGACCCTCTGTGCAAAACATGTACACTCCTTGGCAGAACATCACACCTACCACCATGACCCTATTACTTCCAATACAAAACCACCTACTGGAGTCTCACAGTTAGCACAACAAAACGAACAAACCGTGATGGGCCGGGTTGGACGAGCCCATCACGAGAAATGATCCTCTTCAGTTGGAACGTGCGCAGCCTAGGTAATAAGCGCACGTTCCGAGCCTTGGATTCCATTGCCAAGGCCAAGAAACCAGACTTAATTTTTCTAAGTGAAACTAGGATGCAACGTGACCAAGTAGGGGAGATATGACGGAGGATGGGCTACGACAGGTTTTGGACAGTGGATATAGTTGGCAAAAGAGGTGGTCTGGCCTTCATATGGAGAGAGGGATGGAGAGTTAATATATTATCCTTTTCAAGAGGACACATTGACGCAAGAGTTCATGACCCGGAAAACAAGTTTGTGGGAAGAGTAACAGGTTTTTATGGGAATCCCAAAGCTTATTTAAGAAGTCAATCATGGGAGCTTTTGGAACGCATCGCCTCTACTATGTCAAGCAAACCGTGGATTGTCATAGGCGATTTTAACGAAATAACGGAGGACGCCGAACAGGAGGGATGAAACTTGCGTTCAGCTTGACAAATGCAATGCTTCTTGGATGCCCTCAACGCTTATGATCTACATAACATTTCCACAACAGGGTACACCTTTACATGGAACAACCGGCGGAAAGGACATCTCAATGTTAGAGCTAAACTTGATAGGGCTGTTGTCAATGCAGAATTTAATGGACTCTACACACATGTTCGAGCACACAACATGCTGAGTAGGGGTGGGCAAAATATCCCGAAAATCCCATATCCCGAATTCCCATCCCGAATCCCGTCCCGAATTATCCCGTCCCGTTCGGGATTAATTTCAAAATTAGCATATCCCGTCCCGTCACGTCCCGTCCCGATTTAATTTTTGCGGGACGGGACGGGATGAGAAATTTCTATCCCGAAATCCCGTCCCGTCCCCGTATAATATATAGGGTATTAAATAAATAATAAAATCCCTTATGTGTCACCATTTAATTGGCTCAAAAACAAGTGTATACTAAAAAGGGTGCATCTCATCACATACAATTTCACCTCACCACAAACTCAATTATTCACTCTCCTTCTGCATTCGACTCACTGTCTCACTTCTCAACTCAGTTCACTTCACCTCGCTCGTTTCTCCAGAACTTCAATCTTTGAACCATAACAAAGCTTCTCACTCATCCCAATTTCATCTCCAGTCGAGTCTTAAACCCCGATTTCATCTGAAACCCTAGATCTCACATCGCCCCTGGCGAAGCAGATCATGGTGGCGCTTCGGAAGTTGCAATCGAAGCCGAAGGACGGGCCGATTCCGGAGGAACAGCCGGGCGATAGACAATGAAGAATGCGATAGAGCCCTGGACAAGAGCTTCGGGTACGCAAAGAATATTGGGGCCAAGTTTGAGCTGGGGAAGCAGGTGGGTCGAGGGCAGTTCGGTCATACTTGCTGGGCCAAGGGAAAGAAAGGAGAGCTCAAGGGTCAGCCCGTCGCCATCAAGATCATCACCAAAGCCAAGGTTTTTTGCTTCCTGAAATTTACTTAATTTTCCAGTAATTTACTTGTTTGGTGTATAAAGATTGTAACTTTGTGAGTTCAAGTAGGAAAATGCCGCATCTGAGTTGAACCCATTAAGGATTTAAAGTATCAAATTTGCTAGTTGTGATTGAAATTGGAGAAACAAGTTTGAGGGATCAAATGTGGGTGGTATTTATTTGGTTACTAATCTATATAGAATGCAACTTTTAAGTTGAATGTGGTAGTTAAATGAGGGATTTTTGGCAGATGACAACAGCGATAGCTATTGAAGATGTTCGTAGAGAGGTGAAAATACTGAAAGCATTATCTGGACACAAGAATCTGGATAGTCGACTTGCATCATCTAACTCTGATGATACACCTTCGCCTTCAGTATCCCCAGAAGCCAAAGATTTTCTTAAAAGGCTTCTGAACAAGGACCACAGAAAAAGAATGACTGCTGCCCAACCTTTAAGTAAGTGGTGCACACAAACCTTTATGGATTTTAAAGATTGAAATGTTGTTTTGTTTATGAATTTCGAACTATGTAGTTTATGAATTTGGAACTTTGTTGTAGTACATTGGAAGTTTAGTATTTCAATTGGTAGCTTATGTGAAAGATTGGTTGTGTTAGCATTGATAAAAATTGTATAGGATAGTCCCGTCCCGTCCCGAACCCGTCCCGATTAAATTCGGGACGGGACGGGACGGGACTAATTTTTAAAAACATTTATCCCTTCCCGTCCCGTCCCGTTTCAAATAATCGGGACCGGGACGGGATGAAGGTTATCCCGTCCCATCCCGTCCCGTGCCCACCCCTAATGCTGAGGTGGGAATCTGACCACCTCCCCTTTTTGGTTTACACGGACTGATGTAGGAAAATATGGACTCTATTAAGTTAATTATGTGTCTATTTAGTATTTGAATATTATAGGACTTTAGATTAGGAAAATTAGGATTCTATTGTATAATTAAAGTAAATTTAGTTTTAATTAGCTTTCTTTACGCTCAGGTATTCTTGGTGCTCAAGTTATTCATAGCCTATAAATATGGCTTATTATCATTGTAATAGTTAGTTTATGATGAATTATTAAAGTTTATGATATTATGGCATGTGATTTGCTACTATAATTATGAGTTTGCTAGATCCTAGTTCTGATGTCTTGTTCGATTCTTGTTGATCCGTGTTCGTGATACCTCGCATCGAGGCCTCATGCCAAGAAGGTGATGGTGGAGTTTCCGACAGGGAGAGGGACGTTGTTGACCTTTTGTGTGGTGGTGCTCCATGGGCAGGGCCACCCGAAAAGGGATATTTGATTGGGTCGTTTTGCAATGAAGCAGCGGCACATCACAAGGTCAGTTTGAATTGTTGTAGTTCGTGTTTCGGGATTGATCAATTTGGTCTTTCATTGGATTTAAGCAGGCCACCTATTTTTTATTGTTGTTTGGATGACTGTGAAATTTGTGGATGCGATTTGGTGGGTGAGAGAACTTGTGATAAATAATTTGATGCAGGAAAATATGGACTCTATTAAGTTAACTATGTGTCTATTTAGTATTTGAATATTATAGGACTTTAGATTAGGAAAATTAGGATTCTATTGTATAATTAAAGTAAATTTAGTTTTAATTAGCTTTCTTTACGCTCAAGTATTCTTGGTGCTCAAGTTATTCATAGCCTATAAATATGGCTTATTATCATTGTAATAGTTAGTTTATGATGAATTATTAAAGTTTATGTTATTGTGGCATGTGATTTGCTACTAACACTATGAATTTGCTAGATCCTAGTTCTGGTGTCTTGTTTGATTCTTGTTGATCCGTGTTCGTGATACCTCATCCCCATCAAGTGGTATCAGAGCCAACTGTATGTATGGTGGGATTCGTGGAGTCGAGTCTCATGGCTTACAACAGGATTGGTCTGGGCAAGCGGATGGAAGTTCATCAGCGTGATTACCCACGTAAGGACATGGAGGAGATTAAGAGGATGTTTCTGTTGCAAAGTATCAAATATATTATTTACTAGATTTCAGTTTATGATTTGGTTAAGGATTAGGAAAGTAGATTGTTTTACCTTTTCTATTGAGTTTAGTATTTCTTATACCATAAGGATTGTAACCCAGCCTATCCCTATAAATAGGATGGTTGGGAGGAAAGTTATTATATCATAGTTTCTGCCTCTATATCATAGTTTCAGAAACTGAGAGTTCATATAATAAAGTTTATGCAAAGTTTCATATTATTGTTATTTTTTACTTGGTATCAGAGCTCAGATTTTGATCCTTGGTGCCTGTGAGGGTTCAAGCTCTCTGTGGGTGTGCAGAGATGAATTGATTCTCTGTGCACCCACGGGGGACAAATCACGCAAACATTTAGAAGTCTTAGAGTCATGCATCCACGAAGTTCCAGAGGTTTCAAATCCGCTGCCACAACTATTATAACTACACCTGAAGGCGTAGGTCAAAGTTCCAATGCTTGAAGCATCGAAGACGCACAATATCAATGTTCACATCGAAGCCGCATCAGTGTTGAAAGTCAGTTTTGGGCAAACTCCTAGTCGTGAGTTTGACGAGGGGTGTTGAAAGTTAGAAAGTTCCAAAGTCTCAAAGTTCCGAAGTTTCGGATTGAAGTCAAAGAGTACCAAAGTTGCAGTGTCAAGGTTCGAAGCAAAGTCTCAAAGTTCCAGTTTGTTCCTGGCAAACTCATGCTATGAGTTTGAGGGGAGTGTTGCAAAGTATCAAATATATTATTTACTAGATTTCAGTTTATGATTTGGTTAAGGATTAGGAAAGTAGATTGTTTTACCTTTTCTATTAAGTTTAGTATTTCTTATACCATAAGGATTGTAACCCAGCCTATCCCTATAAATAGGATGGTTGGGAGGAAAGTTATTATATCATAGTTTCTGCCTCTATATCATAGTTTCAGAAACTGAGAGTTCATATAATAAAGTTTATGCAAAGTTTCATATTATTGTTATTTTTTACTGTTTCGTCACCTTGAAGAACGTATCTCTAGCATTGAATCTCGATGGCAGAGCCGTGAGGTTTATGACGGGGGGAGAAGCGTCTTTGTTGAGGGGAGAAACATTAGCATACAACGTGTCACTCGCATCGAGGCCTCATGCCAAGAAGGTGATGGTGGGGTTTCCGACGGGGAGAGGGATGTTGTTGACCTTTTGTGTGGTGGTGCTCCATGGGTAGGGCCACCCGAAAAAGGGATATTTGATTGGGTCGTTTTGCAATGAAGCAGCGGCACATCACAAGGTCAGTTTGCATTGTTTTAGTTCGTGTTTCGGGATTGATCAATTTGGTCTTCATTGGATTTAAGCAGGCCACCTATTTTTGATTGTTGTTTGGATGACTGTGAAATTTGTGGATGCGATTTGGTGGGTGAGAGAACTTGTGATAAATAATTTGATGCAGGAAAATGTGGACTCTATTAAGTTAATTATGTGTCTACTTAGTATTTGAATATTATAGGACTTTAGATTAGGAAAATTAGGATTCTATTGTATAATTAAAGTAAATTTAGTTTTAATTAGCTTTCTTTACGCTCAAGTATTCTTGGTGCTCAAGTTATTCATAGCCTATAAATATGGTTTATTATCATTGTAATAGTTAGTTTATGATGAATTATTAAAGTTTATGTTATTGTGGCATGTGATTTGCTACTAACACTATGAGTTTGCTAGATCCTAGTTCTGGTGTCTTGTTTGATTCTTGCTGATCCGTGTTCGTGATACCTCATCCCCATCACGGGCAGGCCGGTATTTGAGCGAGGTAGAACAGAAAGAACCCCACCGAAGTTCCATTTTGAGGAAGTGTGGATACGAAAAGAGGAGTGCGAGACCATTGTACGAGAAATGTGGCAACAAGCAGCAGGGGGAGCTCTTGACAATATAGCCGAGTGTGCTCATCAATTATCGAAATGGAACTCAATCACGGTTGGGCACATACCTCAGCAAGCACGGGCAATTCAACATAAGATAGAGGATGTTCTGGTACAAGACGAATCGGATGAGAACACCCACATACGGGAGAAGCTAGCAGAGGAACATGAACAATTATGTCTAGAAGAAGAGATTATGTGGCGACAAAAAGCTAGTGTGGATTGGTTACGAGAAGGCGACCGCAACACAAAGTTCTTCCACTAAAGTGCAAAGGATAAAGGAAAACGTAAGTGTCTGAAAGGAATCACTAATTCTAGTGGTCAATGGTGCACTCAAACTCACGACATTGGAGAAGTCTTCACTACGTACTTCGCTGACCTCTTCAAAGCTTCGGGTATGGGACTTTCTGCAGAAATACATGAGGCCATTCAGCCTATAGTCTCTGTTGAATAGAATGAACTCTTAACAAGACCATTTACGCGGGCAGATATTGAGGGAGCACTCAAGCACATGCACCTCACAAAGGCACCCGGCCCCGACAGGTTTCCAGCACTGTTCTACCAAAAGTTTTGGAATATGGTAGGTGATAAGGTGGTTTCGACATGCTTAGGAATTATGAATGAGGGAGGGAGTGCGGCAGGTCTCAACTCTACACTAATTACTCTCATTCCGAAGATAGCAGACACCAAGGAAGTCACGGATTATCGACCTATCAGTCTATGCAATGTTTCCTATAAACTGGTGGCGAAAGCAATTGCAAACCGGCGAAAGCAAGTGCTCCCGAGTGTAATTTCAGAGTACCAAAGTGCGTTTGTACCAGGGAGAAGCATCCACGATAATGTCATAGCAGCCTTTGAAACGATTCACACCATAAACAAGAAGGCCAGGGCGAAACGGAAGAAGATGATTATCAAGTTGGACATGTCCAAAGCTTATGATCGTGTTGAGTGGAGTTTCTTGGAGACAGTGGAGGATCCAGGACCCAAAAGTTGGGTGGTCCTAATTTATATGTCCATAAAAAATTTTGATCAAAAATACCTTTTACATAATAACCTACAAGTGACGCAAAGGGTACCGGCGACATATTTTGAAAACATTGCATTATAGCTTCATTTTCAATACAAGAGAAAACAATTTTTTCAATGTAAATCAACTAAGCTATCACTCAACCATTGATCTCCCGTTTTGTTACAAAGTTGAATGACCCGGACTATCTAAAGCAATAGTCAGGCCAATTCTCTTGAAACATCTTTCCATAATTTTAATCTAAACACAAATAAAATATCCATACAAATTAAACAAAACTATTCAAGCATAACCAAATTAATCACATTCACATAAGTCATACTATTAACTAACACAAAAACCATGCTCAATTAATCATCTAATCAACAAAGTTTTCATGAATAGAAATTAGAAAAAGTAGGGTGTGAAGGTTGAAACTTACATAAAATTTTGATCGTGTGTGGGCGGCCACTGGCAAAGAGAAAGACGGAGACAGAGGAGAAAGCCAAGAAAAAATTGAAAATTGGCGTTCCAATTTTGGCTTGTTGTGGGTAATGGAGGATGTGGGGTTGGGACGGGCAATTGGGCTTTACTTTGTTCTCTTTCTTTTTATTATAAAAATCTTTTAAATTGGTGATTTGGAAAGATGGGCCAAGAGTCAGAGTTCTCTACCCACACTTGATAACTTTTCTTCCAAAAGACATCATCTTCTCCGAATCTTATATTATAAAAAATAAACAAAGCAGCGGCCTCCTCCATAGCCATTTCTTCATCCATTGCCACCGTGCTCTTTTTTCTTCTATCCATAGGTTTTGAGGACTTTGGGTGGTCCTGCTTGCACCGTGCCCCCTTCTCCTTCTTCCGCACCTCTTTCTTCCGATAGGCATTCATGGAGGTTCTAAGATCTTTGGGTGGTCCTGGTACCACCAAGGACCACCCTTGGATCCGCCCCTGCTTGGAGAGTATCCTAGTTCGGATGGGGTTCCATACCACCATGATAAATCTTTTAAAAAATTGCTTCACTACTGTTACTTACTCTATTCTTTGCAGGGGCAGCCTTTTGGAAAGATACAAACGAACGAGAGGATTGTGACAAGGTGATCCTTTGTCGCTGTATTTGTTTATCATATGTGCCAAAGGCCTTAGTGCTTTGCTTACTAGGGCGGATAGGTTGGGCCGAATTCATGGGGCTCGAGTCACACGTAGCGCACCCTCTCTAGCCCATCTGTTTTTCGCCGATGATTCCATGATTTTCTGCGACGCATCACAAGAGGACTGTGGTGCACTTCAACACATCCTCCATGAGTACGAACAAGCATCGGGCCAGCAAATTAATTATGCTAAGTCAGCTGTAGCTTTTAGTCCCGGTACCTCAAGTGAAGTTCAAGGGACGGTGGCAACGATGTTGGGGATTCAGGTAGTGCACAATCATGGAAGATACCTTGGTCTACCTACTGTCATGGGTAGAAGCAAGAAAGAGCTTTTTCAGGGATTGAGAGAGAGATTGTTAGGGGTGCTTAACTCCTGGAGTGGAAAACTCTTGTCAACTGCTAGGAAGGAGGTGCTTATCAAAACAGTGGCGTAGGCGATCCCGTCGTATTGTATGGGAGTATTTCAATTACCTTCTTCCATTTGCAAAATGCTAAACCGAGCGGTTATGCAGTATTGGTGGAGTAAGAGTGGGAAGAGGGGGATACCATGGAAGAAGTGGACTTATATGTGTAAGCATAAGGACGAGGGTGGCCTCAATTTCAGGGACTTCACTTGTTTCAATCGGGCTATGCTGGCAAAACTTGCATGGCGGCTACATTCGGAACCAGCTCTCCTTGTTTCACGAGTCTTAAAAGCTAAGTATTATGGTAATGATGAGTTTCTGTATTGTGCAGCAGGGAACCAGGGGTCTTACATATGGAGGTCGATATTATGGGGCCGAGAACTGCTGAAGAAAGGATTAATCTGACGAATAGGAAACAGAAAGGAAACCAACGTTCTTGGTGATTGGTGGATACCCTTAGGACCGAAGGGTTTTGGGGTCAGTGGCTTGGGCGGTGTCTTTGGTGGTTGTGGTGGAGAGAATGGTGATGGGGGGAGGCGGGTGAGAGCCATCAATAAACTTCCAGAGGCCCTGACCAATTAAATAGGGTTTGACTTGGCGAAGCCAAGTGAGATAGTTGGATTCGGTGAGTTTGTCAAAGTGGGCGGTGCTGGGGGGGTGGGAAAATGAGGAGGAGAGGAGTTGGCAGCCATAGGGACAGGAGAGGATCAAAAGAAAGAAGAAGAAGACCTAGACCTAGGCTGATACCATGTAGAAATTAAGTTCCCTTGATTAATTGTGAATACAACGATACAACTATATAGTGTACACAGTGCCTTGGTGTCCAAGTATGAACAATATTACAAAGTAAATACAACTAGGATTCTAAGAAACCTAATTAGGAAAGGAGAGCCGGCGTAAAATTCGAGCTTGAGAGAATGTCGCTAACACATCTCGACTTGGATGCGTCCATTTGGCTAACTCCAGACTTGGTTTAATAACTTGAGCTCGCAACTCCAAATCGTATACTTTCGAATGTTGGTGTACAACATTGAAAAACTTAATCAATAATTTTCGTGCTCAAGATAAGCAAAGATACAACAAAAATGTAAATAATGGTTCTCTCTCTAAGAGCATCTCCAACGTCCTCTTCAAAAACATATTGGGCCCCAAGTTATGGAGCCACATCAGCAAAAACACTCAAAACTCATCTCCAAGAGAGTCCACAAACTCACTCTTCAAATTGAAAATTTTCTAGATCACTCTTCAAATATGCAATGCTACTTTGTGGAGTAGTCCACAAATAATTTTGAGAGCTACTATGTACTCTCAAAAATTTTTTCTTTAGGCACTCTTCACTTTTTTATAAGATGCAATTACTTTTATAGTCATGTGTTAAATTACATCCAGCTACATTATCTTTTAGGAAGAAATTTCTTTCTCCTTCGCCGAAGATTATGATTTAGCCAGCCCAATTCATATTCTTTGTCTCAATCCACAATAGACAACACCACCACCCAAAAGTCCCAATTTAATTCCTTCGTCTTCCTCGTCATCTTCGAAAGCTGAGCATCTTCATATTCTCTACATCTTCTTTGCGCATGACCGACCCCCTCCACATCAATCTTTGTCATCAATTTCAATATTTTAGAGTTTGGGTAGTTGATATTTGGGTTTTGTATAAATGAAATTGGTTTTTCTGGATTGAAATTTGGGTTTGGGCAAATCAAGAAACAACAAAAGAATCCTCTACTCCACCTCAAAAAATCTTCTACTCCAATTAAGATTTGAGGATAACGACAGACTTTAAAACTTCATGGCACAGGAATAACGATACATGTCCAGGTTTATAAGTACTTAACTAATGAGAACACAGATATTTCCTCATGTAACTTGAAAAGTTCAAAAACCCATTCCATCTGTCAATAACAACATCACTCGTTTGACTTTACTACACCAAAAAGGCCAATAAGGCATGCGTTGGAATTCAGGTGCAATTTCTCTAATTGGATGGTTTTTGGTATTATATATTTATGAATCCAAGCCAACTCCCAAGAAGAAGGCGCCATTCATAAGGTTTGAAGAGGTTTTTGATGGTTGGTGTTGATGAAAATAGTTTTAAAGATGTTGGAAGCATAGAAATCGGTATCTCGGTGTCCAAAGAACTTTGAATAATGAAGGGTATATATGGAAAATATTGATCAAGTTTGTGTGTCTAAAGAACTTTCAAGAATTAAAATGAGTGTACAAAATAATTAAAGTGTCAAAAGAACTTTCAAGTTTGTGATCTTATTCTCGATTGCAAATACTTGTATCCATCTTCCAGATGGAAGAATATCCATTTATTTCAACTCACATTCCCAAATATCCACCATTTTCTACCCTAGCATCTCCCTTATTTCCTCAATCAGGTCAGCTGCAAATGCAAACAAAAAAATCGGGGTACAAATTGTGCAATAGATGAAGATATGCTTCTTGTGTCAGCATGGCTTAACAATAGTATGTTGGCTTTTAAGAAAATTAAAACGGTTAAAAACTACAATAAATGAATAAAATTGCCACATAGGTCTACAAATTGAGATTTGTTGATTGAAATTTATAAACTCTCTTGGAGATGCTCTAACTGAAAAAGCCCACATATGTGTTCAAAGTTTTATTTTTTTATGTGTGTTCAAAATTCAAATACTGTAATTAATATCCATGATCAATTAAGGCTCAAACAAGATTCATAGGATTTATTCACCAAAGAAATGGGTTCATAGGATTTGTCGAAGAATTAGAACTTAATATTATCTCTGGTCACTAAAACCAACGAAAATTTAGATGCTTGTCTGGTATAAAATTCCCCCGTATCTAATTTTAGACAAGTCTTGGAATTCCGCTTGTACATCTAGGTCATGAAAATTAAAAGCATACATAATTTTGTTGAAAAAGATAAATTTATAGAACAAACAAGTATTTTACTGCTAAAGTAACTCTTCCTAAACAACAGCACATATCTCTACAAAAAATAAGTGCCTCCTAGGACGAACAAATAGAGAAAAACAGAAAATAGAGGGTGATAGTATTCACCACAATACAAATTCTAGACTGGTTGATTAAGGAGTTATCCTAGTAAAGTCACATATTCATCCAAAAAAACAAAAAGAAGTTATAAGTCCTCCATGAGTGATTATGAGTCCTGTCTCGAGATTCTTCCAAAAACAAGCCATTAATTGTCCTAACGGACTTGAACAAATTTTGACACGAAAGAAAAAAAGAAAAAGAGAAAGAGTGCCCACTAGGCATCAAACTCTCATGTAGTGAGCCACGCGGGAACAAACAAACTCAACTCTAAAAAAGAAGTTGGTATTCTAGTAAGAATTTGAATAGTCGTGTTCTTCCAAAATTCAAATAGGTTTTCTATCCCTATCCCAATTCCTTCTATAAAATTATATTCCTCCTCTTCTCCCTCATCTATAAATTCACTCCTGTCTTCGTTCAAACCCCCAAATCTTCACAATTTTTCCCCATTATCGCCTCTCTTTCAAGTTCTCCTCAAACCCTAATCATTAAATTCATTTTTTTCTTTTAGTTTGGTTCTTCGTTTTCCAATGAAGAACGAGGAAGACATGAAGAACAACGACCAAGAAATCAACCGCAAGAGGAAGAAGAACAACCAAGATTTCCACCATCTCACCGCCACAAGATTTTCCGATTTCGATGACGAAGAAAACGACATGCTCACCCTTTCCCTCAATTCCTACCGTCCCTCACGGCCTAAACGAATCCCACCGCCAGTGGATCCGCCTCTACAACCACCGTCTCCTCCGCTGTCGATGCCGATGCCGGGAGGGTTCATGCAAACCTTAATGGCCCAAACCCCTCCACACCATCCACTTCAACTCTCAACCTCACACCCTCTTTACATAACCACACAACAATCTTCCCCCGCCACTACCAATTCCATGCCCTTGATGTACCGCCACCAAGAGGCTGGGCCGGGACCCGCCCAGCCTCGTACCTCACGCGTGAGAAGAAACCCGACACAGGCCCCGCGTCAAGGAAAAGGTGAGACGGTCCCGGCTCCCTTTCCGTGGGCCACCAGCAAGCGGGCCACAGTGCACACCCTCGCGTACTTGAAGTCGAGGCAAATCGTGACCATCACCGGTGACGTGCAATGCAAGCGATGCGAGCGGCGGTACGAGATGGAGTACAACTTGGAGGACAAGTTTCTCGAGGTGGGGACTTACATTGCCATGAATAAGGTCGCGATGAGCGATAGGGCGCCGAGCAAATGGAACAACCCGGTTCTTCCAGCGTGCAAATTTTGCGAGCAAGCAAATAGCGTGAAGCCGATTATGGCTGAGAAGAAGAAGATGATCAACTGGCTGTTTTTGTTGTTGGGGCAGATGATTGGTTGTTGCACGCTTGAGCAGTTGAAGTACTTCTGCAAGCACACCAAAAATCATCGAACAGGTGCAAAAGATCGGCTTTTGTATCTCACTTATCTCGGGTTGTGTAAGCAACTCGATCCTGAAGGGCCGTTTAGTCGATGAATGGATCTTGCTGTTGGGAGAGAAGATAGTGAGTGATATCTGCTATTGAATCTATCATTTGGTTTCGTTTTTTATTAGGTTGGTTTAGTCACATATGTGTACTATATGTTTATTTTCTATTGTGTTATTTATGTTCTTCAAGGTTTCTATTTTGGTATAAGATTGGTCATCTGTATGTGCAACTTCCTGTAGTGACAAGTTGAGGAAAGGAATAGGGATGGAATAGATCTTAATCTATCATTTGGCATGGCAGTTCAACTTGTTCTATAGATATTAGGGGGCTTTCAGGTTGAGGTGAGTTTCATTTCCGAGCATTGGGTGACCATTTGATTTTAATTCCTATAAGCTGGTCAAACCTAGGAATCCAAAAATTGGGCTCACTCCTGTAAGACTCAAAATTTTGACCTAATGTGATGTGATATTTAATTTAAGCTTAGATGTAATTTCGAGTCATTGTTCTTTTTCAAGTCCGTCAATCTCAATTTTTTCACTCGACCGTGGCGGCAATGCTTTTGGTGGTGGTACTGATTACGAACATTTTATTCTACTTAAGAAAAAGAGGCCAAATCTCCTTTTTGTACCTCCCGAACTCAATCAAGACATTTGGTTGGAATTTTTGTTTTTTTTTTTTTTGGTACAGCCAGATCGCTGCGCGTCTTCGAAGAAAACTATATGGATATATGGAAAACATGTACGTGTGGGTAGGATGGTTACTAGAGGAGAAAGACTTTCATAAACTAAGTTTTTTTTTTTTTTTTTCCAGTCACTAGCACATGAAACATTTATGACAACTATTGCATATGTTTGGGTTTCAAATTTGTTTAAGGGTGTAATGTGGCTATGCGATGAGTAAATGAAAATCAATCCACCGTTTTAAAGTTATATAAAAAAAAAAATTAAGTAGGAACAAAGGAAATTGAAAAAGGAAGATTGTACTTGCACCTGGCAGGTTTATGTGTTACAATGCTTGTCTCACCGCTAATCTCCGCCCCAAATCGGTGGTCCTAGAGTTCCTCCGCTCGTTCAACCGGTCATTCTGGCCGCAATCACTTGGAAACGACTCGATCGCTAAAGCCACCGAATTGTTGCTGTGTCCTAGAGTTCCTCCGCTCGTTCAACCGGTCATTCTGGCCGCAATCACTTGGAAACAACTCGATCGCTAAAGCCACCGAATTGTTGCTGTGTTCACTCGTGATGAGTGGTTCCAGCTATTAATAACGGCGGCGAAGACTTGGGCTATATCTAGTGGCTCTGTCAGAAAACTTCCCTCCAATTTTTTCCTTCGTTTGCCGAGAATTTGAATACAATGCTTAAGCAGCAAGCTTCTTTTCATTCGAGGAAAAATCTGGAAAATTTGGAGAAGTAAGTGATTGCTTTCGAATTGGTTGCTCATATTTCGAATTCCGATAAAGTCCGCATTGATTCTGAACATTTGGCTTTAGACTAATTTCTACGTGAGAAGTTGGTTTTTTTCTGCAAAAATGAATGACAACATTGTTTGTCGTTGGTTAGATATGGGCAGAATGAAATGCAGGATTGGAATGAACATGGGCAACTTTTAGAAGCGGGCAATAGTAAAAAAGTTTGCAAAGGTAACCAATTATTGGTTACCTATAGAGGGGTTACTATTGCCCTTTAGTAACCAATATTGCTGACTATCTCCCCCTTTAGTAAGCAATATTGGTTACTAACACCCTTTAGTAATCAATAAGGTGTTGGTTACCTAGAGAGGGATTACTGAAGGGTCTTAGTAACCCCTTGGTTTTGGTTTCTAAAGGGTATTAATAACCAATATTGGTTACTAATTTTGAATATCAATATAATTATTAGTGGTATTAGTAACCATTCTTTTATTGGTTACTAAAAAAGGGTTACTAATGCCCTCTTTTTTACTAGTGGGGATTAGTACCAAACTGTCAACTTATCAAGCTGTTGTCAAGTTGATTCTTAGTTGCCTTGCCTTGTTATCAGGGCCGTGGCTGAGCCGATTCCGGTCGCCCCCGGGCTCCTAACCCTCAAAAATTATTTTAGAAAAAAAAATGTTTGACTATTTATAATCACTCTCTCTTTTGTTGATATCCATTGATTCAAATGTCAAAGTTAGCTTTGTAACTTTAATAAATTATCTTAGTCTCATCTTTTCTAAAGTTTGGTATACGTTACTGATTTGTCATTGTACCTTTTTGTTAGCATATTCGGACTTAAAATAGTTGTTATAGTCTTTTTGAAGACTAATTGAAGGGCCTAGTAAAATTTTTGAACCAGGCCCCCCAATTCTCAGCCACGGCTCTGCTTGTTATGATACTGATGTGAAATCAGCCAAGAAGTTGGCACATGAGACTCTGGCATTGCTGATGGATGCTGCTGATCAAGCTTGTTTAATCTCTGTGTGGCGGAAGATGAGAGTTTGCGAGGAGCTCTTTAGTGCTTTGCGATCAGGGCTCACATAGAACATGTGCATCATCTTTAAAAACGATAATCACAAAATAAAATAAAATAAGTTATGTCCCTCAAAGAAACTCTCTGAAATCCAATTGGAATATTCAATGGAAAACAGAAATTAAATGAAGATTGATGGCTGCAATTAAGTTTGAGATTGCTTAATGTCGTATTTTCAGTCTATAAATTTTGTGTGTTTTTTTTAACGAAAATAGAAGATATATTGATTGAAGTATGAGTATAGCATACCATAGAAGCAAAGCATTTTCATTGCTGAAAGCGACTATCTATACTCAAACAATTATCATCTCAACTAGCTAGACAACTAACCCAAAGAGGGAAGAACATTAAAGGCCTTTCAATGAAGTAGAGACAATAAATGAGTGTTCAAGATAGTTGAAAGAAACTCAGAAACTTGTGAAATGATAAATTTATTTGAGTTAAGGCATGCTAAAAATTTGTGACATGGAAGTAAAAAGTTTGCAAGAAATTTATCAAAAAATTTGTCAATGTAGTTACGTACTGATAAAAATAAATTGTCACTATCATAAAAAGTTATTGCATTAGCATCGATGTTAACACCTCCAATGTTGTTCTTCTCAAGCTCCATGTTGGCCGATGTAGCCACCAAAGTTGAACCTTTGAGAAGTTGGGAACCAGTATAAAGTAGTCTTGGCTTCAACAAAATGTTTTTGTCTATTGCTAAGCCTGTTACAACTTGATTGTCATCTCTTTTTGCTTGGACGACCTACAAAATCTATGACCAATTCAAAAAGTTGAACTAAATTGTCTGTAATTAAGTACCAGTCAAGTTGTTGAGATGAAAAATAGTGTATGTGAATAACTGACATATGATTTGTTTGCATCATCTTTAAACAACACAATCAAATCTCCAACAACTAAGTCATGTCCCTTAATGAAGTTCTTTGAAATTAAATAGGAATCTTCGATGGAATTCTCTATACAAATTGAACGAAGTTAGAATATAGCAATTAAGCTAGAGACTGGGCTTAATTACTCGTATTTTCCAAAACAAACATCTTGATGTTGTTGTCAAGCGAAAGCCTGTAAAATGCTCCAAAACAATTTAGACTTAGTTGAGGTAAAATAAAATGGGCAACTAGAGGAATTCAGTAGATTACCTTTGACTTAAAATTCTACATATGGATATAATCTATATCATCCATATACACCCAATCTCCATCTTTTTTTTCAAGGAAGGAAACATGTTCTTCGGCTCCTCGTTGAAGCAATTAAATCAATCTCAAAATTTAATTTCAATACTAAATAAGATAATTAGATTGTTATATCAATTGAGAACTCTTATCTAATGTAATAAAGACCAGATAATTCAACTTTTATAATGACATTTGTAATACAAGTAAATACAAGCTATATGTAAATCCTTATGAGATATATAGTTTAATTAGTTCCCTTATAGAGCAATGAAGAAAATCAAAAAATCAAACTTCAAAACTTGGGTAACATAATTCGTGTAAGTAAACTTCAAACTGCTGAGGTTACTATGCACTTACCCATTATTACTACTTCTTTAATTTAAAAAAATTTCCATTTTCTTCCTCTTGTTCTTCCTCTTCCCGATCTCGTATCTCAACATGAAATGTTTTCTACACCCTTCAGTTCATCCCTCCTCATGCCGTCTTCTCCCTTTCCGCCTCAAACTCACCATCACCCTTCATCAGATTTAGTCGTTTGCTATACAACTCTCGGCTAGTCGCCACACTTCATGGAATCTCATATCTATTCCCTTCTATTTTCAAATTCATTGCATATCTCCCAAAATTGATAAATTAAAGATTCATCTCACCATATATGCTATGAATTTGCAGGTTCTTATTGACTTAAGGGCTAACCTCGATAACAAGAAGACCAGCTTGCACCGAACTATCAGATCAGAGAAAGAAGAAGAAGATGAAGAAGAATTATCAGGTTCTTACCCATAATTCTTTGTTTCAATCTGACTAAGGAACATAAGGTTGGGTTTAGGATCAAGGTTTTCATATGGTATCAACTTCTAAAATTTGTAATGGTTCTAAATCCTATTGTATAACTTTTTTGCAAAGTACAACAGCTGATACTTCTTTTTCAAACTGAAAGGGATGAGCCCTCAAAAAATGTGGCCGTGTTGATCCAAGAACAATGCTCAATGACAATGCATTTTATGAACAACATCTTCAAGGACAGTAATGGATGAGTCTATGAAAAGGTTATCTCACATTGTAAATTGAAAGACAAAAGCCTGAGTTGGAAGGAAAATAAAAATAAGACAACATAATTAACTTAATATGCATTTAGAAATCGAGGTCTGTAAATTGTCTCCATCTAATCCATCCCTCTACAAAAGTCTTCCACAATGGGCAGACATACTCATGTAATGCTTCCCTTCAAATGTCACTGTAATTACACATTGATAAATGAATTGTCACTACAGTTACACATGGGTGGAATAATTAACTCATCAAAAGTTATTGCATCAGCATCAATGCTAATATCCCCAAATTTGCTCTTATCATGTTCCATGTTGGCTTATGTTGCCACTGAAGTTGTACCTCTAAGAAGTTAGGAATCAATGTAAACTTATCTTGGTTTGAAAAAAAAAATGGTATTGTCCATTGGTTAGTAAGTTACAACTCTCTTGCCATCTTTCTTTGCTAGGAAGGCCTACAAAATTTATGACCAATTAAAAAATTGGACCAAATTGTATTTAATTAACTACAAGTTAAGTAGGTGAGATGAAGAATAGTGTATGTAAATAATTGACATAAGATCCATTTGTGTAGTCTTTAAACAACACAATTAAATCTGGAACAACTAAGTCATGTTCCTTAATGAATTTCCCTGAAATTATATAAGAAACTTTAATTAAATAAATTGAATGAAGCTAGAATATATCAATTAATTACTCTTGTTTTCTAGTTAAACATCTTGCTATTGTTCTTTTGCCAAAACCTGTAAAATTCTCTGGAACAATTTAGACTTAATTAAGGCAAAATAAAATGGGCTAGTAGAGGAATTGAGTAGATTCCTAAACTTGAAAAATTCTGTCCGTGGTAATAATCCATATCATCTATATACACCCAATCTCCATTTTTTTCTCTGTGGAACGACAGATGTTCTTCAGCTCCTCCCTGAAGCAATTAAATCAATCTCAAAATTTAATTCGAATACTAAACAAGAGAATCATATATATATATATATATATATATATATATATATGTTTATTATGCATATTAAGATCAAGGATTAGAGTGTGCTCAAAATCTGTTTTATATAGTGTGTTGCAACCTATATATATATATATATATGGGTTAGGATCTACTGGAACAATATTTTTGACACACCATGTGAAACATCCTTTCTTGTCCATTGATTTTGTAACTTTTTGTGGGACCCATTGATAATGGATCCAATCCAATGGACAAGAAGGGATGTTTCAAATGGTGTGTCAAAATAGTGTGTCCCTTGAACCGGACCCTATATATATATATATATATATATATATATATATATATATATATATATATATATATATATATATATGGGGATCGTATGCACACCATTTTCATTTGAAAACTCCCTTGTGATGGTAATAATGACTAGACATCTCAATGTTTGTCATGATCACATGTAAGTAAGTGTGATCTATATCCAAATTCTTATGACATATACAGTTTAACTAGTTCCCTTATAAACTAGTGAAGAAAATCAAACTTCAAACTTTGGGTAACACAATTCGTCCAAGTGAGCTCATGTCGCTTTCATGTAACATCTCTTTAAATATCTTAACCTCTCTTTAATGAGAACCTGAAATATATCAACATTCAACAAGGTATAAAAAAAATATGTATTTTTGCCTCAAAATCTGATCAATTCCTCCACAGAAGTCTTCTACTGGGTAGACGTACTCATATGACACTCATCTGAATTTGTCACTGTAATTGCACATTGACAAAATGAATTGTCATTATAGTTACACATGGGTAGAACAGTTAACTCATCAGAATCTATTGCATTAGCATCAATGTTACCATCCTCATTGTTCTTCTCGAGCTCCATGTTGGACTCTGTTGCCACCTTAAGTTATACCTACAAGAAGTTGGGAATCAGTATAAACTTGTCTTGGTTTGAACAAAATGGTGTTGTCCATTGATTGGTGAGTTAAAACTCTCTTGCCATCCCTTTTTGCTACGAAGACCTACAAAATTTATGACCAATTCAAAAAATTGGACTAAATTGTATTTAATTAACTACCAGTCAAGTCGTTGAGATGAACAATAGTGTATGTAAATAATTGACATGTATGAGATTCGTTTGCATCGGCTTTAAACTGCACAATCAAATCTTGAACAACTAGTCATGTTCCATAATGAAGTTCTCTGAAATTTATTTTTTTTTTTTTTTTTTTTAGATCAATAGAAATATATTATAGAAGCGTTTGGCGAAACCAAACAAAGGAGTACAAATCAGACATCGACCGAAAGGAATGCCTATACTCCTAACAAGACCCATAACTTCGCTGCAACTAGGCAGCAGGAGCAAGCCAACTCGCTAGAGAAGGCATCAGTACAACCGGAAAAGATAAACTTGACCGATTAACTACATCTATTACAGGACAACTAAACCACTAAATCAACTTAACAACTAAACCGGCAAAGCATGGTGAACCTGAATCCCGAAGCCCTTCAAGGAGTCTGAATCTGACAATTGCACAAGCCGCCACTAGCTCGGATTAAGCAAACAAAACCGGCCAAGCCTGGTAGAAGGGAAACCCGAAACTGCACAAGCCGCCACTAGATCTCACCCATTGCACAAGTGGCAACTAGGACGAGTGAGATCTGAACCTGCTGAACCCAAAACCTGAAAAAACATCGGCCAAGCAAGGCAAATATCGAGATTCGATGCCTATCAAAACAATCGGAAACAAAATTACACTCGCCGCCACTAGATGGAATCCATCACAACTGACCAAATCAGTTAAAACCGAACTTAGATCTTCCATTATTCGCCTTGTGCAAGACAATGATTTGCACACCTTTATTCAAATGAGAAGCCTGCAAAATACATAAAAGCAAAAACATGAAGAAAAAAAACTACACTCCCCCGCAACTCACCCCACAAAGAGGGTTAAACCAGGGGAGAAGGATATCAGATCTAGAAAGAGGAGGAAGGGTGGCCGGCCGACCCCAAGGCAAGCCAAGGGGCCGGCGGCGGCGGGGGGTTTTCGGTTTTGGGGTTTTTTGAGAGAGAGCGGCGGCGGCTAGGTTTTTTAGGTCGAGATGAAAGTGTTACCACATATGAAGTTCTCTGAAATTGAATAAGAATAATGGAATTCTTTAAATAAATTGAATGACGCTAGAATATAGCATTCATAATTGCAACATGAGTTCATGAAAGAGTGTCAATTTGGTGATATGTATTACTATTCTTTTGATCGCAGCATGAGTTCATCAAAGAGTGGCATTAATCTGTTCTGATGTTGACAAATTAGAAATCCTTTGTTAACTAATTAGCTTTGAATAACAATTAGACCACACAAATATATTCAACAATCAGTGATCAGAAATGAAAGGAAATATTCCATCTATATATTTTAGAGGTTCAGAAATCAAATGTAGATATTTCAAATTAACATCAGAATACAATGTAAAAATTCAGGGACAAAATCCACATCAGTCACATGACATGCAAGAATTTATTCCAACAGTAATCTCCATTTTATCAAACTTGACTATCAAACTTAATTCAACATAAAATTAAATCTACAATCCAGGTTGAGAAAACCCTAAGTCAGCCTATAAATGACAGATCATTTCATCATATAATAAAAATATAAAAAAAAATAAAAAAGGTGTCGATCTGATGAGCTTAGACGGGCCAGTGGAAGCAGGGGACGTGGAGCACGTCTTACCCTTCCGCGGAGGGGGATCTGACCCCGCTTCGAATCTCCACTACTACTCGAGGTATCACCACAACTTCTGTGGTACAGACGATACCAGCTAGTTGCATCAACAACATTTCTGTGTGCCGTCTGATCATCGTGATAGAAGCATGGCCTCTGATTAGCTGATAGATCCTGTTGCCGCAGCCAAATATTATTGCTGGTCGTAAACACGGCCGTCCATTTTTCGGATCCAAACTTGAATGTGATCATCAATATTCTGAGGAGGAAGAAGATGCCCTTCAGGTTATAATGAAGAAAGGAGCATATAGATGCCTTCTTGGATTTGTCAGCTTCTGCATAAAAAGCAAAAATTGGTGATGCTCGGCAATGCACCAAGAAAACATGTGGGTGTCAACACATTTCAGCCAACTGTATGTGCGCCAATACAATTCGTCATCCTTTCTCTTTTCCTTAATCAATCTGGCTTAAGGTAATTACTTGGTACATGTAAGACTGTAACATTATTTGAATCTTGTCACTAATCACATTCCCCAAAGGAAGATTATATCCCCACCCATTATTTATCTCAACCCACCCAATCTTCTCAAAACACCCATCATTTATTTTAATTAATATAAATTTTCTCTTTGCACCCATTTTATTTTCCAAAAAAATCCTTAATCACATATTGAATTTTCTCATTGCTCCAATCACTGTTCTTTCTTCATCTTGTTGTGGTCACTTTTTCTTGTTCTGTTTTCGATTGCGAATTGTAATGGAAAGCCAAGAATAAGTACTTAAGACCAAGCAGATACGAAGGTGGAGATTCCGCAGCACCAAATCGAAACGATTTGCGCAGAGCTCACGAGACAGCACAGCGGCACCAAGATGATTACGAACAACTGTACCAAGATGATCACGAACAACTGCCTTTGCTGGTTTCATCCATCCTTTTGTACTGAGAGAATTGAAGCTGGCATTTTGATTGATCTGAAAGTGCTTAATTAGGTCTTAATTTTGTTCCATATAAGTGCTTCGCGACACAAATGATTGCACGAAGTCTGGATGGAACAAAGTCAAATGAATCTACTTCTTAATAACTTGAATAAAGCTGCAGGTCGTTCATGTAGCTGTTGATTTGTAAATTGTAACCATCCTTTTGTTTTGAGAGACTTAAAGCTGGCATTAATTTTGATCTTAAAGTATTTGATTTGCTTAGTTTGCGCGGTACAAAAGTGTGTAATGAATTGAACTATTGAAAGAAATCTGTCTGGAACAGATCAAATCTATTGCAGGTCCAAACATGTGCTCATTAAAAAGAGTTTGATTTGCTAGGGTCATGTAGATTCCTGCAGGCTACATAGGCAGAATTTATCTGATGCAAATTCAATTGCCCTGCCTTGCCCATGTACTATAGGGATCCCAACATAAAACCGGTTGATTGTAATATATATGGATATCGATAAGAGAAACGATTTACACTAAAGATTGAAGGAGAAAGAGCTAAGGTTATGATGATTTCACTTTTTGGATGGCTTGTCTAGATCTCTTGAGAGTCCAACCATATAGGTTAAGAAAGGTTTAGGGTGTGTTGAGAACCCTTTTTTTATTTATTTATTTATTATTTTTTTATCTTTTGGTTTAAAGTGTAATTTTATACAAGGATATAAAAGTAATTTAATAATTTATATGAATGATGGGTGTGGAGAATCTTGTCACTAATCACATTCCCCAAAGCCACAATTGACCTTGCAAAATGCATTAATTTTTGTGTTTTAGCTGATATGCGGCTAAGTTTGAATAGCTATTACATAATGAAATGTGTGGAGTCTAATCCTTTGTTAAGTTTTTTCATAAAGCAAATGCGATTACTACTTTCCGGATCTGAGATTTTTATTACCTCTTTTGAAGGAGTTATCAATGGGGGAAAAGTGGCTTCCGAGCTCCAGAGAATGGTCAGGAAACTTGATATTTTTGCTGCTTTGCGCCACCATGTATTTCGCTCTCAACCACCGTCTTTGTACGCTTCTTCTTTTCGAAAACAAAACTACCAAGTTGCCATTTCCACCAATGTTGTGCTTTCAAGACCAGTTCAGTCGGAAACAATGTGGGCCGAGTGAAGACGCTTGGGCTACAGCAAGCCCGAACTTGTGGCACTAGTTAAGCAACATACTAGGGCTAGGCATGGTCTGGTTCGGGCCAAAAAATTATAGATCCGCTGCTCGGACCGCAATTATTCATACGGTCTGGTTCGGTTCGGAATTTGATATATATTTTTGGATCGGACCAGATTGAACCGTTTAAAATTCGGTCCGATCCGGGCCTAATTTTCGGGCCAATTCATTTAACACAACTAAATAAAGTTCTTCATTCATATTACATATGAAAAACGACAAATAAACACAATCATAAAAAATTATCATAAAACAACAACATAAAAAGAAAACATATTATCAAATAAACAAACACACAAGCATAAAAGAATACTATGTTAGCCAATTCATTCAACAACACAAAACAATCAGCCGATTTGTCTATGCTACACCAAAGTGATTCCATACTCAAGTATAATTAAACACGTCTATGTTACACCGAACATGAAACAACTCAAGTAGAATTAAACACACTATGCTACACCGAACATTAAACAACTCAATTAGAGAGCAACACGTCTATGCTACACCGAACACCGGACATCAAACAACTCAATTAGAGAGCAACAAGTCTATGCTACACCGAACACTGAGCATCAAACAACACAAGTAGAATTAAAGATCACACATATAGCTACACCGAACACATGTTAGGAATCAAAACTTAAACAGAGAGAAACACAAACAATTCTGGGGAATGACTTCTTATTGAATGAAATCAACTTTGGCTATTAAATAGCCTTTACAATCCTAAAAGAAAGCAACAACTCAGCTCACGTTTCCACTAGCTAAAAACGTGGTAACCAGCAGAAAAAAGAGTCAAACCCAACTAATAGGGACAGAAGATAAAACCCAACTAATAAATCTACTAGCGCGATGTGTGAGAAGAAGATGGATGCGGCTTTAGGGTTCAAAACGAATTGGACAGGTTTAGTTTGGGCAAAAATGGGCTGCACTTTCCCTACACAAATAAGAGGGCTGCTATGTACACCCAGATTTTCTCTTTGGACACCCTTAAATTTTTTATGAGATATAATTACTTTTGTATATATCCTTGTATTAAATTACAATTAAGGACTTACATTTCTTTTTAAGCACTTTATCTAATTTATCCACTGCGTCATTTCTTACCCATGGATGCATCTCAGGTTGGATCGTGAACCTCGAAAGATAAATAATGGATGCGGCAATAATTGGTGGTAGGAACTGTACGCATCAGTAGTCTAACAAGCTTAGCTCTGCAAGATAAGAACTCATGAACACGAATTTTACACCAGAATACTATCAAAGGAAGAAATATAACATCATCAGTTATAAATATTAAATAGAAGAGAGCACAAATCAACGCCAGAAAAAGTATAAATTGGTCTCCTTGCTTTGCAGTTCTCGTGGGCAGCTCTAGTGATGAGAATTCTGCAAGTCCAGTAATAAATCAATTTAATAACAATGCTAATACATGGAAGGAAACGAGAAGCGACAACAGCATATGACAACAATGAAATGAAAAAAGAACTTTCTATATCATTATCTTGCCTTAGAAAACTCATTGTTATGGGAGGACCAGTCCCAAAGTTCAAGAATTTCAGTACATCTCTCTCCATTTCTAACACCTAAATGTCAATTGCAAATTCAAGATTAACCTTAAAAATCTCACACATAGAAATCAATTCGCATATCAAAGAAATTTTTTAAGGGTATATATGGAAAATTATAACCAAATTTAGGTGTCCAAAGAAATTTCAAAAATTAAAATGGGTGTCCAAAGAATCAAGGGTGTCCAAAGAACAAATCCGGGTGTACATAGCAACCCTCACAAATAATTGGACAGCCCACATGTCCTAATCAAGCGTGCCAAATGGGCCAATCGGGTATAAAAATTAGAGGACCGCGGACCGGACCGTAATTGTTCATGCGGTCCGAAACGGAACGGGTTTCTCTATAAAATTTAACGGCCTGGACCGATTAGCTCAATTGCGGGACGGTCTGGTCCAAATATTATGGATTTCGGGCCATTCCAACGGCCCGTGCCCAGCCCTACAACAAACGGTTAGCCCGGCCAAACTATGGCACCACCGCCTATATGGCAGGTGTTAAATTTAGGTGCAGAAGCGCTTTTGCATTACTCGAAGTACCAATGCTTTTTTACTTGGTCAAAAGCATTTTGATATGGGCAAGAAAGAGTTGTATATTTAAGGGACAATCACCCCTAAGGACAAAATAATCACTACATTTCTATAGGAGTCCAATATATTCAAATGTTCACTTTAAAGGACAATCAAACAATTAATACCCAAAATGGTGGGTCTCCCGTAGAGACCAAACTACAGCAACCCACGTGCCACAGTATTCCCCACGCTTAAAATGGTGTTGCCACATTACTTCCCATGTTTGAACGACGTCACTCCACGCCATCTCGGCGCTGCTGGCCCTGCCATCCTCCACCATCCGCTACGCTTGCGCACGCGTATTCGTACTACCTGCGCCTCTAGTTCCGGTTGCTGGACAGACTACCGTAGATGAAGGCGCAGGAGGAGCCGTCGGTTTGCAAGTTCGAACCCGGCATCGCAGCCGCTGCTTCAGAAGACGAGCTCGAGGGAAGATAGGAAGAAGCACGACCATGCGTTCGGGAGCAGATGACCTCGATGGCGGCCTTGAGATCAAGAACGAGTTCGCCGGAGATGGCTTGCCGGGCTAGAGTGGCGTCGTGGGTGGGCGGGTCGTGGACCCAAAGGAGGACGGCCTTCTTGGTGTTGCTGGGGAGCTTGAAGGAAAGGCGTTTGGAGAGGTCTTTGGAGTAGATGGCTTTGTACTCTTGCTTGAGGTAGGCCCACTGAGTGGCGTAGCGGTGGGCCAGGATTTGGATCACTGCGGCCGTGTCACAGCCGAAGCCTTTGAAGGCACGGTGGAGGCTGATCGCGTCTTCTCTTGGGTCGTCATCACCAGAGGGATCATCACCGACACCATATTGTTTTACGTTTTTGCTTCTGTAACTACAATTTGGAGAATTGAGAAATTGACAAAAAAGTGTGGAGGGTTTTGATCGGCTGAGGCAGTTGAGAAATTAGAACGAAAATTGTTGGGATGATTGGTTGTGGGTTTTGTGTGGTATGAACTATTTCTGTGTTGTAACAAACTTTTATGTGTGTTATAAACTGTTTCTGTATTCGCAGAAACTGTTTTTGTATTCACAGAAACTATTTTTATGTTGGCAGAAATAGTTTCTGTCTGTGTTGACAGAAATTGTTTCTATGCATATGGGGTCAGACAAGATTTGTCTTATCTCTTGTGTTACTATGCGCACGTGGGCCATAGTGGATCACATGTCAAATTATTTTTTTATTGTATTAATTATTTTTTTGTCTTTATAGGAGAACTTTCAAATTTCATAAACTATGATAGAAAAATGAGTTTTTCTATGGACTATGATGTCATGAATCCTATATTTAAAAGTGTTATTGACAAAAAAATAATTTTGAATGGTGCTTTTTAAAAGTTCAAAAGTAAGCCTTAGTATATAACTATTGAAATATCATCTTGTAGTTACTAAATCTTATACTGTATCAAGACCTACTTCAGCATGGAAACTCAAATTAGCAAGAATTTCCATGTGTTCTCTGTATGGTAACCCACCACAAGAAGATTGTACTAGAGATCTCATGCGCTATGATTTTCAGTCTAGTAATGGCCAATATCTACGTGGCTAAGACTCCAAAAGGCTTCAGCCCACCACTGAAAATGGCCCAGCATTGCACAGTTACAGTCACCAGTTTCTATTCCTAAAACCCTCTGCTCTGAAAAGGTTGCTCATCAATTTCGACCTCGCTTTTTCTCCGGTTATTTTCAGTCCCTTTGCTGCTCATTTGGCCAAGGTACTTCAGTTATTACCCCAGTTTTTTTCTTTTTTATGTTGAATTTTAGTTTCTTGTACATTTGTTCTGGGTTTCTTCTCCGAGGTTCAGTTGAGAATTGATTGCGTTCTTTGTTGCTGTGTTGTCGTTACGTACTCTTCGTAGTCAAAGGATCAATTTGGTTTCTGTTTTCGTTTTTGTATTAATTAGAGTCTTTCAAATGGTTTTTATTTAGATGGTAAAGGTAGAACTCACTTTTTGATTCATGGGAATGTTAAGGAGAAAGGAGAAGATGGCTCAATGTGTACATGTTGGCTTCACAATGATGAGCTGTTTCTACGTACAAGAAATCTTCGTAGTTTACGGTTAATTTCTGCCTACTTTATTACACGTACCTATATGTATATACAATGCGATTACATGTTTCGACATACAAGTGTTTGGAATTTTTGTGGAACAAAAGCCTCATCCTTATGTATTCTAGTTATTTGACCTTATTTTGCTTCTTGAATTGATTGTATCCCATCTCTGCGTTATAGGCATATGGGACAATCCCCAACTCTATCAGATGTCATTCCTTTAGTTTAATTTCTGATTTGTTTAGGCTTCATGTCTGGGGTTTATGTAACTAATAAGTTTACTGTCTTGAAAATATGGGTGTCAGTGGTTAGCTAGGTTATGGACTTCCTGCTCCTTTAAAGCGTTACATTTTGTTTTCGTTATGTTAATTATTTTTTCGTAGAAGATTTTAGCTGTGTCGACTAAACAAAGAATCTGGCTCTGTTGCAGGATTCCAGCTATAAAAACAATGAAAATGTAGTTACTTTTTTATTTAGTGCTGTCGGTAGTTCTGTTTTTTTGGTGGCGCTTGGATGATGGGTAGTGTGCTGAAATAACTAGACACAGAAAACCAATCTTGCCATTGATTTTAGGCAGTGATGATTATCTAATTTTGTCGCAAAAATTCTGAAAATGGGAAGTATCTATTAGGTAATTGTACGTAACTATAAGGATTGATCAACAGTTTTTCTGTTGCTGCAAATAGCATAATTCTGTTCATATACAATTTTGAATATATTTTTTCAACTATTTATGCACCTCTGCTTATAGCAAACTAGACGTCATGGGAAGGAATAGGCCGAACATCCTAGTGACTGGTACACCAGGAACAGTGAAGACAACATCGCCATCCGCCTTAGTAGAGGCAACACAGCTCCACATCAATGCAGGTGATTTGGTGAAGGCGAAGAACCTACATGATGGTTGGGATGATGAGCTAGACTGCTACGTCATCAATGAAGACCTGGTATGTGATAAGCTTGAGGATACAATGGAAGGAGGGACGATTGTGGACTACATGGTTGTGATTTCTTCCCTGAGAGATGGTGATCTTGTAGTTGTGCTTCAAACTGACAATACTGTTTTGTATGGCCGTTTAACTCGGAGGTAATGTCTTTCTCACTCTTTCCTTTCTAATATACTTCCTTAAAGGTTAAAAACCATATGTTTATGGGGTTTTGGATGTGACAGAGGGTATTTGGGGTCGAAGCTCTTCAACAATATTGAATGTGAAATATTTCAAACCATGCTTGAAGAGGCAAGAGAGAGCTACTGACAAGATATTGTGATTTCCTTTAAAGAGTGATAGCATCCAAGACATTTCGACAAATCTTTCTACTTTGACAAATTGGGTTAGCAGGTGGCAGCCATCATCTTAAGCTTCCCATGTCAGATTGTGTTGCTTGAAGATGCTTTTGTTTGTAGGTTTAGTTGGGTCAACCTTTACAGATGGATTGCTTATGTATTATGATTGTGGCATATGTTGACAAGTTGACGATTTTGTAACGCGCATGTCGCTTAGCCTAATTTGTTCATTCGAGGGTATTAATGAGATGAATGCTCATTGTGATTAAAAATGTTTTACTGCCAATGCTGTATATCCTGCGAATTACTTTTTTTGAGATCCTTACACCCCTTGATCTTTGTGATCCTTATAAGTCGTATCCTTACTATATGCGACCTGTTTTTTCACTTTACCATATCTAATTAAACCGAATTTGGGCTAGTAGTTCACGTACTTGTTCAGAGCTACAAGTTGACTCCCATCTTCCCTGGATTTTTGTTTACCAACTTCATGTGAGTAGAATCTTAATTCACCCCTAAAATTCACAGAAGAAATAGAAAATATTGACTAGAAAGTACAGTACCGAGTTGGAGCACCTAGATAGAATAGACATGAGTTGACTACTTTGCTGAAACAACCTAGTTGAATCAGAAAATATAATTTTTTTTGAAATTAATCTTTCCTATTTGACATACATTAGCCTTGCTGCACATATGCAGTGTGTGTGTGAGGCTTTTTTTTCTTTTGTGGGCGCTTTCACGCTACCTGTCAATGTTGATTTTGGTCTTCAGCGTGGTGTCGAGTTAGTTTTTGAATTGTGATGGTGAAATTTTTATTTAATATGAGAGAAATTTTTGTTAATTTTTTGCAATTAGTGAATGTATAATTTTACAGTTTACTCTCATTTGTCCCTTCTATAAAAATGTAATTTTTGTTTTGTGATTGGGGTATTTTTATATTTTTTGAATGTTTCGCCATTCTCGACTCTTAAAACCCCTATTTCTCTTAAGTAATAGAGATAACTGAGATTTTCAGATACAAAATAAAGGGAAATTAGCTAAAATAGGCTGATAGGGAAATCCTTTTGCTAGAATCTCCGGTTAGCCAAATTTGTGCTAAAACTAGGCAAAACTTTTGCCTAATTGCACAAGAAACCCCTTTGCTAAAAATAAATTACTCTCCATCGCCATCTTCATAGCTCAACCACCACCACCTACTGACCCTCCATGACCGACCCTCTGCAAACCCAGGTCTAGCTCATCGACCGCATGATCAACTCCAACCACCACCAATCACCTCGCTCTCGCTAGCCTCCGACGACGCCTTCCAAGGACAGCTCCTCCTGATTTGCCCATCGATCTGTGCAGCTGCATCTTGATGATGGGGTCCACCGAAGTCGACGGGGACGAGGATGATCTACACATAGGCTTAATCATCTGTTAATCATTCATGCCCGCCCTCTCCTCCTCCATCTCTGCCACCGTCTTCTCCTTCTTCACCACCGTCTTTTCCAACAAATTTATCGGGAAAGCGCTCGGCTTTGTGGGCAAATTGAAGTTAGGGGTTGGTTCCTACAGGTGAACCTTCGGCTATGGCAAATTGGCAGAGTCTGTAAGCCCAGGTAAAGATTTCATCGTTCACTTGCTTGCCCTAATTTTCCGCTGTTCTTCAATGTTATGCACCCTAGAACTTTCCGCTGTTCTTTGATTTGAGGTAGTTTTTGCTAACTTATTTCAGTTGATTTGTGTCTTGTTATTCAAATTTCGTGCTTGGTTCCTTGCTCCTCCTTCCCCTATTTAGCCATTCTCTGTTGTCAAGTTCTGCCGATTTGGAGTTTTTGTTATGAAGCTTAATTAGTTGTAAGTTTTAGTTCAATCAGGATCTGTTATGATGTTATTTAGAACATATATAACATGTTTAGAGTTTCACTTGCTTAGAATTTAGTCGAAGTTTGAATAAGAGAAGCTAAATTCCAGAAAAACCTGTAGTTTCGGGTAGCTCAGTTCAGCTCTCAATTTCTCTTAGCTTGAAACTGCTTTTGGGATGTTAATTACCTAGATTCATAGTTCACTTGCCCATGAACAAAACTTAGTTGGTTTCATTGATTTTTGGTTGAGTTTTGGTTAGCCGTTTGGATAGACAAAGTTGGGTCACGAAACTGTCAAAAACAGGATCCCAGTTTTACTCGTCTTACTCGACATGTCCATATTTTCCCAGTTACAGCTCCGATTTCTATGATCTTTATATGGTTTCGAAGAGGGCATGACTATATTCGTAACGCATACCGCTCAACTCGATTTCGATAAGTTTTGATTGCTGAAAAGGGGCCACAAAATCTGCTCAGTATGTAGAAACTTCATTTTTCTACAGAATATGTTTTTCAGTTTGGAGTTAGGTTCTTATATTTTTCTTACTTGGTATTCTGTCCAATTTGATTATTGATTGCTGTAGTGATTAATTGGGGGATTAGAAGGGAGTTAAACGTTGGTTGAGCTTAAAATTAACCAAGTTTTGTTTGTGTGCTAATATGTATACTTGTTTGTTCGAGTTTAGAATCGAAAGTACCATTAGAGTATCCCACAACGGAAGGAGGAGCATCAGGGCAGATTATTCAGGAGATTGACAAGGCTATTGGAAGAGAGGGAGGGGAATTTGTCTATGAACTTGGTTTGTTTACAATTCCTTGTGTATACTTTGGTTGAACTGATTTTGTTGGAGTTGTGTGATTGCTTGGAATGATTACTTGGTTCATATTGATTCATTGTTGTAGAGCGTGATTGAATTATCTCATTATAGCCTTGAATTGTCTATGTTTTACAGCGTTTGACAGGTTTGAAGACAAGGTTTGAAAGCTTGAGTTGTCTGAAATGTAATTGGAGTTAGTTTAGTTGTGGATGCTTTTGTAGTATTTTTTGGTGTAAATGAAAGTTTTGTAGCCCTTGTAAATTAGAGGAACAAGTGTTCCAAACTTTTAAGTGTTGTCTTGTACATCTTGAACCCAAGGTTGTACCTCTTAATAAGATGAAGTTCTAGTTTTATCTAGCTATCTTGAGTAGCTCTGTAACTTTTACGAATTTTATTCTTTCGTCACATTTCAATTATAGAAGTCCATTTTATTCTATAAACGAGATGTGATTCACACCCTAATCCAGGGCTTGACACTAAGCTCGGAATTGGGGCGTGACAAATTTGGGTTGGCGTTGTGTTGATCAAGTGGGAAGAATGGTGTGAAGTTGACAGAGATAATGTGAATACTATACGCGATTATGTGCATACTATAAGCGACTATGTGTATACTATAAAGGACTATATGTACATTATAAATAGTAATTTATTTTTTCAAAATGGACTACGACCACATTATGGTGGACTACGTTCACACTATAGTGAACTACGACTACACTACGGTAAACTATAACCACACTATGCTGGACTGCGACCACACTTTGGGTACCCAAGAATTTCATTGCAAATCGTGAATAATAATTCATTTTTCATAAATGGACTACGACCGCACTATGATGGACTACGATGACGCTATAGTGGACTAATGTGGACTACGGCGGACTACGATTACACTATAGTGAAATATAATGGTTTTAAGTACAAGAGGGTTAATTGCAAATGTTCATGGACTACGAACACACTAGGATGGACTATGGTTACACTATGCTGGACTACGGTTATACTATGCTGGACTACGATTATACTACGGTGAACCACGACCACACTTAGGTTACCTAGAGATTTAATTGCAAATTGTGAATAGTATTTTATATTTGAAATATACTACGACCACACTATGGTGAATTATAATCACAGTATGGTATACTATGGCCACACTGAGTATCCATGGATTTAGTTGCAAATTGTAAATAGTAATTTGTTTTTTAGAAATGGACTACGATCACACTATGATGAATTAAGATCACACTATAGTGAACTACGATTACACTATAGTAAACTACGATTACACTACAATGGACTACGACTCTACTATGATGGACTACGACCACACTTTGTAAAAAGTGTTGGTTATTTGCAAAAGAAGTCACTTTGCTCCTTTTGCACACAGAGCCTGCTTCTTTCTCGATGGCCTCCGACAACGGTGTCCAGGGAAAGCCCAGCTCCGTCGTCCAGATCGCCATGACCCGATTGGAAGCTCGTTGACTCACTCCTGCGCCTCTGATTTTACCTTCAAGCTGGACGACTTCTCCGATTTGAACTCCGACTGTTGCACTCCCAAAGTCTCCTCCGCCGACACCACCGATCCCTTCCAGTGCACCAGCATCTGCAAGCTCGATCTAGTCCCAACGCCATCGCCGAATCCAAGTCGTCGGAGTCATCCCACGCCTGACGCTGGCGTCTGGCTCGTGTACGCTGTTCAAGATCCTCTAATGTCGCCTCCAGGGATGTCGAATCCCTTTTCTTCCTCTGCTGTCTCTTCTTCCGTATCATCATCGATTCATTCATACACATGGGGAATTTAAATATATTGTGAATCTGGGTTGATTTTTTATTGAGGGATGGGGCAGCGATGGAATTCATAATGGACTGAGAATTGGTTTTTATTATTTTTGTTTTGCAAATTTATTGTGATTTTTTTTGGTTTTTGGATTGAGAATTGGTTGGTTAATGAAATGAGATATGAAAATGATTTGTTTACATCGTTGATAGAGGTCATGAGTTGGTTGGGGAGATGACAGCGATGGAATTTGGAGGAGAAGAATGGTGTGAGGTTGCTGAGGTACAAAGTGGACTATGTGTGTACTATAAGGGACTCTAAGAGACTATGGGGGACTATGACGAACTATGGCCGCACCGTGGGCGCACTATGAGGGACTATGTATGCGTTGATGAATTACAACTAATCTGTACTCGAAAGACTATGAGGGACTATGAGAAACTATGGCCGCACCATGGGCGCATTATGAGGGACTATGAACGTGTTGATGAATTACAACGATTCCTTACTCATGCATTGGGGGGAATGTCAAATTCGTATAGATGAATAATTGTATTTTGTGGTGTCAAATTTGAGTTTTTGACATTTACCATTGGAGATGGTCTAATCTGTGTCAAATTGACCCATAATTTGATTCCAAACTCAAATTTGAGCCAGTATATACGGACCAAATACCACCATTGAGAGGTTTTTTTACTCAAATATGGGTTTGATACTCTACCATTGGAGATGATTTTAGGGCCCGATAACTATATATTCTTGTCTTGGCCCAAATTTTAAACAAACCCACAATCGTTGGGAGCCTCATTCTTCTTCTCTAAATTTCATCTACATTCAAAACTCGTGAACATTCTTTCTTCATGTTCTCCTCCTTCAAGCTTGACCCAGAATCAAAACCAAAGTATCAATTTCAGTTCTCAACCACTTCAATCGGCTCATTGCATACCAGGTATATTCCAATTTTTTGAATTTGATGGATTGGGTTTAATTTCCCCCTCTTCTCTGCTCTGATCTATAAATCCAGTTACTTTCTTGTCCAATTGGAAAATCGACGCCCAATTAATCGGAATTTTCGTATCTGAAGTAGAAAAGCTTCTACCTTTAACTTGCTTTCTGCATAATTGCACGAAATTCTGTGGCATTTTATTGGTCTTGTGTGTTACCGTTGTGTAGAATGCTTTCCTTTCGAACTTAATTTCATAATGTATAGTAAAATTTGTACTTCAATGCTCGAATGCATATAATGTGTATCCAGTTGTGAAGTAACAGAGATTTTGTGATGATATAATGAAATTAGATATGAAATGGGCAGAATGAAGGTTTTTTTTTTTTTTTTTTAAATCTCAGTTATCTACGTTTTTGCTCACTTTATGCAGTTTCCTAATATATATCAATGTATTGAGCAGCCAGTACAAGCTGCGAAATGGACAACATTGTAGATTCGTTAAATAACGCCTACCAAGAGTTTGTTGTTGCAGCAGCTGGTGTGCTGGAAGCCAAGGAAACTTCCGGTGCCCAGAAAACATCAGTTACTGATGCTGCTCTTGAGAATTTTAAGCAGAAGTGGGAACTCTTCCGAGTCACTTGTGATCAAGCTGAGGAGTTTGTCGAGTCCGTGAAGCAGAGGATTGGTTTGGAATGCCTGGTGGATGAGGCAACTGGTTTGGTGGCTGGCAAGTCTGGGCAAATGACTGGTCTTCCGCCCATTAGTGCAGTTCGGTTGGAACATATGAGTAAAGCTGTTCGGTGGCTTGTCATAGAACTTCAACATGGCTCTGGAGCTGCTGCTGCTGCCACAATGCATTCTCATCCTTCATCCTTCAACTCCTTTTGATGGTAGATTTCCTGAAGATTCAGCTCAGTAGGTATGAATGTAATTCTATCCCTGTATTCAGAAAATATGATAGAAGTTGTTTAATGCATTATTTAACAACATTGGTCATACATCCCAGTTGGTGTTGCTTTTAGGTATGCACTTAATTCTATCCCTGTATTCAGAAAATATGGTAGAAGTTGTTGAATGCATTATTTAACAACATTGACGATGCATTCCTATTTGTGTTGCTTTTAGGGCTCGATTGCCTTGCTTCTGTTCATCAATTTCATCTAAACAAGTTTAGCTGAGATGTTTGTAGATAATCTGTTTCATATCTTGTGTTTCAGATTTCTCTTGTCAAAGCTGTGTGTTAGCTTCTAGGATGGAAATATGAATCCGTTTCACATTAGTAGTTCTCATATTGATGAGCTTAACCATTCAAACATCTTATATGCTCACATGTTTTACCCAATCCCTTTTGGTTATCGTACATACGTACATTAGAGATTGAGAACTTACTACGGCGGCCTACATTTTTGTCATAGAATTGGCTATGGCATTGTTCTTTCTTATTTAGTCGTGTAGTTTGGTAAATGATTTAAGCTGGCAGATGCCATTTTCTTCTTCTTTTAAATGGTTTAACCTGGCATATATCATCCTTTCTCTTCTATTACATTTATGACCTACCTCCCCCCTTTGCTCGCTTGCTCTCTTCTTTTGTGTACATGCCATACATTTTTAGTTTGAGTAATATTGGGAAGATGAACGCTTTTGTTTTTGTTTTTAGATCTGAAGGATTGGTGTTGTGTTTTCGGTATGCAATTTAGATTACAAGAGATGTGTATGGCAAGGTGCTGTACTACTCTGCTGGAGATACAGATTGCATGGAGTTCACATATAAAGTTTATTACGGAGGTATACGGTAGTTCTGTGAACCATCATAGATCTGAACCTAAGATCCATGATGGTAACTTCTCCTGCTGGATCCTTGTCATGGGCTGCCAGCGGCTGAGCTATGGCACTTGGACTGCCCGGGTCCAATTGAGATCACGTTTTGATCAGATTGGGGCCGATATAAATTCAATCGATTCTCGCATACTTGAGTTCATGTCGCACGTGTAAGTTTAGGCACAAAAATTCAAAAATATATTAAAATATAGTTTCTATTTCTTCAAATTTGTGTCAAGCGGTTATTTCACCGACATGTGGTACGTATAGCATAGGTTTTGCTCAATTTTCTTCAAACTTTCTCTATATATTTTCAAGATTCTTTCTTCCCATCTGAATTCCAATTCCCACCCTAAAAATCTAAAAAATCTGTGATCGCCTAAGAAATCATTTCTTGTATACTTCCTAGCGAATTCTTAGAGCTCTTGAATTCCTTTACTTCTATACCAAGATTTCATGGCTGAGAAATCTCTTTGTGTACAAACATTCTTGGTAGAATTTTATTTCTGTTCTTTAATTCCTTTACCTCTCTTGGCAAGATTTCGCTTCAAAACATCGATTCGGTTTATCATTTCTTCATCGCACAGTGCGATTCTTGAGTGAAGTTTTTGGTTGTACCTTTCTAGAAGTGCAATTCGAGTTGTTTGGAGCTCAAGAATGGGATCGGCTTAGGCTTATGGTTACTAATTTTGAAGTAATTGAATCATGTACTGGCTGGCTAGTAACCTTTTCGATTCTTGATTAAATCATGGTTGTTTCTTTGCAGAAGTCAAATTCAGCTTCGTTAGTGATCAAAAATTGGGATCGCCCGAAGCTTAGGGTTACTAGCTTTGTTGAGGTAATCAAATCACGTAATTCTAGTCTTGGATCTTTCTTGAATCGAACAAATCACCATGAATGATTGTTTTATGCAATTCTAATAACAAGAAAATCCATAACCACAAAAACTTCATGGCGATTCTTGTTATCAGACTCGCATAAGACAATCATTCATGGTGATCTGTTGGATTCAAGAAAGATCCAAGACTAGAATTACGTGATTTGATTACCTCGACAAAATTAGTAACCCTAAGCTTCGGGCCATCCCATTTCTTCAGCTTCAAAGAAGCTGAATTTGATTTCTGTAAAGAAACAACCACAATTTCAGTCAAGAATTCAGAAAGATTACTGGCCAGCAGGTACATGATTCGATTACCTCAAAATTAGTAACTCTAAGTTTGGGTCAATCCCAATTCTTGAGCTCCAAACAACTTCAATGGCACTTCTGTAAAGGTACTTCACTCAAGAATTGCATTGTGCGATGAAGAAATGATAAACTGAATGGATGTTTTGAAGCAAAATCTTGTCAAGAGAAGTAAAGGAATTAAAGAACAGAAATAGAATTCTATCTAGAATGTTTGTATGGGATGGCATGAAATTTTGGCAATAGAAGTAAAGGAATTAAAGAGCTCTAAGTATTCTCTAGAAATAAGTTTATACGATTTCTCAGGCAATTACATGTTTTTAGGGCGGGACTTGGAATTGAGGTGGGAAATTTTCTTTTTTCTGAAAATTTGAAGAAAATTGAGCAAAACCTATTCGATATGTACTAGAAGCATCGATGAAATAATCACTTGACACAAATTTGAAGAAACATAAATTATATTTTTGAATTTTTGCGCCTAAAATTAATAGGCGATATGAACCCAAGCAGGCGAGAATCAGTTGAATTTATACCGGCCCCAATCTGATCTAGACGTGATCTCAGTTGGACCTCGGGCATTCCAACTGCCATAGCCCTTTAGGGTTTAGGGTTTAGGGTTTGAGTCAAATTTCAAAAACATCCTAGTTAAATGAAAGGCCACATACCATTGATGTCGTACATTTTGAGGGTATAACAGTAAACAAAGTCAAAATAAATTTCGAAAATACCCTCTGCTAAAGAAACTTGGTGAAGTTAGAATATCCGCAAATAGCAGGGACAAATTGGTCAAACATGCATCATTTTTTATACCATGATCAGTACAAACGTTCTTGGGTTTCCTGTTCTACAACCGCGAATAATCCCTTTTGTCAAAAAGAAAGAAAAATTATCACTATATATGTAATGTATTTAATTTTCCACTTCTTCCAAGGGTAGGATGACCCCGAGTTGCGAAAGCGTCTCGGTCTCAACCAATATCAAGATCGCCACTTGAGATGGATGCACATTTAAGCATGACCATGATTTGTTGTCAACTGTAATTGGTGATCTTATTCTCGATGATTCCGAATTATGCCTCATTATATGCAGACAAAGTAACCTTTCAATTGTATTCTAAGGCTGCATTTAATTCGTGGAATAAAATTGATGAATATGGGAATAAGATTGATGAGAATATGATTACTGGGAATAAAAATGTGTGAATGAGAAATTCATTATATTGTTTGGTTATGTTGGGTGAGAATGTGAAAATGGATGGGAATGTGTGTTGGAATTAGAAATAAATATGTTTTTTTACTGTTATATCATTTTTATCTTTTTTAATATGGATGATTTTGAGGGTAAAATAGTAAAATGTAGATTAAATTTTGTATTCCGTGGGCTCGGGAATACAAACCCACAGTAAAATGTAGATTAAATTTTGTATTCCGTGGGCTCGGGAATACAAAACCCACCTCCAAGGTAGGATTGAATTTTCATTCCCATTCCCAGAGGTCCAACCATTTTTTCCATGGGCCCGGGAATGGTTTTCGATTACCGCTTTCATTTTTTGTTTTCCAAACGAGGGAATGGGAATGGTTTTCCCATTCCCATCTCTAGAGAAGGGAATCAAACGCTACCTAATTGGGCGAATCTGCCCGAAGAGATGTTGGGTTTAGTTTACAGGGAAATTGGAGTTAGCATACGAATTTAGCTTTGTGTGTAGGCCATGGTGTTTTGCTGCAAAGAATAAACAAAGCCACTCTCGTAAGATGAGAGCCCCAATGCTCTTGATTAAGCAAAGAAAACGAGCTCCATGTTGTAGAATAGTCATAATTGGTTACACACTCATACACCAACATCATTTCTTTATTACCACCATCTTTGATCATTTGCCTATATAAAGGAGCCATTGCCTCCTTCTTCATTACACACAACACAACCGAATAGCAAACTCTTCAAGAGAAGAGTACAAACCAGGGGGAGATAGTAATGAGGATACTCTGTGTTGTATACATTTCCAGTATTTTCATATAATGAGAGAAACTAGTACTACCGCCCCAAGGAGCAGGTCAGTTTGCCGAACCTTGTTAAATTCTGTGTCTCATTTATTTTCCGCCACTGCACTACTTTCATATCAGTTCTGCAACACTCCATGTAATTTATACAATGTAGCAGACTAAAAGGTCCTCATAACACAATTAAGTTTGTTTAAAACATGATTTTGTGGGTCTTCGCAAGGCTGGTTAATATTTGGATGATAGTGTTGTTGTATATTTAATAAATACATTCTTTAGGGTTCAAGGGAAAAGAGAGAAGCCAAACTCAATCATTCACATTCCTCCCCTAAAGCCTCCAAACTCAGTGGCAAATCTGGGACTCATAAACTGGGTGGTTCAGATGTAAAATATCATTAAAAAAATAATCATAAAAATACATTTCAAAATTAAAACATGATACAATAGTTCATAAATCATGTACATGACATATAGCTACTCCAAAAAAGCACTGACAAGATGATATATTTTGAAAACGTTGCATTTGAGCTTCATTTTCAATACAAGAGAAAATGATAGCCCAATTTACAAAAATATTGATGGTCCAAATTCAATGTAAAAGAAAGTAATGGAAACGAGCTTTAAAAGTTGAAAATTTTGAATGAAAAACTTCAGAAAATGGTAAGTCATCCAACAATGCACGTTGAAGACTAATAAATTTGCTAAAATAGTATTCATATGATAGAGTATATGTCGATTATGAGTAATACTGTTAAACTTTAACTACATAGTTCAGTTAGGGTAATACATTATTCAGTAAAACATGTTAAAAATAAGTAAAGCTCCTATCGGTTCTAAATTATATTTGCGTTCACCTAATATTATAGATTAGTATAGCCAAGTGATAATAATATAAAACTAATTGGAAATTGAAATCCCTTTTTTTTTCAACATGAGCTTGCAAATGCATTATCTATATAAGAAAAGTTGCTAAACCTTAATTAAAAAAATAAGAATAGTTATATGGGGTTGAAGTGCAACAGAGTTGCACCGCCCCGTTTCAATTGTTGGGCCAAATAACATCCAAAATGGCGCCGTTTCTAGAAGATGGGTCATCTTCTTCCCCGTGAAAAAACCTGCAACTACAGCGCGCCGATGCTTTCACTGCCATGCCCCTTCTTTCTTTCTTCACGCCCTCTTTCTTCTTCCTTCCACCACACCCCTAGAGTTTGGGTGGTCCTACTTCCGTCACGCCCTCTTTTCCTTCTTCCCCGCTTCCTTCTTCTTCCTCATATTTCTGGAAGCTTTCCGGAATCTTGGGTGGTCCGAAACCACCCAGGACCACCCCTAGAAGGGAAACCGCAATCTTAAGGCTCTTTACGACTATTTAGTCTACAAGGCTAGAATTTCGACGGACCTTTTATTAGATGCCAATAATTGTATTGTTTTTGTCATTTACTGGGAATGGCTTCAATTGGATTTTATTAGACTGAATAAAGATAAAGACTGGAATTATGTTGATAAGAGTTGGCGCCAAAATTGAGATGTTATACTTGAAGGAAAAGGGGGTGGCCCGTCCGGGGTCTGCCGCGTCGCGTTTTGGTGTGTGGGGGGGGGGGGTGGGGGGGGGGGGCCTCCTCGTGGTCCTGCTCTGTCTCTTCTGTGAGCCTCCATCACCCAAAACCAAATTTATGTTGTTGATGCATTAGAGAATCTCCAAATGTCTCTACAGAAGACTCTACGAACTCAATTTGCAGCGTCTCGTCAAAAAACAACTCTCCAATGGATATTGTAAATGACTCTACAAATTATATAGTTTAATATAATCTGTATATTTATAGATTCTATTAGATACTGTAAAAATGGAACCCACACAATTTATTGAATTTAAAATGTAATTGTTCATTTTTTTTTATCATGGTAACTTAAAATCGAACTTATATCTTTACCCTTACTCATCTAATTAACAGTCAACACTCAACTTTCAACAACCCCGTTCATTACTGCTTTCATCAATTCTACGACAAAAAAATTTCAAATTTAACAACTATTGAGTATTTTACTCCAACAAGACATAGGGAGGCTAGGTAAAAATTTGTTTAGTAGTTGGAGTTCAAAGAATTCACATAAAATATTCGAACTCAACAACGTTGTTGAGTGTTCAACTTCAACAACACATAGGGAGTAATTGTGATCATGATTGTAGTAAAAGGCATATATGACAGAGTAAATTATATATGGTAAAAAAGAGAGTAAATTATATAATAATATTTACAACAACTATTTGCATATTCCATTGGAATACACTATTTTATTGACTGGGCAAACTGACAGATTTAGTGCCATATTAGCCATCAAATTATACATTTTTCTATTATGTTCATAACATTCCTTGAAGATGCTCTTAGGTGGACTTTCTTCTTTTCATATTACAATGCAGTCCTTCTCAATTAGGAAATTGGTGGCCGTGAATGTTGAACAAACAGCAGTGCGGTGTTCAAGAAATACCTCATGGTTTCTGATGAGAATACATTATTGATGGTTGAAAGATGCATTGAGTATGTACTTTCCAAGGGTGTGACGAAGTATTTTAGGGTATTCGATCTGAGTTTTAGTGAAATTGCATGGGTTGAGAAGAAAAATTTAGGCGATGTTGCCATTTTTGTGGACGAAGTATTTTAGGGTATTCTATATACATCGAAGTTTAAATCTTTGACCGCAAGTAAACATAATGATCAACCACGCACTTGCCACACAAAATATTGAACACAAAGTTTGGACTAAAATATTGCAAATACATTGAGAATACAAGAAAAATGATTTTTGAAGCTGTAAGTTAGATTTTCGGGGATCAATCTCTAATTCCCTCAAAACATAATTAAGCAACATAATTAATTTTATCATTCTCGTTTCCACCTCTCCTAACTCCCACAAAACATAACAAAGCAACATAATTAATTTTATCATTCTCATTTCCTCCTCTATCCATGATAATCATATTCGCATCAATATTTTTTGACTCTTTATTCTCAGCCGCAAACCAAACGCAGCCATAGGGTGCCCCTTGTCTAGGGCTGGGATCAGGCCGGGCCGGGTCGGGTTTTGGGAGGGACCGAAAAAAGCCCAGAAGTCATCGGGCCTTGCAAAATAAGGTCCGTTCGCAAACAAGATCGAGTCGGGTTGGGTTCTAGGCTCGATATTTTGGGCCGGGTTTGGGCCGAGCCGTGTTCAACCCGACAAATTCCAAAACCCAAAAATTTGCATGGACGCCAACAACGGAGATCTGGCGACGACGACGCATGACGACGATGACTACGTGGAAGATGACGATGGCAACGCTGGACGAACGCAACGATTCGAAGATGATGACGATGCCGCGATGAATCGAAGCCGAAGAAGACAACGACGATGCGAAGAGGAGGAGTCGATTGGCAAGATGACGAGGAGGAGACGACCGGCAAGACGATGACGGTGCGACGAGGATAGCTCAGATGATGATGGACGGCGACTATGGAGGAAGACGGTAGATGCGGATCTGAATCGCGAATTTGCAAGAGCCGTCCGATCTCTCAAGGATTGATCATAATCGTCCGATTTCAGAAGTTATTTGGTGTGTAGGTTCTATTTTAACAAGAGTGCAACTCTTTTGTAAGCCAATAATAAACTGACACCTGTAAAATATTAATATATATATTTTTCGGGTTATTTCAGTTCGGGTCGGGTTTTGAAAAATTGGACCCAATTTTGGGCCCGATATTTTCGGGCTGGGTTGGCTTTTTTAGTTTCGGGCCGGGTTTGCAATTTAGGACCGGCCCTTTAGGGTATTTCGGGCTGGGTTCGAGCCGGGCTCCAGGTTTTGGGCCGGGTTTTCCCACCCCTACCCTTGTCCACTCCAAACATTCTTCCCTTTTAATTTGCAGTAAAAACGTTCTAAAAGCTCCCGTTCTCAGCCTGCCATCACTTATGAGCTTGTACTAAAACACTTCCAAGTCTCAATCTTTCTCTTTTCAAATCCTTTCAACGGCACAATTTAAGTGAACCCAATTGCATCCCCAAAAAAAATCAAGTCCAAGTGTGGAAGAGGACAAATCCTCACACATACATCAGCCCCAATCAACCACGACAACTCGATCACCAAACCCAGTACATAATTTAAGTTTATGGGTACCCTTAACCCTTTATATATTGGGCGATGTTCAGTTTCTCTGGAAAAAGCGGTGAACTAATTGCTTTTCAGGTACATTCATCTGAGTTTCGAATCTTGTCTTGATTTTAATCTTAACTTTCTCTTTGATCGATTGGGTTGTAGCCGTTTTCGGTATTTGGGTTATTGAAAGTTCTTGAATTTTATTGGGGTTGGATTGATATCTTCAGTTTTTCCTTCACTTTTGTGTTCAGGATCATGGCTTTTAGGATTGAAATGCAGAGGGTATCAGTTTCTGCTGCTCAAGTAAGTGCATAAGTTTCTTCCTTTATCACATTTGTGTATATGGATGCTTTTGGTTTTGGTATAACTTCGTATTCTTTAGTGTGAAATTGCAACTGTGATTGTGTTGAATGTTGGTGTTGTGCCTTTCATATGGTGTTACTGGTTGAAGGACGAGACTTGCTGCTAGATGGATTATAGCCCATGAACCCGAAATTAGTCTACATGCTTTGAATCTTTCGATATAACTTGGAAGCATGAACAGTCTGTCTCTAAACATGATCACAGATAAAAGTCATATAATCACTGCAAAAGATGGTTTTGACAGGTTTTGATGTCAGCGAATTTCTAGCAGACCTACGGATTAGTAAATATATGTTTTCCTTTGCTACACTCTGATGTTTTTGAAGTGAGAAGGGACTATAATAAACTGAAAGTAAAGAACTGAATTTGAGTTCTACATGTTGGTGACATCGTTCTCTGAAATTGACATCATGATAGTAGCACTGGTTGAGTATTTTTTTGATGCAGTGCACTAAAATAATCTGACGAGGGAGTAAAGGAGTATGAAGAGGTCTCTTGAGCAGTATTGTGTTTAGTATAACTGTGTAATTGTGTTTCTCTAATTCATGTTTTTTTTTTTTTTATGAGTTTCACTTTAGTTGGATAATTATGCTCCTAAAAAGATTGTGTACTTTTATGAGCATTCCTGAATATTATCTCAGAAAAATCATTTGTACACAAAATTGATATTCCTTCATTTATATGTCACGTACGCTGATTTCAAAGCTAATGTGGATCGTGTGTTGAGGCTGCTGCAGATTGGCAACTTCGGGCTTCTGCTGCTATGGCATTTTCTGCATCTTTTAGTCAGCATATGGTACTTTTTATTGGACTTAGCTTACGTTCTTGAAAGCTATCTCATTTCTAGTGGAGTACTCAAGAACTACCAAGCCCTTAATGTGAGCAAACTACAGTACCTAGCCATTGTGATAGAAAGTGAAGAATCTTACCAGACTTCAAAAGTTATTGAGCTTCTGCAATGGTTAGAAGCTCTTGGTGTGAAGCGTGTATGCCTCTACGATACTGAAGGTAATGGTGTTTTTCTATTCTGATTGACGCTAGGCACTTACGATTGGTATGCAACAATGTGACATATATTCTTTCTCTTTTTGGATGTCTAGGAGTTTTGAAGAAATCAAAAGAAGCCATTTTGCATAAACTGAAAAATGCAACAGCATTTGAGGTGCTTTCTTCTATCCCTACCTGTCACTTCTGGATCTGCAATTAACAACAATTAATTGAACGAGTTATGGCTGCCATGATTAATCTATCATCCTATGTGTATCTCATAGTTGAAACAATTTTCTTATTTGTTATGTCATTGTTGGTTTACTGATGTAGGTTTAATGAGGGTTAAGTTTCCGCGAAGTAATTTGGTTCTTCTGTTTCTGTTATTATATGGCTCTAGTAATACTTTGTGTTATTTACAATGGACATTTACTGCATTAACAATTATCCCGTTGTTCAGCCAAATAGCAAACCCCACTTCTACCATATGCAGGAACGTTATGACAGCATAGTTGACCAAAAGCACATGTCTCTGGAGTTTTCTTCGTTCTGTGATGGAAAAGAAGGTGTGGCCAAAGCAGCTAACTTACTCTTGGCGAAGTATTTGAAATTGGCCAACTTAGTTGGAGATCATGAAGAGAAAATCTTTACAGAACCGAAGATGGAGGGCGCACTAAAAACTGTTGGTATGTATTACACTCAGTCATGATTGATTACTCACAACTTTATTAGACCTGGGTGTTTATGGTGTCTGGATTTCAGGTCGCAGAGGCCCGGATCCTGACCTCCTTTTAGTTTATGGACCTGCAAGATGCCACCTTGGTTTTCCTGCATGGAGACTTCGATATACTGAGATTGTGTGAGTATTCTTAGAAACATGTGTCATGAAACAAATCACGTATTAACCCTCTTTATCTCTACTTATGTCTAGTATAACTCAGTCTCATGTTTTTAGCCAGAGCTGAAAAAAATACCTTGTTTTTAGCCAGTTTCTTTTATTTACACACATTCACACAAGCACAAATAAGGAGAGCCGTTTGGAAACTTACCTGACTGTTTCTTGTGGGTTTTTTTTCCTTATACCAAACATTAGGGAACCTTTTCATAAATAGCAATAAATCTCTGCTGCTTTTTTTTCTTTGGCTTTCTTGGGAGGTGGGTGGGGTCTTGTGTACTTCTAGGACAATAAAAACTCTATTTGCATTTGACTAGCTTGAGAGCACTCTGTAAAATAAACTATTTGAACTAATCTAAGCAGCCTGGAAGCCATGTTGCTAGTTATTTCTTGGCCTTGAAAACTTGGTAATGTCTGTTTATATACTTCTCGTGCAAAATCAGGCAAAGCTGCGTATTAGACTTGGTTTTGTGCGTTGTCTTTCAACCAGAGATTCTAGGCTCAGGCAAAGCTGCGTATTAGACTTGGTATCATACATTGTCTTTCAACCAGAGATTCTAGACTCAGGAACTTGTCTCCTTTGCCTCAGTTGTGTTTACATGTGCTGAGAATTTTTATGCAATCAAAGTTCTCCTTTAAGTATTCTGATGTTGTGCGAATATTTTGTTTCATGCACTGATGGTCTCCCATATTTGCTTTACAGACATATGGGACAACTGAAATCTATGAAATATGGTTCCTTAATTAAAGCCATCTACAAGTTCACGACTGTGCACCAAAACTACGGTAAGATCTGGTTCTCTTCATTGTCTATTTGTTCACATAGTTTGAGAATGGATACATATTTCCATAGGCTGAGTGGGTATGAAACTGTTGGTTAAATTTGAAATCTAAGCTACATCATAAGCTTTTACAATTTATTTTTCTCACATTAATTGTTCTTATTCCAACAGGTAAATGACACTGCATTGTAAGTCCATATCTTGGTAAACCACACTGTCAATACATATTGGCTCTTACGAAAAGTTTAGAACTCCAAACTTGTGTTTCTTGGTGGTTTTCCTTATTGGGTATGAAATGTCCACGTGTGATTGTGATCTTCTTTTTACCCATATTATGTAAGCAGTATTCTTATTTATGTACAAGTCTCAGTTATTATGTAGCTAGCTATACTTATCCGCTGATAGCGAAAACTTACATCCTCTTTTGTATGGGTTCATCCTATAGCAGTAAACTTTCTGACCATTATGGACTGAGTTGAACCTAGTTACCACTTCCCTTCATTTTTATGTCGATGCAAACGATATTGAGGATAAATGGAAATCATGGACTGGGTTGAAGGGTCAAATGATACTAACCAATTGAGCAACAAGCCCCTTCCACTCAGCACATGTCTTATTAAATTCGGTTGCATTGAAATTGTAACTTTGACTCCTTGTCCATTCATTGTTCACATGTCGCTTGGTAAGAATCTGTGAAGAGAAAGGTCCCCCATTATTAAGGGGCTCGGAAAAACAATCTTCATTTTCTCAGATCTTTTGCTTCCTCACCTGTCCTTGAAATGGCTGTCATTCAACGTAAAATTGGACACGGAAATTTTGGAACGTCAAAAATGTCATGGTCATCATGCAGGGGTGGTGGCTGCTAGCAACCGCTCTTTTGTTTTGGAAAAGGAAATGGTATACTTCTCACTTGAATCAAGGATCGTTACAATTTGCATCAAGGGGCCGTTAACCTTACCAGCAGCTTCCTCAAACCGACGGTTTGCCTTGTTCATGTTCGTAACAGTGACAGTTTGCCTTGCCCTCCGTGGTAGGATGTTTTCCTTGTAGGAGCTGTCCTATTGTTGGTTTTTGTTCAGCCTCTAGAATTGGTTGTGTTTTTGTTCATAGTGGCGGTTTGTTTATGGGTTGAGATGTTGCATTCCTCTTCCCCTGGTTTGGGTTTGGTCCCCCTCTGGCTTTCTTTCAATGATCAATTGCTTGAATATTATTATTATTATCAGGGCATCCAACACAACCTGGCTACCTTACCTTGCGCGGGCTGCAACGAAGACCCACAACCGATCATCCCTTACCACCCCAACCATATTGTCACCAATCCTTGGCTTCGTTCATCCATTCTCCATCCATATTTTACTACCCAGGAGGAAATGAGCACGAGATAACACATCAATTCTTTTGACAATTTAATTTGATGGATTCATTTTTTTCTCTTTTCCAATTAAAATATATACAACATTGCTCATAGCCAATTACCACTGAACTTAAAACAGTGCTCTAACACAGAATGGATCAAATGATCCCCAGAATGGATCAGATCAGGCAGCAGAAGAACCTGAAAGGCCGGACTCCAGCTCCTCAAAATGGATCAAATCAAATCATAACAAATTAAGTGTTCCAAGACAGAATGGATCAAAATCCAGATAATACAACTTAGTAGTTTTCATATCTAATCTCTTCATTCCTTGATCAAAGAAAATTTGAAATTTCTTCTGGAATTTATTTGCACCATTGAATAGAAAAAATTTCTAGTAAACTATGCCCCAATCCTAATTAAGCATCCCGTAAAGGTAGCTATTATCCAACTTAATATTTTTCATATCTGCTCTCATTTTTCTTTGGCGAAAGAAAATGCAACTGCAAAGAAACAAATACGAAGAGCCAAAAAGCAATGTAAATACTCATATGAAATTTCATTTGGAATTTATTTTCCTCATATTGCATGGAAAAAGTTTCGACTAAAGTACGACCCAGAGAAATCCATTAAAAAAATAAAAAATAAAAAACTTAATTAAGCATCCCACAATTTCTCAAACATTAAAACAAAAAGCTGGCTATTTTCTACCAGTAGATGGCAAGCAATATAATAGCACCATCCATCACCAAAGTTCACACGGTAAATAAACCTAAACAAGTACTTAATATCACCCTTTTCATTCCCACTCAACTTAACCCCTTTAAACATTATTTTCGTCACCATCACGGCCTTGTTCAACCTGCTTCTTCTTCTGCTCGAGCAACGCATTCGCCTTTCTCCACTTATGGAAGCTCCCGAACAAGGTCTCGATATCTTCCAACGTTCTGCCACGCGTTTCGGGCAGCATCACAAAGAAGAAGGTCCACGCAACAGCAGAAATCCCGCCGTACATGAAAAATGCCCCGCCAATCGTGATGGCCTTATACAATGAAATAAAAGTCATGGACACGACGCCACTAAACAGCCTGTTTACGGTCACTCCTACCGCAACCCCCTGCGCCCGCAGCTTCAGAGGAAAGATCTCCGAGCTATAAATCCACGTGACCGGTCCTAGCCCGATCGAGAAGAAGGCCACGTTCGTCATTACACATGTCACGCTCAGTTTAACGGCCCACGGGACTACCTTGTTCGGGTTCTGATTAATGACGGTCAGGCCCGTAGCGAGGGCCAACAGAGAGATTACAATCCCACCCACGCTGGTCAAAAGTAACGGACGCCGTCCGAACCGGTCAACTAAAACTGTAGCCACCAAGATGAAAAGCGTCTTGGTACATCCGACGGCTACGGATGCTCGTAGCTTCGCCTTGGTGCTGCGGATTCCGGCCTTCTCGAAAATGTTGGTGCTGTACAGAACGACGGTGTCTATACCGGTTATTTGTTGGAATAAGTGGAGACCGACGGCGGCCATTAGAATGTGAACCACGACGGGGGTGGGGTGGACGAACAAGTCACGCAAGGCGCCTTTGCCGTGGGTTTTCTTGTTGACTTTGACGATGTCGTCGTTACAATGCTCGGGGATGCCGGCGGCTTCCTTGATATCGGCTAGTCGGGTTTGGACCTCTTCTTCGGAGTCTGAGGTTCTTTTGAGGACTCGCTTGGCGTCGCCGAGCCGGCCTTGCATGACCAGCCAGCGTGGCGACTCGGGCATCCAGCAGAGCACGCCGATGGCGAGACCAATGGCTGGAATTCCACCGACGCCGAGCATGAGCCGCCAGCCCAAGTTGAGGCGGAACTCGGCGAAGGCAACGTTGGATATGTACCCAATTAATATCCCAACATTCGTAAACACCTATACACATACATATTCAAACAAAAACCGGTTAGTCTAAGTTCACGTATACTTTGTCTAGAGTAAATAATCCACATCTATAGGTAAAAAAATTTAACTAACATAAAGTACTTTTCTATTCACTTAAGACACTAGTTTCAGAAGTTTCATTTATTGATAATGATAAGTTATACTTCTTGACCACAAGCTGTATATTCTTTAGTCTTTTCAGCAAAACCTACTACAGGATGCATATATGTGTATACAGCATTAAAGATCCACTTGTCAGATGTAGGTAACAAATATTTAGAGAAAGATACTAAATTTCATTCATGACATATGAACAAATATAGAACGGAATACTTTCGGTTTTTGGTGTCAATTCCACATCGTCAAAAAATTGTCCAATTCCATTTAAATAAAGCAGTTGAGAATTGAAATCACAGAACATGGTTGAGGTGATTATTAATTGGGTCTTATCATGTGATGACGCAATGTAACCGAGTAATAAAGAACACCAACCTCCGGGAAGGATGCGAGGGAGCCACGAAAACGCGCCGGAGCAATCTCGGTGGTGTAGACCGGAGCGATCATCATACCGTAGCCAACGCCGACTCCGGCGATGAATCTGCCGAACATGAGGAGGGCGTAGGTTTGGGCGACTGCCATGACAATAGCTCCAAGAAAGAAGATGCCTCCCGCAAGGATCATGGTCCAACGGCGGCCCAAATAGTCGGACGTTCTGCCGGCGAGGGCGGACCCGACGAGGGCGTAGATGTTAAGAGTTCCAACAAGGATTTCCAGTTGGATATCACTAATTTTCAAGTCCTCTTGAATGAAGAGTTGGGCTCCACTCATCACACCAATATCTACACATAAAAAGTGCAATCAACATATAATTTTGTACGCACAGGTTGTAGTTCGGCTCCCCTAATCTTCTAAATCAGAAAAAACGCAATTAAATAAAGTCCAGAAGTGAAGAAATATTAAGGAGAATTAATAAATTACCGTAACCGAGCAAGATCGAAGTCACCGAAGCCATAATGGAAACTCCAATTGCGAAGCATGTTGTGTTGTTCTTCTTTGTAGGGGGATCAAACTCAGCGATTTTCGCCGTTTGGGGCTTGCCCGCAACGACATTGTCTTCCGGTTTCCGATCGGCCATTTCCATGGTTTGAGCTAAAGGAAAGAGGGTGACAGAAACGAGTTCACTTTGAGAGATGTAGATGATGTTATCAACCTCTGGCCACTAACTTTTATAAGTGAGTGAAGTGATCTAACTAGGGTTTATCCATTGGCCGGTAAAGTTGTTATTTTATTCGGAAACAAACACTAGTTTCCACTGAGGTGGTTATGGAAATCCGGATAAGAATCAAAGGATAAAAGATTTTATCCAGATGGTTAACGGGATGGATTGCGGTAAATTTGGATTAAATTATTAATATATCATCCAATTAGTTGAGAACATGCTGATGTTGCTTGGAAAGAATCCCGTTGCGTATGGAAAATACGGGACGGGTGTTAGTGGATTATTCGGTAAGTTTTTTGAAAGAATAAAGCTTGTCTATTCTAAATAGAATAGGAGATTATCGCAATTTTATAATGTTATACTATGATAGGAATCATTAATCTTGTAAATTATGTTGTAAATACAATTTCCTAAAAAAATAAATCAAATCGTAGATTGTTTGGTTATTTAACTATGCCAAAACATATAGACTGCTCGTTTGATCATGTAATTATACTGATCTATTGTTTTAAGCGGTTAAATAATTAAACAATCTTTAATTTAATTGATTTTTTGAGGAAATGATCCTTATTAGATAAGTTACAAAATGAACCGTTCCGAACATCATAAGATGTAAGAAACTAAAAAAATAGAGTATCAACACCTACTCTATTTCGAGTAGGCAAGCTTTGTCCTTTTTGAAATAATATAGTAAAAGATTCAGTCATTTAATTAATTTTTATTATTAATAATGCGTGAAAAAATGGATTAAATATGGATAAAATACACGAATGATATGTGTAATTGTTAAACTTCCAAAACTAACATGTGTTATCCGTCAAAAATGCATCATTACGTGTATAATTTATCCAAAATTAAAAATACACATTTTTAACCGTATCTTTGAAATCATGTGAATACAGACCATAGTTTTCGAAAATTCATATGTACGCTTATGATATGCGTACTAACTAACTAAGCTCAGAAGTGCCAAAAGTTATGTCCGACTTTAAATGTACACTTGTACGTTTTTGACCAAAAAGAATAAAAAGTGAATGAAGAAATTGATTTGAATGTGACCACCTGAGGCTATCGTTGCGTCTTGGGCTTGAAAACTTTTTGAAATGGAGCTCAATATGGGCCTGGATAAATTCATTTACTTTTACATTTTCATAAATTATAAATTGCAATCTATCAAATATATATATATATAATGCATTACAGTGATATAATAAAAGCGGTTGTATTGATCTACTGGTAAATTTAGGAAACTCTCGCTTGTTGATCGAGAAGTTATAGAATTTTTTTTAGGTACAAAGTTGATCCACCTGCACCAGTGTATAGTATGTAGTGTGAATCCGTCTTGAAGTAAACAAAGTACAATATCCTAAGACAATTTCATATGTTTTAATAAAGAAAATTTATCGCGTTAATTTACTCCATTCCATATAACTAGAGGGTAAAAACAAATATTATTGTCATACTCGAAACTAATTGACTAATAGGCTTCAAGATTTTCCAAGAGTTCTGATAAGTATTCTCATGGTTTCTCTCTTTCCATTTTATTATATCTGTCATAATACGTATCAAACATTTTTCAAATCTAACGACAGTTACGAAAGAAAGGTTGTTTCCGATTGATCATGAAAAACATGTTAATTCGTAGAACAATCATGGACTTTATGCTTGCATGCACCATGTTTGTTGGTTAATTAACAAGATTATACACCATCAGAACATGAATACAAGAGAAATCTCTAGAATACGCATTTGGACTTATTTATTTTCTACGTCTGTTGAAGTTTCTATGGTTGTTTGTTATTATATACTAAGCTTGCTGAGTTCAAATAGTGAGATATTGGAGGAAACTAAATATTTTATAGTATTCATAACCGACCAAGATCGAAGGCACTGAAGCTGCAATGGAAATAATAATTGCAAAGCCTTTTGTGTTGAATTTTTTTCCAAGGGATCCAAGTTGGCGTTTTTTGCTACTTCAGGCTCGCCCAGGATGGCATTCTCTTGGCATGTACGGTCGGCCATCTCCATGATTAGAGCTAGAGATAAGACAGTGAGAGAGATCCAAAGCTTGATGATGCGACCAACATTTACTCTAACCACCTACTTATATAAGTGAGTGAAGTTATCTAAAGTTTATCCACTGGCCGGTGATATGTGATAGGAATCGGATAATAGTTACAGTCCAAACCAAAACCGGATTTTGTGCTGTAAGTGTGGATCAAATTATTATCCAATCGGTTGATGACGTTTTTATCTGGAAAGAATCACGATGCGTATTAACTTCTTACTGAAAAGGTTTCTCAAAACTATCAACTACTGTCCGACTTTAAATGCACATGTGTGGCCACCTAAGGCTACTTGTTGCTTATGTGTTATGTATATAAAAGATTATTGTTCATCCTACATCACTCTTTTTGATGAAAACAAAGTAACCCCAATTGTATGAGCTCATCTCAAATACAGACAAAAGCTATCATCAAGATTTGGACTTGCTACCTACCTATATGCAATTGCACATGTTGCTGGGAAAAGAATTATCTATTCCACATTTTGTGTGCCATTTTTGTACCACTTTCATTTTTTTGACATTTCCGACGATTTATGTTATGATCCAAACCGTTCATTTTTTTTATTGTCTAGTAAATATCATCTTTGCAAAAAATCATTCAAATCCGTGATTTTTTAGGTTATATAAAGATTTGGTTATGTTTTACAAAGTCAATTCAGCTATGTTTTATTATTTGATAAACGAACAATTACGGATTTGAATGATTTTTTGTAAAGATAATCTTTACTAGATAATAAAAAAAAAGTGAATGGTTTGAAACATAACATAAATCATTAGAGATGTCAAAAAAATGAAAGTGGAACAAAAATGGCACACAAAATATGGAATAGAGAATCCACTCTCATGTTGCTGTACTTCTTTTTTCCTTAATCCTTTAGTATAGCACTTAATGGTCGTTGTGGGCCACGCGCAATGCACCGTCCACATGACCTTGTCGTGGAGGAACACTTCTCTTCTCTCCACACGCGTTCTCCGTGGCTTTGCGTAGAGACCTTAACGACGTCGTCATGGCAATGCTCTACGGGGACCCGGCGGCTTCTTTTATGTCGGCTAGTCGGAGCGGAGCCTCTTCTTCGGAATCTGAAGTTGATTGAAATACTTGATATTATGTACAAACTTGATTGACTATATAACATATCAAAAGTGTGAATCCCTAAATTACGATATTTGGAAAAATACATTTACATTTTAATAAAGACAAATTATCTCATGAATCCATTTTGTACATATATATACACCACTCTATATAACCAGAGGTGAAAACAAATGTTATTGTCATACTATTTTCAAAATTCCTACCATCGAAATGTTGTGATAAGTAGAGTGCACTAGTAGAGTGCTTATTAGTCTTCAGCATTTTCCAAGAATATTGTGATAGAAAGTATTCTCATGGTTTCCTCTCTCCATTTTTTTTATTTGAATATAAATATCAAACATATCCTCCGGATATACTTTTACTGTCCTAATATATAATTTTTGAAGAATATTAACTTTTGATTTAACAGAGCTCAAATTAGATTCTATTCCTTCATTGAGAAACATTTTATTAATTATATTCGTAGCACAATCATAGCACGTTATAGTATTTATATTTGGAAACTTGAGTCTTTAAATTTTCAAATTTTCCGACCTTTAAAAATAAAGGTTGATTCTGTGTGATCATGAAAAATCTGTTTATGATTCGTAGCACAATCTTAGGGGGGTGTATTCAATCCCGGATTTATACGGATTTGTACAGATTTTAGTATGTATAATTCACGAAATGGATTTTCTGTTTGCATGCATCATGTGTCTTGGTTAGTTACAAGATTGTAAACCATAAAAACATGAATACTAGAGAAATTTCTAGAATATTGATTTCATGTATATAATGCATGACTTCAAGTATTTATTTTTATTCACTACTTTTGTTGGGGTTTTAATATGTTGGCATCCCTTATTATACTACATACTAGCCTCACTGCACATATGTATGCATGAAGTTTTTTTTGCATCAAGGTTTTTGCAAGTTTTTAGAAGATACGCTGATCTATGGATGACAATCCAAATTATATGTGGATTGAAAACTTAATATGATTCTTTACATTTTAACTATTTTATCCCATTATTTTTAATTTATTTGATCAGATTTATTTTTCAAAGTATGAACATTTAAGAAAAACACAAATTTAATCGTAGGAGAACTGCTGGTTGAGTTCAAATAGTGAGATGCTGAGTAAAGCTAAATACGAGTGAGGGGTTATCCATTGGCAGATAAGTTGCAACTGTTCCATCATTAATAGAGATGCTTGTTGAGTTCAAATAGTGAGATGCTGAGTAAGCTAAATACGAGTGAGGGGTTATCCATTGGCAGATAAGTTGCAACTGTTTTATTAGAAACAAACTCTACGGTGGTTAATATTTTGATCGGATAAAAGATTTATCCAAAGAAAATTAAATCGTCAGTTTGAATTAAATTATTATCCAATCTGTTGAGGATTCTGATGACGTTTTTTTACCTATCACGATGCGTATTAATTTGTTCCAGAAAAGGTTTCTCAAAACTACCAAAACTCCTGCCCCGACTTTAAATGTAATTTTGACCAACCCCTGGTCACGGGTATTATAATATTATTTATGGGTGTTATTTATGAGTTTAGGCCAGAGTGGTGGTTGAACACTTTAACTATAAATTCAACTGTTCATATTCGACTTTAGTCAATAAAAGTTATCCTTTGAAAAAGAAAAAGAAAAAATGGTTGATATGATTTGGATATAAACGCATTTGCTCGTACAGAGAATTTGAGTTTTATTGCTTCGAAATAGAAAATAAGAAAAACAAAAGGACTGCAAGACTTAAGTTTACAACAATAAGGGGAACCACAATTGCATTGCATGACCTTCATCTCAAATCTATAGATTGTAAAAACTATCTTATAGGTTTGGACGTTCCACCGGACTTGTTGCAATATAATATGCCCCTTATTTCTAGTAGACTCAGTGGCCGTTGCGGTCACCACCGCCCCCACCTTGAACAACTTGATTAGTGCTCTTCTTGAGTTTGGCGTTGGCTTCTCTCCACTTATGGAATTGACCAAACAAGACCTCCATATCTTCTAAAGTTCTACCTTGTGTTTCCGGCAACAATGTATAATAGAAGATTCCGGCAAGAGTAGCTATTCCGGCGTACAGGAAGAAGGCCCCGCCGATCGTTATGGCCTTGTACAAGGAAATAAAAGTCATGGAGACGACACCGCTCATCAACCTGTTCGTGGCGACCGCCATTGCGCACCCTTGCGCACGGAGCTTTAGAGGAAAGATCTCGGAACTGTAGACCCACGTGACGGGCCCTAGCCCGATTGAGAAAAATGCGACGTTGGTTAGTACCATGGTCACGCACAACGCGACGGCCCACATGACTTTCTCTTCATGATTATAGATGACGGTGAGGCCCGTAGCGAGTAACGTTAGCGAAGTTATCATCCCGGCGATGCTGGTCAACAGAAGCGGACGCCGCCCGAACCGATCAAGTAAAAATGTAGCGGTCAAGATGAAAACAGTCTTGACGAGACCAACGGCCACGGTGGCCAGTAGCATGTGGTTTTTGTTGATTCCGGCCTTCTCGAAGATCCTCGGGCTGTACAAAACGACAGTGTCTATTCCCGATGCTTGTTGGAAAAAGTGGAGACCGATGCCCGCGATCAAAATGTGTTTAACAGCCGGTGTGGGATGGAGGAGCAGTTCTCTCCACACGCCTTCTCCGTGGCTTTTCTTCGAGACCTTAACGACGTCGTCATTGCAATGCTCGGGGATCCCGGCGGCTTCTTTGATGTCGGCTAGTCGGAGCTGAGACTCTTCTTCGGAATCTGAAGTTCGTTGTAGAACTTTCCTGGCATCACCGAGCCGACCTTGCATGACGAGCCAACGAGGCGACTCGGGCATGGCTAAGACGCCCACGGCCAGAATAACCGATGGAATTGCCCCAACTCCGAGCATGAGTCGCCATCCCAAGTCAAGCCGGAGCCTGGAGAATGCATAGTTGGAAACATACCCCAATAATATACCAATATTGACAAACACCTACACATATTCAAAGGAATTCAACAAATTAGTTTATTTAAAAATAAAAATAAAACAATTACTTGATGATATCAGAAAATTGAAGGGCGGGTCAAGAGACTAGTGTGCCTAATTATCGCGCACATTTAAAAAGAAAGAAGATTCCAAATTTGCATGGCCTAAAAAACGCTCTACAATTTATACTTGTAATTAAGAACCAAAAACGTTAAACAAACGTTATAAACCTCAGGGAAAGATGTGAGGAAGCCGCGGAATGATGCCGGAGCGATTTCGGCGGTGTAGACGGGAGCGATCATCATAGCATAGCCAACTCCGACTCCGGCGATGAATCGGCCGAACATGAGGAAGGCGTAGTTGGTGGCGAATCCCATGAGGAGAGCTCCGGCGAAGAAGATTGCTCCGGCCAGGATGATGGTGTAACGGCGGCCAATCCAGTCGGAGGTTCTTCCGGCGAGGGCGGAGCCGAGGAGGGAGTAGATGTTTAGAGTGCCGGCAAGGATTTCGACTTGGACGTCGCTGATTTTCAGGTCGTCTTTGATGAAGATTTGGGCCCCACTCATCACACCAATGTCTACACACACAAAATTTGAAATTACAAAATCGTACATCGTTTTTATTTTACAAGAAATTAAGATTTGCATGTAATTCAAAATAACTGAGGAAATAATAAGAGGATTACCGTAACCGAGCAAGATTGAAGTCATTGAAGCCAAAATGGCAGTCATAATTGCAAACTTGTTGGTCTTGGGTTTCGTCGGGGGATCAAAATCTGCAATATGCACCGCCTGAGGATTGCCCGGGACGGCATTATCTTCGGGTCTCCGGGAAGCCATTTCCATGGTTAAAGCTAGCTAGAGAAAGAGAGATAGAAAGAGTGAGTTTGAAAGAAACAATGACTTGGAGAGAAACAATGGCTTTGAGAGATCAAGACAGGAGGACTATGTGATGAACAACTGCCACTTACACATGTTATTTATAAGTGGTGAATGGTTATCCATTGGTCCATAGACTGTTAATCTGTTTGGTAAGTTTTCATTACTGTGGCCAATCCGGATAGAATTAAGTTGTGTCCAAATTAATCAGGCCTTAATTGGTAAATCTAGATTCAGTCCTCCTATCCATTTACGCCTATAATTATTACTCAATCCGGATGTTATCCTTACATAACCTTCCAAATTACCAAGCAATAGCTTTCACACCATTCAGTGTTTTCTTTGGTCAATGCAACATTCAATATTGGTAATCTTATCTATAATATGGAAGTCCTGTATTCACATTTAACCAAGAAAACATGGCACAGTTGTTTAGAGTGGCGAGCTTATATTATACAAGTTCGAATTGCTACGCATTCATTGTTTCTAGGTTATCTAATAAGGACTTTTGAAAAAGGATTACGGTTTGATTCTAATGAAAGCACTATTGGTCAATGAAATTGTTGAAAACAGAATACGTGATTAACATGAATAACAATATTCATTCACATCATCTTTAAGAATATATAAACAATGACCAAAATCATACTACAAACATAAATCATAAACCATACAATTGCCTACGAATCAAGTAAATCTGAAAACTAACCTGGTGGATGCTTGAATTGACTTGTAGATATGATTGTAGGCACGCACAGATATTCTCCTTTGTAGTGCATGTAAGGACCTCTATTGACTGTATATATAGAGGTTAGGAAGGATTCATATTTAATCCTAATTCCTATAAAATTAGGACATATTTACTAACTAAGAGTGGGAATATGATAAGAGAGAGTCATTCCCACTCCTGGTGTCCTTGTATAGGTGTCAATCCTTATGCACTAATAACACATTTTCCATCAGTTAATCATCAGGTATAATTCAATTGTCAAAGGGCTACCATAATAGATGTTATTTAAGTCAATGATCACAATCCTTTATAAGAACGAGAATTTGAAAAATGTGGTTCATTTCATACATATATGTGGGCTACCATAATAGTACATTCATTACGAACTTTTGTTTCTATTTCTAGTGAACTTAACTATTCTGGTGGTCACTATCACCACCATTAACAACGTGATGATTCCTCTTCTTCTTGAGCGCGGCGCTGTCTTTCTCCACTTACGATATTATCCAAACAAGACCTCCATGTCTTCAAGGCTTCTTCCTTGTGTTTCTGCCAATATGGTACAGTAGAAAATCCTGGCAAGAGTAGCGATTCCGCCGTACATGAAAAAGGCTCCATCAATCGTCCCATCCTTCTTTCATGAGTAGATGTGGCTTTTTCTTGCACCATAATTATTCTCCTTGTTTCATTAAAAAAAATTATTCTCCTTGTCTTTGTTCTTCCTCTTGTGTTTCATATTATGTGAACCATGAGCCTCTACATTTGCTTATTCACGTATTTGCTGCATTTGCTGAGGTGTTATGCTTGTAGCGGTTGGATTAGGAGGATATGTTTAATTAAAAAATTGCTTGTAGTGGTTGATGGTTGACACCTTTAGCAAATGCGGAAAATGCGTGGAAAAATAAATATAGAGGCTCATGATCCGATGTGATGTATATCCACTTCGTTACTTACATTTTATTTCATCTTGCTAAGGTATTCAATCACATACATTCTTCTTCGGCTTTGTTTGGCATTGCTTTCGCGAAAGTGATTATGGCCGGAAAGTGATTTCGCGAAAGTTTTTGGTCAAAAAAGTGTTTAGTAAACGCAAACGAAATCACTTTCGGGCCATAATCACTTTTGCGAAAGCTGATTATCGAAAGCAGGCTAGAAGTAACTTTCGCGAAATCACTTTCATTTGGGACACGCTGGGTATTTACAAAATTCTTAATGAAACTTTTTTCTTCCAATTTTAGCCTTCTCCAACATTTCAAATAACATATTGACCAACGCCAAACTTTTCTTCCAATTTTAGCCTTCTCCAACAATTTTACTAAAATTTTATTTTTTCAAAAAAACTCGATGATTATACAAAATAATTGTACAAAATTTTACATGTTTTTCTTTTTAATATATAGTTTAGTAAAATAATCATTTAAGAACATGTCTGTTTTTCTTTTTTACATCTCACAGCACTTTCTAAAAAATGTTAACCAAACACCTAAAATTGATTATTGTGATCTAAAGCAGTTTTGACAGAATGTTAACCAAACGCCAAACTAATTATCCTGCAAGCTGATTTTGCAAAAGCACGACAATGCCAAACTGAGCCTTCCTCTTGTCCAGGTATTCTATCCTTATTTTTTCTTGTGTCCAGGTGTTCTATTATTATTTTTTTCTCTGGTCTCGTTTGATCTATATGTTCCCTTTATTTTAGAATCAAAAATTCAAATATTAAAAAATCATTGAAGACCAAGCCCAGAAGTCAATCCATAACCTCATCTCTATGTTTCCTCTACCTTTTGTGGAGGTCTCTTTTTTAGAACCAATATATTGTGCAGGAGTTCAACAATTTCAAGAAGAATAGTTAAAGAATTAAAACAATGCATACCTAAAGATTTATAAATTTCTCATTACCAATTACAAGATATGCATGCGCCTACAAAAAAAATTGGAGAATTGGTGGACTGCTATCTGGCCAAGAGACATATAATCATGGAATCAACCAATTACATAAGCTACCTGACCAATAGACATCGAACCATGGTATAAACTAATTATATAAGCTACCTGACCCATAGACATATAACGATGACATGAACTAATTACATAAGCTACCTGACCAATAGACAATCTAATCATAGTTTCAACTATTTACAGAAACTACCTGACCAAATATACAATCTCCACAGCCTCCACTCCCCACCTCCCCAATCCTTCGACCCCTTTACCTCAACACATTTGATGGAGGCTGCTTTAGGTATATTAATACGAAGATCTGAATTTGAAACAGTTATCCGAAATGTATGATAATTCTTGTATATGATAATTCTGAAGAAAAAAATTCGGTGGTAGTGGTTGTAATTTTATGAGCTTAAAGTATAATTTTCATTTTTTCTTGAATAGATGATATTATGATTTGTATTTATTTATTTTTTATAAAAGTGGATTGAATATAAAAATTGTCTAATCTATTGAAAAATCACAAATTAACTATTCTCAACTATTTTTCATGGTTTTCCTTTATATAAAAGGATATGTATATGCAAGTAACGACTTATCCTTCCAATCATAAAGAATTTATCTACTATTATAAAACAAATTGGGTTTTTTGATAGTTACTAAATTTAACCAAAATATCCCTGCAAAACACTATAATTTCAAGGAAACCAAGTTCAACTAACATTTAACGCAAAAAGCAGTGGGGGTATTTCAGTCCAATGGAAAAGCTTCATAAAATGTTGGACAAAAATGCCCCTAAAATAGGAACTACCAATAAAATATATTCACCTTTGCCATAGGTAATATTGTACTTTGACAAACCAACCAATCAAATTCATCCTATATTATTGGAAGAATATAACTTTTCTAAATACACTTGTACCATAACCAAAATTACATTTCAATCTGACCAAATTCGATTCATGTTCGCACCCGAGTCTCCCGGGCATTGCGCCTAGTATCTTTACAAACAGAATTAGTCCTTCCACCAAAGTAATACAGGTTAATCATACTAACATTTCTATCTATCTTCACATCACTTAAAAAAAGGAGTACACCATCAGATTCTGTGGAAACTCTACTACTTAAGTGCTCCATGACCAAGCAGTAGTTTGATTTGTCTACCTAAAGGAATAAATTGATTTGCAGTTTCTTGGTCATGCCACTACTTGAAAATCCAAAAGCTCTTGATAAAAAATAGAAGTTTCTGAGATATATTCTTTGTGATAATAATGAGATAGAAATACTAATTGAAAAAAGAGACAGCACCTTCAATAGTAAAAAGGAAGACGGAAGTGGATTACGCAAAACGATCCTTGTCAAATACATCAATCACATAAACCACTGCATCTACCTGTTCACAATAGAGGATACAAAAGTTGAATTAGTACCGTTAACTTTGCCGCAATTATTTAATTTGACATGAAAGCTTGAGAATTTGATGTACAATCAGTAAAACGAGAATGTAGAGATGATAAATAACTTATGAGTGAAGTTTAGAACCACTAGTGCTAAGTTAGTACTTGTAGAGAATCTTATTCTATGTGTTTCATCTAAGTTTGAGGAAGTTGATGATATGGTCCACATGTCGTGGTGGTGGACATTAGAAAAGAATTCAACCCACGGGCAAATTCTCCAAAGAAGCCAACTGAAAAGATGCAAGTGGAAGTCATGATTGATAGAAAGCCTAAGAAAAGGAAAATTTGGAATCCAATGAAACTGGAGAAGAAAAGTTGGAGCAAAAAGTCATGCTTTTAAAAAGGGCAAATTACAATTATGTACTTTGTGGTTTCAGTCAAATTTTAAAATGATATCTATATTTTTTTTTCTTGTATTTTAGTACCCTGTATTTTCAAATTCTTGCAATTATGTTCCAATGTTTGTAGAATCGTCAATTTTCGACTGTTCAGAGATGATGTGGACTCTGTGAGTTTCATTAATTAGTGTTCGGGTTAATGGATTGTGTATCTGCAGCAAAAACATGGTGCCAAAAGTACTAAAGCCCGTATTCTCCAATGACTTAAATCTACTCGATGTACTTGTACTATCCAAGCTGTAGATCACAGATGATAGGGAAGAGTGAACATATGGACTCCATAGCACCCACTTCATCTCTGAACAGTCTAAAATTGACGATTCTACAAACGGTGGAACATGATTTGAAAGTACAGAGTTCTAAAATGTAAGAAAAAAATATATATATATCATTTTGAAATTTGACCCAAACCACAGGGTAAGTAATTGTAATTTGCCCTTTCAATAATTAGCGAACTTGGCCATAGAGAGGATTCATTCATGGTTGGACATGAACTTCAAGATATTCAAGGTAATAAATTATCATGTGTTGTTTTTTTTTTTTTTTTTTTTTTTGGGGAAAAAAAAAAAAAAAAGTAATAAAAAGGGGATTGGGCCGGTGAGTGATTTTTTATGGAGGAGGGAGGGTAATTTTTATGGAAAGGGGGGTTGAGGGTCTATCACTAAAATGAGAATAAGGCTAATGGTCCTTATATATAGAACAAGCAGGGAGAGTGATCTATAAACAATGGTAGTGAATTAATGATGTAGAAATATAAGTAATTGTAATTTGCCCTTTCAATAATTAGCGAACTTGGCCATAGAGAGGATTCATTCATGGTTGGACATGAACTTCAAGATATTCAAGGTAATAAATTATCATTAGGCTGTGTTCTTAATTCTACTTATTTCTTTAGAGAACTAAGCAAAATCAAATAGTAACTCAAACAAGGCTATTGAGCCCATGGTGACTGAATCTTTTCATGAAGATGGAAGGTCTAATATTTATGACAACGTGGCAGTTCGAGGATCTATCACTAACAATGAAACATCAAGGCTAATGGTCCTTATATATAGAACAAGCAGTGGAGAGTGATTTCTATAAACAATTGGTAGTGAATTTAATGATGTAGAAATATAAAAGTTAACTTTGCACTGGTCAGTGGGAAATTAGGTACTTTTTTGGACATTAGCATATTAATCCTGCAAATAAGAGTAATTTACCAAAAAATGAAGCTTGAGATAATCCTTGCTCAAATCATTTGAAAATACATACAATCCGAAATAAATTGAATTTCTATGTGAGAAATTCTACCATACCTTTTAGAAAACGCATTACCCGTTTGTTTATTAGATGAAACTAATATTTAAGACCGTTGATTAGGCAAAATATAACCATTGAACTATCTTAAATACTATCTTAAATTAATCACACCATTGATTAAGGAATTGAATTATCTTAGCCCTTGATTAACTGTAGAAGGCTTTAGGTTTATGCAGTTCCTTCAGTGAAATAGTCTTCTCTTCTTATGTAGTCGTCTTCAATATTGCGGCATGTCATATTTGGTTTTATCTCTCATCACATCCTTCTTCTATATTTCCGCATCAAGCTGTTGTCATTGTTAGGGTTTGTTTGTCACCTCACTATGTCTAATGATGAATCCGATGACATTGAAGAACATGGCTTCATAATGAGTGGGGTTAATAATGCAATCACTAATGTGTAGAAGAACATGGGTGACACATCCTGATCTAACATAGGGGCCCGAGACATGCTAAACATCACCCGAAGAGTGACAAAGCCATGACATGCAAGTACAAACGACAAACTTAAACGGAAATGAAGAAAGTCGATCGAGTTCCGTTATTACATGCATTTAATAGTAAAACAGAGCATCTAGCAGCAGAAAGTAATGCATGCAATAGTAAAACGCATCTAGCAGTAGAAAGTAATGCATGCAATAGTATAAAATAGAGCTTATAGCAACGGACAGAGCATATAGCAGCAGAAAGTAAATTAGAAAGTAAACAGTGTTCCAGAAAGGGTTCGAACACGACGGTTTTTTTTTTTTTGGTTAAACCACGAGGTGGTCCTGGGAGGGCCCCAACAATGGGTGGCACCTTTAAGCCGTAACCACAACCCAGACTAATCCCCGCTCACACCGGGTAGGCCCGGAAGGGGTAAAGTGCTGGCCAAAGTGGTGACTCCATACGTGAGGAGGAATCGAACACGACGGTTTGATTTTAGTGAAAGCAAAACTACTTAAGAACACGATTCATTATAAGAATGAGATTTTGAATGAGTTATAAAGTACAACATAGAATTGAGAAACCTGTGGAAATATTGCATAAAATTACAACCTAGTACATATATTATGACCTTTGTTTCTAGTCAAGTTAACTATTGTTGTAGCCACCATCACCACCATTAACAACTTGATGATTGCTCTCCTTCTTGAGCGTGGCGCCGGCTTTTCTCCACTTATGATATTTTCCGAACAAGACCTCCATGTCTTCAAGGCTTCTCCCTTGTGTTTCTGGCAACATCGTATAGTAGAAAATCCCAGCAACGGTAGCGATTCCGGCGTACATGAAAAAGGCCCCGCCAATCGTGATGGCCTTGTACAGTGAAAGAAAAGTCATGGAGACGACACCGCTCATGAGCCTATTGGTACCCACTGCCATTGCACATCCTTGCGCACGAAGCTTTAGAGGGAAGATCTCGGAACTGTATACCCACGTGACGGGCCCAAGCCCAATTGAGAAAAACGCGACGTTGGATAAAACCATGGCAACGCACAAACCCACGGCCCATTTGATGACCTTATCTTGGTTATGGTCAATTACGGTGAGACCCGTACCGAGTAACACAAGCGAAGTTATCATTCCAGCGATGCTGGTCAACAGAAGAGGACGACGGCCAAACCGATCAAGTAAAAATGTGGCGGTCAGGATGAAAAGGGTCTTGACGATACCAACGGCCACGGTTGCTAGCAACATGTGGTCCTTGTTGATTCCGGCCTTCTCAAAGATTCTTGGGCTGTACAAAACGACAGTGTCAATACCGGAGGCTTGTTGGAAGAAGTGCAGACCAACCCCTGCGATTAAGATATGACGAACGGCGGGTGTAGGACGGAGGAGCAGTTCTTTCCACACGCCTTCTCCGTGGCTTTGCTTTGAAACCTCAACGACGTCGTCATGGCAATGCTCGGGGATCCCAGCGGCTTCTTTGATGTCAGCAAGTCGTTGTTGACACTCTTCTTCTGAGTCTGAGGTTTTGTCGAGGACCTTCTTTGCCTCTCCTAGTCGGCCTTGCATGACGAGCCAACGAGGTGACTCGGGCATGGCTAACACACCGACAGCGAGAATAACTGAGGGAACTGCCCCGATTCCGAGCATGAGCCGCCAGCCCAGGTTAAGCGCTAGGCCGGAGAAGGCGTAGTTGGCTACGTACCCTAACAATATGCCAATATTGACAAATACCTGATCCAATGTTCAAAACCCCTCTATTATTAATAATTCAATAATTATACAATAGAATAACTAGGTGAAAAAAAAATATATGTTAGCTTCTAGACTTTAAAACACTAGCCTTTGTGTAAATTTTTTTTATCAATATAATCTGTCGCGTTACTTTAGAAAAAAAGTGAAATAAATAAGCAAACACATTTCACAAACCTCAGGGAAAGATGTGAGGAAGCCGCGGAAAGACGCCGGAGCGATCTCAGCGGTGTAGACGGGAGCAATCATCATAGCGTAGCCAACTCCAATTCCAGCGATGAATCTTCCAAACATGAGAAATGCGTAGCCCGGGGCCAATCCCATGAGGAGTGCTCCCGCAAAGAAGATTGCTCCGGCAAGGACAATGGTGTATCGGCGGCCTATCCAGTCTGAAGTTCTGCCGGCAAGGGCAGAGCCGAGGAGTGAGTAGACGTTGAGTGTACCAGCAAGGATCTCGACTTGGACGTCGGTGATCTTGAGGTCGTCTTTGATGAAGATTTGCGCTCCACTCATCACACCAATATCTGTACAAATGTACATTATGCACAAGTATATATTAATTTGTTTCATGAGTTTCAAAAATTTTAAATGACTCATAAAGAGTATATATAAGAAGTATTATAATTACCATAACCAAGCAAGATTGAGGTCATGGAAGCCAAGAGGGCACAGGCAATGGCAAACTTGTTTGTCTTGGGTTTCTTTGGGGGATCAAAGTCTGCGATTTGCGTGTTCCCGGGCTTCTGGGCGGCTGCATTATCTTTGGAGCTCCGGTCGGCCATCTCCGTTCTTAGAGCGAGGGGAAGAAAGGTATATAGCTAGACCGGTGCTCGCAAAGAGGAGAGACGATTAATTTTGTTGAGAGATGAGGTTGGTGGATGAAATCAACAATTGGATTGTGCTTAATTATATAAGAATTGTGGATTGTAAGATAAGTAAGATTTTTATGGATCGGGCTGTAGATGGTTGTTTGGTAAACAAACATCAGTTTTCCATTAGTGGTGAGTTTTGGATTTTGTTATCCTTATTTGATCTGTTCTCCAAAACTGTAAAAACTACTCAACAAGATATCAAAAAAAAAAAAAAAAAAAGGTAGATAACTAACTACTCATCTTAATTGAAGGGTAGGAAACAATCATAAAATGTAAGTGAAGATCATAGGCAACCACTTCCACAACGCCAAAGTCTCTTGTGAACTAGAGCAATTAGTCAATCGGAGTCAGGGTCCTTAATGACTTTACTTAATTCATCTCCTATATGTTTGGTCTATACTCTTTTTTTGGGGTAAATTACAATTGTGTTGGTTTGGGTCAAATTTCAATATGATATATGTATTTTTTTTATTGAATTTCAGTACCAAGTACTTTCAAATCCTTTGCAATTCTGTTCCACCGTTTGTAAAATCGTCAATTTTTGGTTGTTTAGTAATAATGTGGACTTTATAAATTTTATTAGCTAGTATTTGGGTAAATGAGTTATGTATCTGAAGTAAAACGGTGCCGAAACAGCCAAAAACCACATTCTCCAATGGCTCAAAGTTACTCAATGTACTTGCACCACTCGTTGTAAACCACAGACAATAGTCCATGCCATCACAGAATATATGAACGGCTAGTATAGTCAGGCATTTGGACCGTTCATATATTCGGTGAATGTTTCACACAATTAGGTGACCAAACGATGTCGGAATTGATTCATTTTTTGTGAGATAATCTTTACTATATTAGTTACAAACTCAACGGTTCCGATCACTATTCATTGCCGTGGAAGGTGGCCGTTTGGCCGGCTCAGCACCGGCCGGGCAGAGGAGCCGGACCCGATCATGTGTGGGCAGTTGTTGGAACATATGTGAGACTGGTAAAAGGAAATGTGTTAACGGGTAGTGCTGGTTTGTCTACATATATGTGGCCCCAACTATATGGACCCCACGTTGTAATGACAATGGGAGCAACGGCCATGCATGTAATTCGCGTTCCCGTACAACTACTCTTTTATCCAAATTCCAAATTAATGCCAACATATAAACGAATACCGTAATTATCACTTTGTATATCTTAATGATAGGAATTCACAATTAGAAACTTTATTTACACTCCATATTTTAATAAATTCATTTGATTTTGATTTTTTAATAAAAAAATACTATTTCAATTTAATCGAAAGTTATTTGTAAAGACGAAACTTTTTTGTAACTTACAAATTATTTTATGAGTACATCCCTAATTTAGTAAATTATGAAAATCTATAAGCCTTTCAAGGCTCCCTCTCGCCGTCATAGTGCAGCACCATTGTACTTGACATCACCACTTTGATTTCATTTTTCCATTTGTTAATCCTTCTACTCATTCAAAAGAAATCAACCGCCATTTAATAATAAGCTTTGATTGGTGTTTGCCATCGAGTAGTGAGCAGATAAAAGTAAAAGCGAGAGAAAGATTGGAAAACTGGAGTGTCTAATCAAAAGGGAATAACTCGATGAGATTCTTAATTTGCAGTTTTTCATTGCTTAATTCGTCTGCTACAAATTGCTATAACAGATTTTATACTTCAAACCTTAGATAGTGACCATTGAAGTATTTCCCACACTCGATAAATCCCAACGGCCATGGCCATGTGATTTTGTGGCGAGGTGTTAATCTTAATAATCCCACGAGAGCCCATAGGCTTTTGTTTAATTGATTGGGAAACCTTTGTTAGATGAAAAGACACTATCTAAAGAAGGGATCCACATAACATTTAGTTTGCTTTCTTATTAAGGATAGTTTAGGTAACATTTAGGGTGGATTAAGATATTTTAAATGAGATAAATTCATTAAAAAGTTGATCTGAAGAAAATTAATCAACCTAACATGGAAACACATTTATAGTAAAATGAGTATCCGAACTAAATGTTTTGTCTTTCAATCTAAATTTGAAAATAAACAAAAATTCATTCAAAAATTCTTAGTGAAGAGGGATGGAAACCAAATTTCTCATTTTTTAATTCACATAACCTGGTTTAAAGGAATCTATTATATTCCCACACGACTTCAGATCTGTGAGTAAAAACTTGGTATTATATGCTCTCAATACAAACATTGTTCTTATAGCTAAATATGGTCCTTTTTGATATATACGTAATGTGTAAAGATTGTGGAACCATAATGACCTTCATTTCATTTCATATGAATCACATAAAACAATCATACAAATTTTGTGGGCCCTCTTGAGTTGGGGGCCCAATGCAACTGCACCGGGGTTGCCACCATTGACAAGTACAAAGATTACTAAAAGCATTGCCCTTTAATTCTAGTGGACTTAACTATGCTTTTGTTCACCATCATCACCTTGATCTTTGCTCTTCTTGAGCGTGGCATTGCCTTGTCTCCACTTATGGTATCTACCGAACAAGGACTCCATGTCTTCTAAACTTCTACCTTGCGTTTCCGGCAACAGCGTATAATAGAACACTCCGGCAAGAGCCGCGATTCCGGAGTACATGAAAAAGGCCCCGCCAATCGTGATGGCCTGATACAGCGAAATAAACGTCATCGAGACGACCCCACTCATCAACCTGTTTGTGGCCACTGCCATTGCGCACCCTTGAGCACGTAGCTTCAATGGGAAGATCTCTGAGCTGTATACCCACGTGACGGGCCCTAACCCGATTGAGAAAAACGCAACGTTAGATAATACCATGGCCACGGACAAAGCCACGGCCCATGTGACCTTCTCGTCGTGGTTATAGATTACGGTGAGGCCCGTACCGAGTAACACAAGCGAAGCGGTCATTCCGGCAATGCTAGTCAATAGAAGAGGACGACGGCCGAACCGATCAAGTAAAAATGTGGCGGTCAAGATGAAAAGGGTCTTGACGATACCAACGGCCACAGTGGCTAGCAACATGTGGTCCTTGTTGATTCCGGCCTTCTCGAATATCCTCGGGCTGTACAAAACGACAGTGTCTATACCGGAGGCTTGTTGGAAGAAGTGGAGGCCAATCCCGACGATCAGGATATGACGAACGGCGGGTGTTGGATGAAGGAGCAATTCTTTCCATACACCTTCTCCGTGGCTCTGCTTAGAGACCTTAACGACGTCATCGTGGCAAGTTTCGGGTATTCCGGCGGCTTCTTTAATGTCGGCGAGCCGTTGTTGGCACTCTTCTTCGGAGTCTGAGGTTTTGTCGAGGACTTTCTTTGCGTCGGCGAGCCTACCCTGCATGACGAGCCAGCGAGGTGACTCGGGCATGGCTAAGACACCAACGGCGAGAATAACCGAGGGAACTGCGCCAATACCGAGCATGAGCCGCCAGCCTAAGTTAAGGCCCAAGCCGGAGAAGGCGTAGTTCGCTACGTATCCTAATAATATGCCAACGTTGACAAACACCTCAGGGAATGATGTGAGGAAGCCACGGTATGACGCCGGAGCGATCTCGGCGGTGTAAACAGGAGCTATCATCATAGCGTAGCCAACTCCAATTCCGGCGATGAATCTACCGAACATGAGGAAGGCGTAGCCGGGGGCGAAGCCCATGAGTAGAGCTCCAGCAAAGAAGATGGCTCCGGCGAGGACTATTGTATAGCGGCGGCCCATCCAGTCGGAGGTTCTACCTGCTAGGGCGGAGCCGAGGAGGGAGTAGATGTTGAGAGTACCGGCGAGGATTTCGACTTGGACGTCGCTGATTTTGAGATCATCTTTGATGAAGATTTGAGCTCCACTCATCACACCAATATCTGCACATTTGTATATGCATAAGTGTAATTGACAACATTGAATACCAAAACTTCTAAAACATAAATTTTATAGAAATTTATTTTAAGACTTTACCAATATTTGTTCATCTGTAGATGTAAAATACTCCTACATTTCACCCTATCCCCGTCACCACTAGACTAATTCCAGTGGCTCAGGATAATTTTGATATATATTTAGTAGAAGTAATGAAGTATAAGAAGGATTAATACCGTAGCCGAGCAAGATTGAAGTCATGGAAGCCAAAAGGGCACAGGCAATGGCAAACTTGTTTGTCTTAGGTTTCTTCGGGGGATCAAAGTCAGCGATTTGCTTGTTCTCAGGTTTTGCGGTAACTGCGTTATCAGTACTTCGATCAGCCATCTCCATTTTCGGATCTAGAGAAAGAAGGGAGTATATATAGTTAGACCGAAAGTTACTGCTTAGAAAGAAAGGTGGATAATAAGGTTGAAAGTTGTAGATCACATTTGTGTTTGAAAATAGACAATTTCATGCTCCTTATATAAGCCGTGTGATAAGTGGATTTTGTTTATGGGCAGCTACGATGTTCTGTAGTAAACAAAGACCGGTTTCCATTACTGGTATAAGTTAATATTTTGTTATATCCAACTGGTTCCACAAAACCTATATAAACTACTCAAACAACTAAAAAAAAAAAAGAACGGCATAAACTACCTAACTTAATTTAATCCGGATTTGACCAAAAGCAATCTAATCTAGAACATCAGTTGACACTCTTTTTCACTAGTGTGTCCCATGAACCGGTTTGGGCTATTTTTTTTTCTTTGACATTGTATAATATTTTCGATATATATATATATATATATATATATATATATATATATATATATATATTAATTAGTACAAATCAAATAATTTCAATCATATAAAAAATATCAATAAACATGGAATCAAACATCTTATCAAACAGCGTATCAAAAGCTTTTTAAAACTAAGAGTCTATTATCTATAGAGTACTATACGAGGCTTATGCTTATTAGTGGGTGACCTTTGATTTCCTACATTATTGTTTGTGATATTTGTAGGTGGAAATTACTCGAACATTGATGTTGTCTATAATAAATTTGGGTGGGCTATTTTTTTAATTTGACAAGTTTACACTATAAAATTGAATATCAATATAAGAGAATTGTAAGGTTCGGCTGTGCTTGAGCACTGCCTAGCCCATACAGGGCTCCGCGTTTGAATGCTGTGTTTGGATTAGAGAAAAGAAGTTGTTTTGGAATTTCTTCATCCAGACACAAACTGTTGGAACATTTTGCCTTTGAATTTTATCATTTTGTTCATTCTAATCCTCTCAGTAAAAGAGGCTTCCAAAAAAGCTCATTCTCAAAAAAAAAAAAAAAAATAAAAAAATCTAGACACATTGGATAATAGCCACATTGTTATTCCCGTATAGTATACAGGTACATAAACTTTTTTTTTATTATTATTTTTATGGATAATAGCCACATTGTAGAATACAACACCTGGCGTATCATTGTGATTGAACCATTGTCACAAGCAGACCACAAAAATTGAAATGTGGTTAATTATTTTAGCTGATGCCGCTTAGTACGTTTTATACTTTTGGAAATGAGAATTGTGCAGTCGAGAGATTATCACGTATATGCTTCCTCTTGATGAAAAAACATATGTACATGATGAAACCCGATCCATCATGAAGCAACCAGATCCGTGCACAAATGGATTTTTGTTGACTCAGTGAAAGTTGTTATTTAGGAAAACATAAGTTTCGCAATGTGGTTAGTTTAGATTTAGAAACAAATCCGTAGTCATGTTATAAGCAAAATATTGCGGATAAATCTCTTACTTGATTATAAGAATCACGCTGGGAAATTAATTTTGTCTTTTAGAACTGAAGTAACTGCTCAACAATACATGTGTGTTTTTTGACCCTGAAAACAAAATGAAGGAAGAATTTTGAATCTAAAGAACTGGCGTAGAGTTGTTTCCTCACAGTTGGATATCGGTATCCGATTAGTTTTAGTAATCCAGAGATTCGGTGGCCGATATAAGCGAATTCTTCAGGCTTTGAAGATATGAAGGTGTTGGTCTCAAAATCGGTCAAGGGATTTCGGACTCTTTTTGTCCTTCTTGTTTGTGTGCGCGGGCGTGCCACCTCGCTGACGAGGAAAAGATAAGTTGCGGGTATGTATGTGGTCGCGTTGATCTGACTTCTTTCAAAACGATTGTGGACCGAGGAAGGAACGCGTCTCGGTTGAGGGTTCACCGTGCCATGGCTGCAAGGACTTTAAAACGGCGTTATTCGTAAAAGGATGGATTTGGTATGATGATGGTGGATGTGAATTTGGTGATCGAGAGTCTCCTCAAACTTTTACAAAACTATTCGCATAGATTGAATTGACACAAACTATAAAATTTAACCAAAACTAAAGATTACGCAAAATTAAAAAGATAGGGATAGAAATTGCATAAACGTAAAGAGACAACAAAGTAAAAAGGTAGGGATTGCGTAAAAATAAAGTAGCGATAATAAAAGTGCGAGGAACTAAAGAGCAAGAAGATAAAAGTGATAATTAAAGTGCGAAGAAATAAAGAACATGAACTTGAAATTGCAACATAAGAAAATGAATTGAAAGACAGATATGCGAATTGAATCGCCTATGAAGGTTTAAACTACATGACTAGAAATTGAAAAGGATAAAAAAGCACGCTAAGTGCGGATAAAGCGAAGAAACGAGTTGAATGTGTTGGTGTTGGCTCCTTTGACAAGTGATCTAGATGGTCTTATTTATACTAGTTCTAAGGAATGCATTCATGTTCTTCTTTGGCCTTGATTTCATACGATCGCATCTTCACGCATCCTGTAATTCCTCCAACCTTGATTTCATGCGTTATACCTTTGTAACTCTCGACATCCGTTGATTGAAGGTTTGAAAATCGTTTCCTTCTTGGGCGAGGAGACTTCCTAGCATTGCTTGATTCGTCAATTAATTTGCTTGATTACACCGAGAGTTGACTTTGGAGGTCTAGATGGTCACGCTCACATTGGTTTGGTTTTGATGGGCTGATTTTGTGCCGTGGAGATGGTCTTGCAGAATCGCCTTTTGGGCTTTCGGTCGGCATAACTAATCCTTAGTTCGCGCGGTCATATGAAGTTCGCGCGGTCATGTATTCCTATTCTGACCAGGATTTCAAGGACGCGCGATCATGCATAGTTCGCGCGGTCATGTATTCCTATACTGACCAGGATTTGAAGTTCGCGCGGTCATGCATAGTTCGCTCGGTCATGTATTCCTATGCCGACCAGGATTTGAAGTTCGCGCGGTCATGTATTTCTATTCTGACCAGGATTCGAAGTTCGCGCGGTCATGCATAGTTCGCTCGGTCATGTATTCCTATACCGTCCAGGATTTCAAGGACGTGCGGTCATGCATAGTTCGCGCGGTCATGTATTCCTATACCGACCAGGATTCAAGGACGCGCGGCTGTATTGCAAGTATGTTCATGGCTTGGTAAGCCGTGATGGCATACTTGTTTACCAAGTAGGATTGCAAAATTGGGTCCAAACAGAAGGAAAGAAATTTTTATTGGCACCTTCGGAGTACTAACAATTCAATGAAAAATCACTTGAGTCTCGATGAAAATAATATTTGCATTCTAGAGTGACAATGTTCAAGACATGGAATTTAAGTGTGGTTAGTGATCAATCGTTTGAAACATTTTCAATAACACATCTGAAAAAGATAACTATACTTTTGATTATATGTAACAAAGAACAAGATTGAATCCTTATGATTGATCAATCGATCTTAGTTTTCCTTAAGACTGAGAAACTCTCACATGTCGAGATGCACAAGTTTTGATTATATGTATATGATAGCTTATATATATATTGATAGAAAAGGCTATATCAAATAATCTTACGGGTAATAATTCACAATTTATAGGTGAAGAACTTTTTTAGCACAATTAATTAATTAATCATATTATGTATAATTCATGGAATGTATTTTCTGTTAGCATGTGTGCTGACATTATAAACCATAAGAACATGCATGATACTCCAAAAATTTTGAGAACTGATATCAAGTGTGTATTTTTTTTAGGGTTAATGAGATATTAACCCAAAAAATTTAATTTTATTAGATTCATACCCATGTACAATTTTTCCATTAGCTAAAGCCCAACATTCAAAATTATTGACACATAGGATAATTATTTGTCCACACCTTTATACATTATTTACAACTTTTGCCATTGTAACCCCCCAAAATATTTTTTAAATCACCTAATCTTTTTCTAATTTAATTTTAATAAAACTAACAAACACCAAATAAGTAGTATAATCACCTCTCCATGTGCTGAATTTTATGGAGAAATTATTTGTTAACTTTCTACAAAATCACTTATCAGTCACCTAGTCTAAAATACCAATAAAATAAGAAGTATAATCACCTCAATCACACCACCTAAGTCACCTAGTCAAAAATACCTAAGTAAGAAAGAAGTATAACCACCTCAATCACACCACCTAATCAAAAAAACCAAAAATGAGTACAAGAAAAAATATAATCACCTAAGTCATACCACCTAAGTATAGTCATATATATTATTTTGATTTGTAAACACCTAAGTCATGCCACCTAAGTATAGTTATATTATTTCATTTTGTAAACACCTAAATCTTGTCACCTAAGTACGGTCATATTATTTGATTTTGTAAACACCTAAGTCACTATTTAGTACCAAAATCAAAACTTCAATTAAAAACTATAATTATATATCTATTTAATTATAAATAAGGGTATATTTGGTAGATCAACATATACATAATGAAAAATATGGAAAATTTTTTAGTTGAAATTGAGTCAGCGGGCTTCATTCAACAAAATAAGATCTGATGGGTTTCAAATGAAAAGGTTTAAATTTTAAGGGTTTATGTCTCATTTACTATTTTGTGTGTTTTTATTCTCGTTGGTGTTTCGATATGATTGCTTGTTATTATATATATTTTCATTTTGAATTGTAAGATGTTGGGGGAAGCTAAATGGAATACAAGGCCTTAAAATTGTTGATGGTGGAGACCATACTTAGCTTCAGCTTCAATAAGCATGTGAGTACCAGTTCATGTCTCCAAACATCACCATCAGCTTCTAAGAGTGAGCCTCTAAGGTCTAGACCCCTGCCTTTTGTGTTTCCAGGGTCCATTTCTAATGGATGTGGAGGTCAGGGAAAAAAGCGAGAAAACGAGCGAGAGAGATAGAGATGGAGAGAAAGATGAGTATAGATATTGTAATTATGTAACATAAACTAATGATATTGACAACGAAGATGACGAACAAAATTACAAGAAAATAAAATGCGAGATTTCGTCTTACAAATTAATACCACTAATATGATGGCCTGGCTTCTATTGACTTGCTATGGTCAACAACTACATATACACCATTCAAAAACTAGAGGATGAAAACAAACATTAATTGCCTTTCTTAAGTGACATATAATAAGGTTCATGCACTATATTATCTGCTGATACATATCATACATATTTTGGAGCCCCTTAAATCGAAGGCTTATTTCCCTCCAGACTTTTACTATCTTAACCATACATTTTTAATATTAACTTTTCATTAATTCCCAATGATCATGAAAAACCTGTTTATAATTAGAAGCATATGATTATATTATGCATAATTCAAGAAATGGATTTTCTGTTTACATGCATCATGCGTGTTGGTCAATTAACAAGATTATAAACCATAAAAGCATGAATACTGCAGAAGAATTGACAGTGAATTATATATGCATTCATTATCTAGAAAGCATTTGACTTCAAGTACTTATTCTCTACTGTGGTTGAGGATTCGGTATTGTTGTTTGCTATTATATTATGCTTGTTGAGTTCAAATAGATGTTGGGCGAAGCTAAATATTCGTTTAACTCGGTGGTTGGAACTTGGAACGGCTGATTCAAGAGGTCCTTTAACCTACCTTGGCAGAGTTGTTCACTTTGGTATAGGGGCGTGAAATTGTTGAACATACTCGCCATACTTAGCAGCTTCAGTCTTGGCCAGCCAATGGCTAGTAGTTGCATATCTTCTAGCATCTTCATCAGTCTCAAAAAGGAAGCAACTCAATCATACACCTGACCTTTGGAGTTCTTGTGTAACCAACTCATCATCAGCTAGATGTACATGTGCAGGGTCAAAGCTATCGACTTAAACGGTTTTATTAATTTCGAGAGCAGTTCAATGACAATCAAATGGTGCAAGGACTGAAGGGTACAAATTAGAGCCATTTAGTTTTTTGGTATGACTAGTTAGTTGTTTGATTCAATTCGATTGCAATAGACAGGCAGTCATTTATGAAAAGAAGACGTTTGGAGTTCTTGTGTAATCAACTCATCATCAGCTAGATGTACATATGTAGAGTCAAAGCTTAACCAACATAAATGGTTTTATTAATTTTGAGAGCAGTTCAATGACAATCAATTGATTGTCATTGGAGATTCCCTCTTTCTGAAATAGTGGCAACATTGAAGACTTTCTTGATTGGGTCAAAGATGTAGAGAATTTCTTCAAACCAATATCTATTTCAGAGGAGCAGATGGTGAAAGCAATTAGCTTGCGTTTGAAGGGTTATGCTGCTACTTGTTGGTTTCAGATGCATAAATCTAGAAAACAAGAGGTAAGAATCCTATCCGAACTTGGAGCTATATGAAGCGAACATTGGTAAAGCTTTTGTTTTCATGGGATTACGAATTATATGTTTCAAGGACTAGTTTCAGAAGAAAAGTTTTTGAGACCAAATCCATTGAAGATCCGATGTGCCAAGAAAATACGAGGGAGAAAATTGAAGAAAAGGAATTTGAATCCCTTGTTGAGACTCATATCCCAGTAAAAGCAATAGATATTGATTCACCTACAACTGCGGTGGGCCAAACCAATGATGAAGAAGAAAGCATAGATGGTATTGATCTTGTTCTACCTTCAATTACAATGAATCAAGGAAGAGAGGAAGAGATTGTGGAAACAAATATCAATTTGGACAATGAGAACTCAATTCTAATAGAAGGGGAATGTTGTGCTCATGATCTTAGTACATGTATGGTTGAGGTGGTTGGAGGTGCAGCTACTTTGCTATTGCCACCAAAGACCAAGATTGAAGATATTTGTGCGAATGATCGAGGAGAGCGAATGATCGAGGAGAGTGTACTTTGGAAGATGATTACACAATTGCTTATTCGAAATTAGTTTATGGTGTTGGATCCTTGATCATACCTTCTAAGTATTATGAGTCTATGGGTCCAAGGATACAAGATTATGTCCTAGTTCCATTCAAGATGAACTCGAGGTCGAGTTCTTTACAAGTGGAGGAGACTGATGTAGGACGAAAAATGGGTAAAATACTCCAAAGGAAGGTCCGAAGACGAAGACTTCGGAATACCAAGAAAATTGAATTGAGAATTTGGAATTCAAGTATAGGAAGGTTTCTTGCCGCAGGAAAGGACAAGCGTCAGATTTATTGGATATTTCGAGTTCGGCTGGTACATTGTAACTTTGGACTGAATTGTCGGATTTAGGCCCATAATATGTTGATTTCAAGGGAAACGACGAGATCTACAAGATTCATTGTGAGACAATGAGCCCTAGCGGTTTATGGCCGAAATCCCTCGTTTACTAGATCAATTCCGCAGTTTATTTACTTTTCTAGTTTTGTAGGATTGTGATTCTATCTTCCTTTTTCTATTTGTTTCCCTTTTTAGCTAGGGTTTTGTCATGTATAAAAGGCACTCCAAACACTACCTTTAGAGGGAGTTTTATCAATCAATAAAATTATTCTTCTTGAGAGTTTTTCTCTTTATTTATGATGGATTTCAGGTTTCTGGTGGATTCCAAAGTTTGTTCTTCATTATGGTGAACGTGTGGATCCCTAAGGCTATTGCTATATTGTTCCGCTGCATCAAAATGGTGCAAGGACTGTTCAATGACAATCAACATGGTGCAAAGGATGCAGAGCTTGAGGGAGCCAGAGTTTGTGGCAGAGTTTGAGCCAGAGCTTGAGCAGCCAGATCAAGAGCTAGACGTTGGACACGTTGATGGAAGGGTAGAAATTAGAGCCGGTTAGTTTTTTGATATGAATAGCTAGCTGTTTGATTCAATTCGATTCTGTTAGACCGTCAATCATTCATGAAAAGAAACATTTATGTGTGTAGTAACAATTTCGGAGAGCCAATACACAGAATTTTACGTAGAGAATAATATTCACTACAAAAGAACTATGTTGAGAAGCTATATAGGAAAAGTTATCGATGAAGTAAACAGCAGAGTACAATAGACTTCCATTAAAAAACAGAGTACAATAGACTAAACAAATTCATAACGTCAACAAAGAAAAGTGATCTCGACGATCTGAAAGTATCAGCTACATACGCACCGCTCCACAACAAGAGAAGAGAGGGTGAAAACAAACATTATTGTCTTACTCGAAAACCAAAGTACTGACAAAATATACTCTCATGGTTTCCTCTTTCCATTTTATTTTCTGCTGATACGTATCAAACATATTTGTGGACTCCCCCTTGAATCAAAGGCTTATCCAGTCCGGGTTCAACTCTGAACAGAACGTGCGTCCTTGTTATCACTGTTAACTGCTTGCTTGCCACCCTTCTTCTCGAGCAAGGCATTGGCTTCTCTCCACCTATGGTACTTGCCAAACAAGACCTCAATGTCCTCGAGGCTTCTGCCGTGTGTTTCCGGATACATCGTGTAGAAGAAGATAAAAGCAACCATGCCGATCCCGGCGTACATGAAGAAGGCCCCACCAATGGTGATGGCCTTGTACAGCGAAAGAAAAGTCATGGAGACGACCCCGCTCATCACCCTGTTGGTTGCCACCGCCATAGCGGACCCTTGCGCGCGAAGCTTCAAGGGGAAGATCTCGGAGCTGTACACCCACGTAACGGGCCCAAGCCCAATAGAGAAGAACGCGACGTTGGAGAGTACCATGGTTACGGACAATCCAATAGCCCACGTGACCTTGTGCGGGGTATGGTCGATGACTGTGAGGCCTATCGCGAGTAACACAAGCGAAACGACCATTCCACCCATGCTGGACAAAAGCAACGGACGACGCCCGACGCGGTCAAGGAGAAACGTGGCGACCAGGATGAAAATGGTCTTGACAACTCCGACGGCCACGGTGGCGAGCAACTTGTCGTTGTGGGATTTGATTCCGGCCTTCTCGAAGATCCTCGGGCTGTACAGAACGACAGTGTCGATACCGGAGGCTTGTTGGAAGAAGTGGATACCGATGGCACAGATTAAAATGTGGCGGACGGCGGGCGTGGGATGTACGATCAATTCTTTCCACACGCCTTGGCCTTTGCTTGCCTTGGTGACCTGAACGACGTCGTCGTTGCACTCCTCGGGGATGCCGGCGGCTTCTTTGATCTCCGCGAGTCGTTGCTTGGACTCGTCCAATGAGTCTGAGGTTTTGTCGAGGACTTTCTTGGCGTCACCGAGTCGGCCCTGAAGGACTAGCCAACGGGGTGACTCCGGCATCGCCAACACGCCGACAGCGAGAAAAACAGAAGGAACTGCACCAATGCCGAGCATGACGCGCCATCCCAAGCCGAGCCTTAAGCCGGCGAAGGCAAAGTTGGCTACGTACCCCAACAATATGCCAATATTCACAAACACCTACGCATGTTCATTACCACAATAAGAAAGAAACGACACGAAAAGAATTAGATCATAATTCATCATTACATGTGGACGTAACTCCCCTAAAACAATTTTTTTTTTTAAAAAGGACACAGAAACAAACCTCCGGGAAAGACGAGAGGAAGCCACGGAAAGAGGCAGGAGCGATCTCAGCAGTGTAGACGGGAGCGATCATCATAGCGTAGCCGACTCCCACTCCGGCGATGAATCTGCCAAACATAAGGAAGGCGTAGTTTGGGGCTAATCCCATGAGAAGAGCTCCTACAAAGAAAATAGCTCCTGCGAAGACTATGGTGTACCGACGGCCAAGCCAGTCAGATGTTCTGCCGGCGAGGGCGGATCCAACGAGGGAGTAGATGTTTAGAGTGCCGGCAAGGACTTCCACTTGGAAATCACTAATTTTCAAGTCGTCTTGGATATAGATTTGGGCTCCACTCATCACACCAATATCTACACATAAAATTCGAAGTAGCAATATGAATTTGCATGTGGATATATAATCTTTTTCGTAATTAAAAGGGTTAATTATTTCAATGGTTCTTAATGTTTCTTAAAAATTCTCATTACAAGTATGCTTGAAAGCGATGCATGGTATAAGGAAATTAACATTACCATAACCCAGCAAGATTGAAGTCATTGAAGCCAAAATGGCAGTCAGAATTGCAAACTTGTTCGTCTTGGGTTTCTTTGGGGGATCAAAGTCCGCAATCCGGGAAGGTTCGCCATCATTCGCTTCTGCTTTCGACCGGTTAGTCATCTCCATTGTTATAGTTAGCTAGAGAAAACAACGACTAGGTATAGTTTATAGATTGAGCTCCTCCTTGTGAAGAGTAGTGTAATTCATGTGGAATTTTGTTCATTGGCAAGTTTGTTTTTATAGAGGAAACTAAGGAGACCGGTTTCCATAAGTGGCAAGTTTTAGTTAGTTATTCTTGTCCGCTCATGCAGGGTCTCCACAAAACAGCAAAAAGTGCTCGACGTAATTTCACGTGGTTTGACCAAGGAAAGGAAGTCTCGGGCCGGGCCCATTGTTGCTTTATATTACCCCGATTATTTTTCCGGAGTTTATGGGCTTGGTCCGGAGGAAGCTGAGGGTCTTTTCCACTTGACCGAAACACGCGATTCGTTCTGTCACTCACCATACGACTCGGGTTTGAAGTGTAATTATTTGCAATATTCATTACAGTGGTTAAAAAAGCGTTATAAAAGAGCGCTATTAGTGCGCTTTTTAGTTTAGAGGTCCAAAATACAAAGTGGTGATTTAATGTGTAATACCAAAAATACGTATGTGTTTTTACACTTTTTTACTCTATCTACACTATTCAAATTCTACGCTTTTAGAACGCGTGGGTATCATTTTTTTCATAAAAAAAGGCCAAAACAATGCCGTTTTAGTTTATTTTTTTTTATTTTTTTTATTTTGAACGTAAAGCCTAACTCTTATGTTCTACTACCACCAGCCACACGACATCTCTTCTTCCCCCATTGAGTTTTTTCAATTGAGGATGAGGATGATGATGAGGATATGGATGTATGAAATGGAGTCTTTATTATCTATTTGTAATATTGTTAATCTTGTTGAACTATTTCTCTTTCTCATGTTAAAACCATCTATTTTGATTATTGAATATTGGTAATCTTGTTGAACTATGCTTGAATATTGTTGATTTGTTGTTGAATAAGATTTGGAACTTTTATGGACGACTATGTTATTATCAAATAATATGTATTTTTTAAAAGTCAAAATAGCTTATGCGAAAACGCGAAATAACTTAAGCTACGAGATAGCGAGCTCATACGCTACGCTCTACGTTTTCAAACATTGGTCCATTACAAAAGAAAATTAAGGTTGATACTCTAAAATAGTGCATAGTAAAGTCAGTGCAGAAATTGACAGGAGGCTATGCATTCAAAACATCTTTAAAAATTAAAAAAATTAGAGGGATCTAGTGGCAATAAAGAGTTCATAGGAAACTCTCACATGCCTAGACATTTTTGTAACTTTTTGGGATCGATTTTCTTTTCTGGGGGCAACTCAAATGCAATTTATAAACAGATTTTGGCAAGTCATTTTTTATCGTTATGCACATCTCTATTGATTTTTTCAATCGTTGGATTGAATGATCAAAATAAAATCAATGATTAGATCAAACAATGGTATGGATAAAGTGAAAATAGGTATGTGAAAATTAATTCTCCAAATAAAAGAGGGCGTAATAAGTGGAAATGCAACTATACCCAAATTAACGAATAAGAGCAAACAAGTTAATTTTCAAACACAAATGCACTCTTATTTTTTCGTAAGTTGCACACACATCGGTGGTTTCTACCTTACATTATGTTTACTTAGAAGGCACTCGCCTGCCAGCAAATGCCATTACAAGATAAATTTTCTGGAGTAAACATCAAATTGTTCAGACGATGACAGCAAAGATTCCTGTAGATATGTATATGCATATGTCCCCACTTCAGTCACTATCTTGCCAAAAACCGAAAACTTGTATCAATTAAATGGATATGCCATTAGCTAACCTGTATGGTTTTGGGTCGAAATACTTTCCTGAAGATTCTGGAGTTGATGCATATGTCGTTGTTATATTTGTCAATGTGAGCGACCATCAAGTCAAGCAAATCGCCGTAAGTTACTTCACGGTGCGTTCTAAGAGTCTCAGTGAGAATGTATGTCATAGTCCGCCATTCATTTTTTTACTACTAAAAGCCTGCAACATTGAGAGGCTTTGATAAGAGCTGGCAAATCTCAACTAATTATATGTCACAATTTTGTTAAGAATTGTTGGAGGTGATAAATCAATTCCTTATAGTAGTATTCGCTGCCATTTTACCCTCTACGCAAAGACTGAGAGAAATCGCCAATCCTCCACTTGTACTTTTCCTGACACGAGATGGAGGAGAATTGTCCTTCCACTTCATCCTGCAAACATGCATGTACAAAAATTAGTCTCTAATGGGAATCTTAACCCAAAACTAATTGACAATGGGAGGAGAAGCCAACTAAATATTTAACTCCTACAGGCTAGCATTCCATCTTCAATGTGGGATATTCTGAATAGTGAACATATCTTCACTAGTCCATCTACAGTACTATCTGCGTATACATATAGATGTGCAATCTGAAAGTTTTGATACTCCTACACGGCTATATATACCGACAGAAAAATTTAAAAGGTACTTAAGGTAACGAGGTAACTATTGGCAACAATAGATTTGATTTCATGCTAATTTAAGGTACTTAATTAAGGCAGAGATTTTTCAAATTTTGATCTGAGGTTCACTAGCTAGTAGTATCCGATCGACACACAAAATAACAAGATTAGATTACATACTCACTTTTTTCGGTCGTAGACGTGCTCCAGATCAAGAATGTTTTCACTGTGAGAAGCATCGACTATAGCATGAAGAGTGACACCCTCCTTGAGTGCCCAAACAATGGTGGCGTTTATATCGTTGTCAAGAATCAAGCCCTCTCTCATGAAATCCGAAGGGCAAATAGCATCGTCAAACCCATCAATCTCATCGTCTTTGAAATCAGGTTGTTGTAAACCATGCCCTGAGAAGTAGAACACCAACGAGTCTCCCTTCTGCCAGCCATCCACAAGCCATCTCAACGGATTTTCTATGTTCCTCTTTGTTGGCATATGGTATAAGGCGTTCGGGTCGTCTTCTGCGTTCATTTCTTGTTGTTAAATTACAGATTGGGACCAAACATTAATTCCATCAAAGATCAATCGATTCAATACATACAACACACATTATCCACAATCAGAAGATACTATAAGTAAATTTATATTTTTTGGTTTTCGGTTTATAACTTTAACCTAAAGACATATATAGGGGCTGGAAATGTATACTAATTGCAAGATCTCAAGGGAGGGAATGCGTGACATGCAAACTTGACAATTTTTTGCGCTTTGATACCTACCTCATATATTCTCCCTGCAGAGGTTCTCTGTTTTTTTTACTAATAAAAAGTTCATACTGAAAAATTGATCACTAAACATATTAGGCAACTCCCCATTTTATATCTCCGATCTTGTTTTCTGATTATACAGTATTCCTTCTCAACTCTTACGCCTACGACATATATAGTATACAACATTCAAGGTGTCAAATTTTCTAAAACATTGAAGAAGTCATGATCAATAACCGATTAACTTCGCACTTATATGCAATTGGTAATTACCATTGAGTATGCGTATGCACTGCGGAAGATAATCAAAGGTGTTGATCAACAAGTCATTCATGCTATTGATATCATTGCGAGTCCCTTTGAGCATGTACTTTTGCCCTCTGTATGTTACCCCGCAAATCAGTGCTCGCTTGTTCGGCCGTGCTCCGCCATAAAGTGACAATAACCTCCTTGACGTCGTCCCTGCAGGAGATGGCTAAAGAGTACTTACTACCAGTAGAATTGCTTGATGATGGTGAAAGAACATTATTAATTAATATATAATTGTAAAGTACTCTTATTACTAGAAGCACAATTATTTGATGATCTTTTGGTTTGAAATAACTTATTGCTGACTCTCCTCCGCAGGTCCGCAGGTTATTCTGCTCACCTTTGTGATCTCCTCCACGGAAACTACTACTTTGCTCATTTGAATCGACGGGGCTGTCGGACGTGTCCCATCGTGGCTTTTGAACCGGTGGCGGTATATGCATAATATATATGTTGAGGGCTACAAACAGCACGGATTAAGCAAATTTATGTGTTGAGGGGGGAAAAGGGGGTGGGGGTGCGGACACAACTACCTGGAAAAGGCTTATATTTCTGGGATTCTCACAACAACAACAGCAGACACATTTTGATGGCCCGAACATTTGGAGTTGAGCATCTTCATCTTCTCCATTTTCCTCAATTGGGCGTGCATTTACTTTCTAGAACAATTAGCAAGCTCAGCGAACCAACCAGCTGTTAGTCGAATTGTACTTTATTATATAGTAGTGAAGATGTCCCAAGGTTGAATCTCATTAAATTACAAAATATGAGCTCAGAGGTTTTCAGCAGTATGGCATAAGCCAGGTATGCAAATTGAAGTTTCAATTGCTATATGATATCGATATATATAGTTTTATTCTGTTTGCTTGATGCGAAATGTGTGACCCATATATGGAGCGGGGTTGCTATATTCGCAATCATGTTAAATAAAGCAAACAGAACGAGATACCCTTATCTGTTCTTTAGGCTAAACAAGACGCAAATTCATATTTCAATAAGGCACTGAACATATTCGCTCGCTCAGTGGTTTTCCTATTTGTTTTTTTGCTTCATCTTTTCCAGAAAAAGTTCACATATTTATCATTCTATGATCCGAAACCGTTGAATTTGCAGACCTTCAACTAAAATTGCAAAGTTTAGAGAGCAAGAGAGTAGATAGCAGGTTTCTCATTAGACATTGGATTTTTAATTTATGAGTTCATTCTCTATGTCTTGGCACTCCTATATCCAATTATAATGTATACATATTATTTTCAAACAAATGAAATTCCACCTTTTAAAAGTATGCTTTTCTGAAACAAGCTTGTTTACCCCATGTTCTAACTCATCAAATTTTTTTGGGGATACTAGAACTTTCAATAGCATATGAGCAGCACAATTAAAAATTCAACTTACGGTCAATAAGTAAGAATAAATAAAAGAGCATTGCCTAACATACAGCCAGAATTCTGCTTTGATAAAATTGCATAACTTAACTTAAATAAACAAAACAAAGAACAGTTCATATTAAGCCCAAAAACTAGGCAAATTTGAACTCAAGATCTAAGAGACATAGGGAACACAAGCTTATATAAGCAACATGACACATATATAGATGGTTTGGAAAACTAGTTAACAAGAGATACTAATCGTAATTGGTTATTTGAGGACAAAGTGCAATCAAACTTGTTTGAGTAAGTGGTGTCGAAATACTCACTTCTGTGGAGTTGCATTCCAAGCTTCGCGTAAAATGTATCAGGAAAATTTTTTTGTGGGATATATCTACAAAACCATATTCAAAACATATTAAGCCACTAATGGATTTTTCTTAAATAATGTATACACCCTTTGGATGAGAGAGGCAAATCAAACAAGTGCACACAACAACAGTTAAAAACTCAATAACAGGACAAACCCATATTAGAAAATTGTTGAAATGTACCATCTTAGAGAAGCAATCTTGACGCCGCAAAGCTCCACCACCGAAGCTACTGGCTTCCTCTCCCACCTGTTGCTGCGAACTTTGTCAGACGAAAGAGCCGAGGCAGAAGATGAGAATCGCTGCCAAAAAGCGAAGCTTCTGGGCCAATTTATACTGCGGATAGAGGTTGAAGTTTTGGAGAAGAGAACGGCTTGTACAAATGAGAAGGCCGTTGCCATTCTCGCCGGCGACTGAGAGAGCTCCCGCTCATTTTCCTTTCTTTCTGTTTTGCTGTTCTTTTTCCCGAGTTTGGGCCTGATGGGCCCAAGGTTTAGTAGGTAGAAGTAAAGCCCAGCTGCACATGCGGATCAACGAACTGGCCACGTTCGGACCAAAAGTGTTAAAATATCTCATTATCAAATTCTCCACGCTTCGTTGATTAAGAAAGGGCATAATCGATTAACCGGTTTCATTGGCCGGAATCACCAACTAGATGGACCCCATCAGTTTCCTGTCGATTTTTAACATAATAGATTATCAAGTGGACTCTTACTTATAATACAAGTGAAAAGATTAGCACAAACAAGACAACTTGGAGTTGGAGATCACCTCTTGCTTATCCAAGGATGGGCCACAAATATCAGCAAAGATGACCACATATATATCTATAAGGAAATACTTAGATACACATAAAATGAAATATACTCAAAGTGAAAAATGTGTTTTCTAAAATAAAAAGCAAGTTATTATTAAAGTGATAGCATTTTAAATTCCATTTCATACACTTATACAATTGAAATACATATTGGCATACACGGAAGCATCTACTAAGATACTAGTGTCATTAGAGTGAAAGCTAGTGAGTACGAATTTGTTTTCAATAGAACCGATATTACTTTAGAACTAGTGGGTTATCTAGACTCAAATTAGGCAGATTCTCCGATGTATTTTTTACCTATATATAGTTATAACTTTTGGGTTGCAGGAGGAGCCAAGTCATGAATTAGTCCAAGCAAGGCATTGTTGCCTTTCAAGGTATATGCATTCTGAATTTGAAGCAGAGCCTATGAGGAATCAGTTAGGTTGAGGAACTTTAATTCAAAGATAAAAAAGGATGCAGACATACTTGCAACTTGCAAGGCCTACACAATTTTTGTGTGATAGGTCCTAATTTATTCAAAAGAAAGTAGTATGTCCTAGAACCCAGAATCTCGATATTTACTTCTAGAAGAGCAAACCAAAGTTCACCACATCTCATCATATGTTGGTCGATCCACTCAAACAAAAGTTTGTCGAATACAAGGTTTTCTTAAGCTTGTCACTAAGATGGGACTGGCGTTAAGTTCTCCTTCACTTTTCTCTCATACTCGCTGACCACATACGCTCTTTCAACAATATGTTTGGTAGTTGGGTGTACCCACCAACACAACACAATCCGTAAGACTAATATTAGGTAGATGTTCAGGAGAGATACCCATTGCCCATAAAAAGATACGACCTACACTAAAATTGAATATAAATTTGATGACCAAATTGTGCACGTCTCTAATTCATGGAAAATTCAACAGTCCTGTATTCTTCATTGCCTTGGTCATTGAATCTCTACAATCATTATCTATGAGGAAATCACTCAAATAAGAGGAAGGAAATTGAAGTTCAGCTACAAAATCAATTGACAATAGAACGAGTAACTCAATCCTTTATGAATACCACTAAGATCTCTTCACTAACCAATATGAGAATTTTATCACACATTACATTCTCAACACCCCCCTCACCCATACGACTCTCAAACCAACGCATGAATAACACACACAAAAGACGTGGAGCATGTGCGACCTTTAAGTCAACACGTAAGCAACATTGCTCTGATACCATGAAGAAAATTGAGGTTACACTCCAAAATCAATTGGCAATGAGGGGAGTATTTCAATCCTTTATGAATGTCACTAAAGTCCCTTAACTAGACAATATGAGATTTTTATCACACCATATTCTCAACATAAGAAATTTGTATCATCAACACCTTTGTAACCAATGCACGTTTAACATTCTATAAAGAAGTTGTTCTCCCTTGAAAAAAATAAATAAATAAATTAGAGTTGTTCTGCGTCTATACATTTATCATTTGGTGAGATGTTTGATAATTGACGGGTCGGGGTCCCCAATTATGAAAGCGAGAGAGGCGTCAGAAAACCTTGTCCACTCCCTACTAACACAAAGAACATGTGTTTGCTTTCTTCATCGTTCCTATCTATTGCCTACTTGCCCACTTGAGTAAATTGTGACTTGATTTGTATTGTATTCCACCAACAATATGATCATCAGCTGTGACATCATCATATAGCATAATCGTACAAGTGTTCCATCTTTCCACCAGACTTTTTTCCAGTTGAAGTTGGATTGATTTGCTTTCTTCTTTTTTCCCCATTGTCATTGCTGACTTGCTATGGTACTCACTTGTCCGTCCGGCCAGCTCATTAACTCGAACGTTGGGTTACAAAATTTTGGAATCAAAATCTATTCCATCGAATTAGGATAGACAACATTCACTAACGAAACAAAAATTGTCACGATCAAATTACATAGGACACTTTACCAAGACAACATTACCAAAAAAAAAAAAAAAATGTCACGAGACAGGGAGATAAATCCTTCTTGAATGAGCATATTTATTCGATGTGCAAAGGTGAAAATAACTAACAATATGTTTCAACAAGAAATGCAACAATATCTTGGTAGTTGGGTGAAAATATACCCACCACCACAACACAACCCAACCCCAAAAATAGACTAAACCTGATGGGCACCAAATACATATAATTGTGAGGGTACCCATTTACCCATCTGTGAATCTCAGTCTCATTGCTTTCGGAAAAACGAAAAGCAACAAAATGGGGACAATAAATTTGATAGACCAAACTACAGCAATGCATAATCAACTCTGTTTTCTTCATCGGCTTGGCCTCCTCCGCTACCACTAAACCTCTAAAAACAGAAACAAGTGCTACTTACCCTCAGTCTCTTCCGGGAAAAAATCACCCACATAGAAGCATTCTGAGCGACGCATATATAAGAGAAGAAGCATGCAACAATATTTTTAGATGAAGAGCTATACTAGAAATGTAGTACATACTCTAAACACTCGCATCATCATGTAGCCTTTCGTTCCGACTGCTGTTACCATCATCGTGGTGTACTGGCCTTTTCTTCTCGAGTTGCTTATAGCCTTCTCTCCACCTATAGAACTTGCCGAACAAGACCTCCATATCTTCAAGAGTTCTACCCTGTGTTTCCGGCAGCATTGTGAAAAAGAACACCCAACCAACAGCACCAATTGCCGCGTAGAGATAGAAAGTTCCGCCCATTGTGATGGTCTTATACAATGAAATAAAAGTCATTGAGAGAACCCCACTCATCACCCTATTCACGGCCACTCCCATACCACACCCTTGAGCGCGTAGCTGTAGTGGGAAGATCTCGGAGCTATAGACCCACGCAATGGGCCCCATTCCGGTTGAAAAGAACCCAACATATGCTAACACCATGACCCAGCACAAGATAGCCACCCACGAATAAGTCTCGTTGTGCAGATCAACGATAGTAAGCCCTGTACCTAGAGCCACGAGTGAGAGTACCATGCCGGCCACACTAGTAAGAAGCAATGGACGCCGTCCAACCCGATCGAGAAAAAATGTGGCCACCAAGGTAAATACCATCTTGGAACATCCAACAGCCACAGTTGCTAATAGCAATTCGTCAGAGTTCGTGATCCCAGCCTTTTCAAATACCCTGGGGCTGTACAAAACGAGGGCATCTATACCAGACGCTTGTTGAAAGAAGTGGAAACCAAGGGCTGCTATTAAAATATGACGAACAGCTGGTGTTGGATGCACGAGCAACTCCTTCCACACATCTTCACCGTGGCTGTGAGGAGGGACCTCCACAATATCGTCATTGAGATGTTCAGGGATATGAGCAGCTTCTTTGATGTCAGCAAGTCGAAGCATAGACTCTTCTATAGAGTCAGAGGTCTTGTCAAGGACTTTCTTGGCATCGCCTAGTCGGCCTTGCATGACGAGCCAACGAGGCGACTCTGGCATGGTTAAGACGCCCACGGCAAGAATAACAGAGGGAAACACACCGACTCCGAGCATGAGCCGCCAGCCCAAGTCAAGAGGAAGCCCAGAGAAGGCATAGTTGGCTACATACCCCAATACTATGCCAACATTCACAAATACCTATATAATTGTTGAAGCAAATAATACCAGTTAACCAAAACAGTCCGCATCTACAAACTAAAGTCCACCAGAAACAATGTGAAATCTCAAATCCAAATGCTGGGAATATTCAAAAAGGAACCAAAAGTTAGTGAACATACTGTTCTCTCGCCATACAAAAGTGACATTGGCATGAGGAGGTATCGAACCCAAGAACTCGAGTGCACGAATCAACAAACTTAATCAATTAAGTTACAATCCGCTTACATAATTATAGACGTTAAACTACCTGTTTAATGAATTTTTTAAGTTCCTACGGCATAACAAAATTCACTCGCTATTTGTGAAGATGCAAGCGTGCAAGTGCAGCTACTTTCCTGAAATTGACTATTCGAACTGTCATATTCGTAATTCGTCCATATTACACAATAACCCAAATTTGTACTTGAATTAAAATATAAGGCAATGACTTTTCTACCCAAACCTAACAGGCAACAGCATATAATATTCCCCAAAATGAATATAAAAACGTTTTTTGAATTTGAAGAATTATACGAAAACGCTTTAAAAAATGATAAAGTAATTAACAAACCTACCTCCGGGAAAGATGTGAGGAACCCGCGGGACGACGCCGGAGACACCTCGGCGGTGTACACCGGCGCGATCATGAGCGCGAAGCCGACGCCGATTCCGGCGACGAACCGGCCGCACATGAGATAGGTGTAGTTGGTGGCCAATCCCATGAGAACAGCTCCGGTGAAGAAGATTGCTCCGGCGAGCACGATGGTGTACCGCCGCCCAATCCAGTCGGAAATTCTTCCGGCTGCGGCGGAGCCGATCAGGGAGTACAAATTCAGAATTCCGACAAGGATCTCGACTTGCACGTCTGAGATTTTTAGATCCTTTTCGATATAAAGTGCAGCTCCACTCATCACACCGATATCTGTAAATATTGAAATTTCATCAATTAAAACATTTTATAAAAAATTTATAAAGGACAAAAATATCTGCAGACAAATTAAGCGTTTCCCGTTTTTTCGGAATTAAAACTCAAAATTAATAGATTAGAAGCTAAGTGAAGTCTTTCGCAGCTTCAGTAGTTAAGAGTATTTATCTCGAAAGTCGAGATTATAGCTCAGACAAACAAAAATTGAAAATGAAGAAGCGAAATTAGTGGAATAATTACCATAACCGAGGAGGATTGAGGTCATGGAGGCGAGAATCGCACAAGCAAAGGCGTACTTGTTTCTCTTGGGCTTCTTCGGGGGATCGAAGATCAGCGGTTGGCGGGTGTCGTCGGCGTTATCGTGGCCAGCCATCTTCTTCTCCGATGAGCGGATAATCAAATTGTCTCAAATCGGAGAAGTGGGATTTTGAGGATTGAGGAATTTCGGTGGATAATAAAATAGAGGAATTTCGGACAGAAAGAAATAGGAGTGGCCCTTTTGGAGAGTTGCTTCAAATGACCAAAAAGGACAATAGACCCACCAATGAACACGCAATCAACGTGATAAACTTTAGACACCCAATTCATCTCAGCCATTGGATCAGTCCGACGGCTGCTGGTGTTAACAACTCAAAGCTGTCTATTTAGTCAAATTATTAATTGGGACAATAATTTTTAAGATCAAAACAAACCCTCTAAATCTATGATATGATAATAATTTTAAATGTTTACCTTCACGAAATAATTCTAAATGTTTACATCTTCTCATAAATCATGCACAGAGAAACACTTAGTGTCAATATAGAAACAATTCATTCCAATACATAAACAGTTGTGGCAGCACCATTAAGATTCAATAGTGGTTCAAACAAATTTTACAAAAACTCAATCAAAACTAAAAATAAGTTCTGGGCATTGTACATCTTGAAGAAACAAGTAAATTGACACCACATTTGATCTTGGAGTGGCTGAATTTTGACTGAAATTGGTCGGTTTTACAGGAAGGTTGATATCTCAATTTACTTCTATACTAGTTTTTCAGGTTGCGATCTTAGTATCAATATAAAATGGAGATCGCTAGACGTCTAATGCAACTGACTTCGCATCAATTTGATTCCAAATGAAAGAGTTATGATTAAAACATTTTTATGAAAGATTTTAGAAGAAACTTGAAGAAAAAATGATGAAGAAAGAAGACAAGAGGCTGCGCATAAAAAAAGAAAATGTTTTGCCCAGTTTAATTATGCCACATATCTTTTTGTCCTTATAGAAGAACATTTTAATTTCTTGTCCTATATATATATATGACACAGCAACCCAAACATCCTTTCTTATCCGTTGGATCCATATTGCAAAATCAACGGACGAGAAAGGATGTTTGGGTTGGTGTGTCAAGATAGTGTCCCATGATCCCTAGACCCATAAATATATATATATATATATATATATATATATATATGTTGGTGTGTGTCGAGATAGTGTCATGATCCTAAGCCATATATATATATATATATATATATATATATATATATATATATATATATATATGTAGAGGGTAAGGGGGACACACATTTTTCACAAACACCCTTTCTTGGCTGTTGGATCAGACCCATTATCAATGGGTCCCACAAAAAGTTACCGATCCAACGGCCAAGAAAGGGTGTTTGTGAAAAGGGTGTGTCCCTTAAACCGACCTATATATATATATATATATATATATATATATATATATATATATATTAATTATTCTTGAATTATGAGGTCATTAATACTTAGGATTAATGACCACATACTCTATAGAATAACCTCTTTTATTATCCTAATACATCAAATTCAAATTATCTTATACAAGGACAAAAAAACATGTGGCGCTCCAAAAAACCCTAATGGCCTCTTCATATTTTTTCCTTCACAGCCACCGGCCCCTTGCTTTGGCTTGGGGTCGGCCAGCCATTTAGTCATTCCCCGCCGCCTTTCTCTCCTTGTGAGAGCCCAATTCTTCTTCTTCTTTGTGAGAGCTCCTCTCCCCACCTTGGGAGTTTTGTCCTCTCTTCCATGAGAGCCTCGGCATCGTTGCCGACCTTGTGTTTGAGATGTTATTTTCCTTGATTTCTATGTTTTTTTTGTTTTTGTTCTGTTAGGGGTTTGGTTGGGATGTTGAGAGGCATCTCATCAGCTTCGTTTCACCACCACCTATGTTTTGCCTGTCGCCGCTCACCGATCCAACTGGGCTCGGTTTATTGTGACGCATGCGTTCTTCGTCGGATTCATTATCAGTTGCTTTGTGGTCGCCGCCATCATCGCTGCATCTGTTTTATTCCGATCTGATTGTTCCAGTCTAATTTGGTTTTGCAGCAACTCCATTAATTTTTGGTTTTGACCTGTTTGGTGTTGGTTTGTTATTGGGCTTTTCTGGGTTGGAACTGTTAACATGAATATAATCGTTCGTGTAGGAGTATGGAGCCCGATGTTTGTGGTTCTTTTTTGTACTCTTTCTTTGGATGCTATGTTTGTTCTAAGGAGTATAGGACACCCTTTTCCTTGTACATTGCAAGATTTTTAACTAGAGCCCAGTGCGGATTTGTATATGCTATGTTTGTTCTCAAAAAAATTACTATTATTTCGATCAAAAAACATGTGGCATAATTGTACTGATCAAATTTTTTTTCTTCCACGCGCCTTCTTCTTCCACATAT